>OX632362.1:35731742-36109467 GCA_951751655.1 Ophion costatus | reverse complement strand
GCAACGATTTACTTTTTTCGACCCGGCCAGAATCATAACTCTACCTACAATTATCCAATTTATAATTTAACAAAAAACTCCGTAAGTGCAACAGCTATGGTTGTACGCAACCGTTTTTTTTTCGAAATAAGTTTATTTTTAAGCCCCCAAAATAAGTAAAAAATAAGTAAAAATTTGAGTAAAATTTCAAGTAAAAAATTCGCCAAAATTACACTTTTTTTAACACCCGCCATTTTGTAATTTTTTTCGGAAAACGACTACATACAACGAAAATTACGTTTATATAGATTATAAAAAGGTTTTTTTTTCAATTTTTTAGACCATCGATTGACAAGTTATCGATCCGGCCGTTGGACCACATTTTTCTTCATGCGCAGAGACTCAATAACCTCAAGGAGATACCTTAACCCTTACCAGTCACACCTCGAAAAAGTTACGTAAAAAACATTGTGGGTGAAATTCACCCCAATCATTTTGCAATGTAATTAGTTATTGAATCATTGAAACCAAAAAAAAATACTGCAATGAACTTCCAACTCTTTTCTACACGACCATACCGATTATTTTCAAAAAGTGTGATTTTAAATATGCAAAAAATATGTCCCATTTTTCCGAATTTTCTAGAAGGTATTCCAGGTCAAAAACGGCTGGCGTATATTTCACCCGGTGTGACCATTAAGGGTTAATAACGTTATTAGCTTTTGATTTTTTACATAAAACTTTATACGAAAGAACTTTAATGTATGCATAATAACACACCTTTTTTCAAATCCCAAATAAATAATCTAGACGAGGAAAAAAAATCGGAGAACGGCCTTCGGACGACGTTGTGACGACCCCATCACCGAAGTTTCCTCCCTTAAGATTCATTTTAATACACAATCCCGTCACACCTCAATTGTTTTTTCTTCATCTTTATCTCGTTTTATCATTTTATTCGCTGAAGCCGTCGGGGGGGGGGGGGGGGATTTACCAAATTTTAGCATCGAACCTGGCGCAAATTACCATAGCGTTTTCAGTCTAGATACAAAATCCTAAAAGAGTACCGAATTTCTTGCAAATCATTTTTAAAATATCGCAATTGACATTTTCATAGAAATGTAATTCGAAGGAATGCAAGTGTGCGACCGTTTTTACAGAAATCAAATTTTATAAAAATCTTTAGTACTTCCCTATTTTTTTATCTACTCTGAGAATCACGTGGGGTTTGCTTCGGATTCAATCCGACAAATATAAGAATATCCACGGTGGAGGGCCCCGTAAAAACATTACCTCGGACAGTTAGTGTTACAGTGTTAATATTACTTTTATATATATATATATATATATATATATATATATATATATATAATTAACATTAATATTATAATATTAATATTATATACAGGACAGAAAAAAAAAAATGTTCTACTCTTTTTTGTGTGTGTTCTACGAAACATACACAAAAAGTGTGCATTTTTATAAAAAATCGTTCAAATCAATCAAGTGTTAATTATATATAATACATATATAATATATAATAACAATAATATATATATGCCATATATAATTAACATTAATATTATAATATTAATATTATGTACAGTACAGAATGAAGAAAAAAATTGTTCTACTCTTTTCGTGTGTTCTGCGAAACATACACAAAAAGTGTGAATTTAAAAAAAAAAATCGTTCACATCAATCAAGTGTTAATATTATATTGTGCAAATAACACTCGGTTATTAGTATTATTATATATAATAATAATATTATATATATATATATATATATACCATTAATATTATAATATTAATATTGGATGCAGTACAGAATGAAAAAAAATATTGTTCTACTCTTTTTTGTGTGTGTTCTGAGAAACATCCGCAAAAAGTGTGAATTTTTAATAAAAATTCGTTCAAATCACCCTCGAGGTCCCCTCCTCAGTTTTCGGCCTAAGCCGGTGGCGTTGCCCCTTAGTTAAGCCTATTTTTATTTTTAGACGCACGAGATCGATTGAATCGTGACACGTTGATAATCGACCTGACACGAGGTTACTTCGACGTGCGGCTTACTTCTGTCGCGTATATGGGGCATCGACCAAAACAGCTGCTTGTCTCTCAAAACGCTTTAGTACGGTTCAGCCCCGGAACTTGATTGCTCGTCGCGAAACTAGGGAGTGCAGTGTGATACGAGACGCGCGGTAATTGACAAAGGTCAATTGCGGTCAAACGTCGTTTTCCTCGCGATTGATCCGAAGTCGAGCAATTATGGGCACAGCGGAACGCGATCGGAGACCTCACACTACGCGAGCGCATATATAGTAGTATTTCGTGGTAATGGTACTGGCAAATACGCGACTCGGTGCAGTTTACTATGTATAGAAAGAAGGGCGAGAAAAAATCGACATTATTACATGTCGATTTATTTATTTACATATATATATATGTAAATACATATATATATATTTATTTATTTATTTATTTATTTATTTACATATATATATATATGTAAATAAATAAATAAATAAATAAATATTGTTGTTCGTAATTGTACGAGCTTGCGACTTCGCTTTCGTACATGTCAAAAATGAATTTTAGAATTATATCGTATTGAATGTTGTACACCAAGGTTATGACGAGAAACACGGTCTTTCTGTATATAGACAAAAAACAGTTTTTTATATATATTTTGAAAAAACATGTATTTTATTTATTTATTTCATATAAACTAGTAATATTTATATTTTAAATAAAAAAAAATCTTTTATAGAAACATATGAGAAAAAAAACACTTTTTTATATATTTTTATTAGAAATGGGTTTTTTCAAAAACCTGTTTCTTATAAAATATCATGCATACCCTTGATCGCATGATTAAAAGCCAAAACGCATAAAATTGGTTGATCATTTTTTTCTGATGAGAATAATGAGATGGATCATTTTGATCCATCATCATGAGAATAATGAGATGGACCATTTTGTTCTGATGAGAATAATGAGATGTCTGAGTCGGAATTTCACGCATAATCAACACATAGGCTTGCTAAGTTTAGGTTTTTTAAATTGATAAATATTGATAAATAATGAAGTTAGTATTATTTGAACAAAGTGCCGCCGTTGCTGGCTGAGGAGACAGTGTAGGTGGTTCTGGCAACTACGGTGATCTGGAATGAAAAATAAAAAACTGTACTTTTAGTATAACAATGAAACTTACTCATAGTCGGATACTTTTCTGAAGTTTCGAAAGTTACAAAAGTGGCAAGCTATAGAAAAAAGTTTTATTCCTGACAAAAAAATCAATTAAATAATTTATTATTAGCCCATGGATGAACATATCGAAAAACCAACCGACTAGCGGTAGAGAATGTTATAAACTACGCTCTCTCTAAATTTGAAAGGAATCGGATAAATATATTTTAAGATACCACTCACACCCTTTCATAACATACGGTTTCGAGAAAAAGACGCAGAAGGAAAAAGGGCATGTCACAGCGGGGCGGATAACCCGGTGAACTTTTGGAATTTTTCCAAAATCTTTCTTGCAAATTGAATGAAGACTCCAGGCTATAAAATTATGCAATGAAAAATCGTATTTTCGGAATATTAAGCTTATGCTGATAACTCCTTTAAAAAAAAGGAACGTATTCTCTCAGCTTCTACTTGACAGATCCAGATACACCAAAGTGTCTTTCAAAGAAGCGACGTTGAAGTTTGCATCGTTGGAATGCAACGATTTTTTTCTTGCCCCTTTTTCATTTCTTTATTTTCCTTTAAAAGTTACAGTGTTCTTCAGATAATACTTTTTCGAATACCTAATTATTGTAGAAATGTATCATCAGGATTTTCTTTTTGAGAAAATCCAAAAAATCACCTGTTTTCGACTGTTACAACTGGGCATGACCCATTAATACGATTTGATATTAATTCTATAATCATTATTATTGTTTGAATCATTACCAAAATAATAGTATCGACCACTATCTCTGCAATAATTCGTGTAATTATTATCATACTACGAATAACCGTTATTTGTATAACAATAATTATTATTATCAGTACTATATAGTACTGATAATAATTAGAATACAAATAACCGTCTGTACTATACGGTTATTTATATTCTAATGATTATTTATATCACCATCAACATTATTATTAAACAATTCGTAGTTTCGTAGGAACGCAGTCGTTTTAGCTATCCTGCGTGGGCCGTTCGCACACACGAGTAAGAAAATCTCGACGCGAAGTTTGTACCACGCTAATAACGAGAGTAACCAACGGCAATAGCGAAGTGGCGCCACGAGGTCGCTTCTTACGAAAGCTCGACGATACTTTAAGGACGTCCCGAGGCGTTTCTCGCGCAGAACCCGGCTTCGACTCACAGAAGTGCTCGGCGATCATGAAATTAAAATTGGCATTGCAGCATATATTTGAAGTGGAAAGCGAATCAAAGTTATTAGGGTGGAATCGATCGTTCATCCGATAAGCGTTTGAAGATACCGATGGTTTTTTTAGATCAGATGTAGCACAATAAAATTCTACTCCACAGGGAGACCGGAACCGAGAAGAAAACCGGGAAAAGAGGAGGCAAGAGAGAGCAGCGATAGTGATTTAAGCTCTGTAATTTTCTGGTAGGATCCTCCCTATTCTATTCATCACGTGCCTTCAATGTTACACCTCCCATATGGACATACAGAGCTGTTATTCGGATCATCAAAAGTACGCGTGCATATAGAAGTATATAGTGAGAACCTCCCTCGTGCGTTTGTACATATATATGTACAGGGTGTCCTGTTATGAATGGATAATCCTGCACCTGTCGATAGTGCTGATACTTTGCATCGTTGGAATGCAGCGAAATTTTTTCTTCATTTTCTTCTCTTATTTGTTTTCATTATTATGTAGAATATTTTTCGGGCGGATTGAGATTCCGAATTTTTGATGATCAGAACGCTCAAAACTCCGGAAAAAGACTACCCCGGAAGATGAAAACTCCGAAAGAATTTTACACGAAAGACCAAAACTCCGATATTCCGAACACTGTCAAATAATTTGACTATGGAAGTTTTGAAAGTTTCAAAATTTTTAATAAATAGAGACAATATTTCAAGAATTTTTCTTTATTAAGAAGCGATTTTACGTCAATTTTGAAAATTGTGTAAACGATGTTATATACGTTCTACATCATAGTTGACTGTCAATGATGTAGAACGTATAACATTGTCTAGATAAATTTCAAAATTGACGTAAAGGCACTTCTTAATGAAAAAAAGTATTGAAATAAATCGTCGATTTATTGAAAATTTTGAAACTTCAAGAACTCCCATTGCCGAAATATTTTCTTAAAATTCTTTCGGAGTTTTGATCTTTCTGATAATTCAGAGTTCGTAATTTCAACCCAGCCCTATCTGGAATTTCGGAACATTAAAATTCGATATTTTAAACCGCCGAAGCATTCAAAGTTCGGAACTTCAACCCGGCCCCACTATTTTTTCGCACCTTTTGGCTATCGATTTGTAAGAGAAATCCTCGAAAATATTTCAGTAATTTTCGTAGTCTAAATTTGCCGACAAAAAAATCGGCTATACTCAGAAAATATACTTTCTATATAAATATAGAAAGAAAATATATTATATGTAATAAATGTATATTAAATATATACAAAGAAAATATATTTACGTATATTTATATAAATATATTATAGTGGAATGTATAATTCCACTATACGCTGGAATTTCAGTTTAGTTTTGGTTTTTGCGCATGCCATTTCTACAAATGATAACTTTGTTGAGTCGGTTTTTTAAAAAATACTCCTGGTTATTTGTTTTATCTAGAAAAGTTTTCTTTTTAACCGTAAATTTAACCTTAAATAATAAATAATTAATATGTGTAGAATAACATGCGAAAAACCAAAAGCAGCTTATTTTTTTTTTTCAAAAAATAACATAAAGCCCAAAATGTAAAAAAACCGTAGAACTTTTACTAAACTGAAATTCCAGCATATAGTAGGATATGATCTGACCTATCGACAGTTGCAGGATTAGCCACTGATAACAGGACACCCTGTATATGTGTGCGTGGACGCACGCGTGTGTGAGTGTGTGTATATATTTCGCGGTAATATGCGAGTTCTGTGCAGATTACCATCTTGCGGCGTACGAAATCATATAGACACGTGTACGCGCAGCGTTTCCTGCAAATATCTATGTTTCCCCTCCATTCAACGTAACAACCACCAACGAGTAATCCCGACACATCCTATCCTCCGATCATAATCGAACGGCAGAAATCGCATAATGTATCCGCGCGCGTGGAAATTGATTTCTCGATCTTTCACGATGCCACGATACTATTTCACGAAGTGTGGTCAGACCGCTACGAAGGGATCTCATATGGGATCGTTTTACCGGGCGAGGCAGCAACTATTGGCAGTGAAAATATTTTATAACCTGTCAGACTTGGAAACAAACTTTTCCTACAAAAGTTGCACAGTTAAAATGCGTTAAGGAGGTACGATCACTTCCACGGGGTCAAAGAATAGTCTAAATTCATTTTACCCACAGCTGCTCTGATTGATGTTTACTTGTGTTGATTATTCGTATTATCGATTATAGTGTGCCAAATGTTGTGGTAAATGGTGAATTTATTGCACGTGAACAAATAAAAACTGAAAAATTAGATTGTCAACGACTCGGTAGTAATCTTCGTACTAATATTAACGTAATAAAATTCATGCATATTAAAATAGGCTTGAATTACCTCAGCGGAATTAACACGATAGGCAGAATACAATTGTACATATTATTGATACGTGATAAATGATAAAACTCCATAAATTGTTGTTTGCATATTTTGTGGCGGCTTCTATTCAAATTAATTTCGAAACAAAGATCGGTTATGTTCGCCAAACGCATCAGCTGTCACTCGCGACGTCGCTAAGTCTGTGGGTGCTATTTCGTCGTTCTGACCATTTTCAACCGGAAATTGAAACTTTCTTGTAATGTAGTGCTTTAACGACACGGTGAAGATTGATTTTCTTATTTTTTACAATATCTATTATATCTAATCTATCGAATTTCAGTTTTCCAACGGGTTTAGTTGGATGCGTGAGCAGAAAAACCACGATCACCGCACTTCCGGTTGACCGTCTCCATAAGACGACGTGTTTCGGTAACTCAAAGTGCTCGACTTTGCAGTTTTATTGCGAAAAAACTAAACAGTCAAAACAGCTCAAATTTTGGCAATTGGCGCAAAAAGTATTCGTCAAAATCATATAAAAATTTCAAATCCGAAAGTTGGATTCGTAGTAACGATCGTACCTCCTTAAAATTATAGTTAAAGTTAAAAAGTTTCATAGCTAGAATGCAACTACAAAAGTGGAATAGGTAGAATGATGCGTAGAAAGGGTGTCGTCGAGTGGTGGCTAGAAGGATCATCCAGGTGGGGGCACTTTGGAGATTCAGAAGGTACTTCCGTTTTTTAAATAGAGGACCACTATTTTTATCAACATTTTATCAAGCGACTGAAAGTAAGTTTACACAGGAAATTTCAACATGGTCGATCAAGATTTTGTATAAAAAGTCGAAAAAAGGATTTTTTAAATATTTTTAGACTGGCATCGATTTAAAGAAACGGTGCAAACACTTACTCTTATAGGAGGTGCTCAAAGTGATGGCCACCACTTTCAATGTACGCTTGCAATCTTACACATATGGACTAGGACGAATCTGACTCTAGCGACCTAACGAGTTTCCGTCACCCTGCTCATGGCAAAATTATACACTGATTACGAATTTTCCAGGTAGAATTTGATCGGACCAAAACTTTTGATCCGAGCGAAGATTATGGACGAAAATCGATATTTGGGGCTAAATAAGGCCTGAACGAAATTAGGGCCAGAAAATTCGTGATCGCCAAACAATTTTGCATCGAACAAGCGCCTGCTCGATCGATTTTAGCGAGAAACGAAAAATGCGACATTTTCAGGTTTTGTGTCGGACCGACTAGGACGGTATAGCACGTTCCTCCAAACGGATTGCGGCGGATGTTGACAGAAGCCGTTACACGTAGCGTTAGTGGGATTAATCTGCAAAAAATCTGACGAAGAATTTTCTTCCATTAACACTAATACGCCGAATATGAACCAATAAAAAGTGAATTTTTTTGAAAATTGATTAAGTAGTACGCTTCAAAACGAAAAAATTGAATTTTCCGAAAAAAAAACGGGCTACATTTTGCAATAAAAAGAAAACATCTTCAAAATTTTCGAAAAAATTGAGGTTTAGATTTTAAACCAGATGGTTAGAAAGATTGACACTCAATTCCATAAAAATCGGTCAATTAGGTTTTTAGCTATACGTCACGCCAGTTTTGAAAATGCCGTTCAAAAAACCGTGCCATACCTCCGACATGTTAAAGACTAATAAAATTAAAAAATACCATGGAAAACCCAACAGTAATAATGAAACATACCCTAAGTTTACAAAATGGTGACAAATTCTTTCTTTAGAAAAAAAAATCACGAAAATCAGCAAATTTTTTCCTTGCCTAAAGGTACCCTCGTCCTGACGGAACAAAATCATAGGCACTTTGGTGGGATCGCTTTGGTCGTCCTAAGCGCGAGCACATCGGAGGTGCAGAGACAGAGCGAGAGAGAGAGAGAGAGAGAGAGAGAGAGAGAGAGAGAGAGAGAGAGAGAGAGAGAGGGAGAGAGAGAGACGGGAAAGAGAGATGAAGAAAAAAGGAGATAAAGAAAGAAGAGGAAAAGGAACATGTATGGAATGACCGCGGATCGGTTAGACGAGCAGTCCTCTATGCCTCGCGGGTTCTGAGGGCAGTGCACCGCTTCTTCGCGGCTACATACTTGCAAGCATCGAACGCGCGAATGAGATTTCATCTCGCGTTACCTATGGTACAACCACAAAGGTACCCTCGTATTCACGAAAAGGGCTCACGCACATACGCCCTTTCACGAAGGGCCCTTACGAGAAATTATTTTCATACACATATGCTTACACTTATCTAAAAGCGCTTGAGTACGGGGACCATGTGACGGTGCTCTCTACAGGGTGTCCCAATTTAATCTTACACCTGATTGGTCTCGAAAAATACTGCTCCGATCACGTATTGAGTATAATAATACGGTTAAGGTTTAAAGAGAAACGTTCGAAACATATATTTTTTGGGTCAAAATTCAAAATGGCTACGTTAAGATGGTCGACGTGGTTTTTAAAAAAATATGATAAGGCATTTTTCACCAAAACATTTATCAGGTAAAAACTATAACAACTATTGTGGGAACAGTTTGTTGATAACGTTCATAATTTTTTTATTAGAATACCATTTTTTTTACTATTTTAGTGGTATCCAGAATGTACCATGAGGAGGTAAAGGCTTCAACTTCCCTAGTGTAAGTGGGCGTGTGTGTGTGTGAATTTGTTTGGCTTTTTTGGGTTTGTTCGATAACCTAAACAAACCCAAACACGGATCCCTGCGGCTCGTCACTTCGGATAAAAAATGCTAGTCTAACCTAAAAATCGTGATCTTAACGTTGCCATTTTGAATGTTGGACCAAAATAGATTTTTTTTAACGTCCCCTTTTTTAACGTCCTCCGTTGAACCCTAAAAGTATTATTATACTCAATAGTTTATCGGAGCAGTATTTTTCGAGATAAATCAGGTGTAAGATTAAAATCGGACGCCCGGTATACATGAATATATGTGTATGTATATAATACACTAGCGGTCAAAGTTTTCGGACACTTCAGATAGTTGCAAAATTATATTGGAGTAATATAATTCATTAAATAGAGCTATATCGTATCTTCGTACGACAATAAATGAAATGATTTACGTTTGTCTGACATTATTTGACAATTAACTAGTGATCAAAGGTTTTGTGATTATCTAAAGTATCCGAAAACTTTTGGCCGGCAGTGTATACACACATACAGGGTTTCCCGATATGAATGGACCAACTGTCGACAGGTCAAATCATGTCCTCCCATATGGTGAAATTTCAGTTTAGTAAAAGTCCGACGGTTTTCAAGATTTTGGGCTTCATATTATTTTTTGAAAAAAATCATCCGCCTTTGGCTTTTCGCATGCCGTTTCTATAAATTATACGAATCGACAATAACTAAGCAACTTTTTAAAGTAATTGGCACCATATGCGAAATACATTTTTTTTCACCGCGGGCTAACAAAATCAGCTGTTCGAATTGGTTTGTATGGAAATTCTGCATGAGATATTTTTTCATAAAGTTCCCTTACCATTTAAGGTTAAAGAGGAGACTTTTCTGGATGAAATAAATAACCACGAGTATTTTTTTTAAACCGGGTCAAAAAAGTTATCATTTGTAAAAATGGCATGCGAAAAAACAAAAGCAGATGATTTTCATCTCGAAAACCGTAGGAGTTTTACTAAACTGACATTTCAGCATACAGTAGGACATGATCCGACCTATCGATAGTTACAGGATTATCCATTTATAACAGGACACCATGTATATGAGGTATTCCACGTGAATCCGGTGGACTTTTGCCCTGACCCCCGCCAATTCGATTAATTTTTTTTATCTGATTCCATTGACTCTGAAGGGGACCCTGAATTTTTTTACATTTTTGGAAACAACCCGTAGTCACCAAAAAAAAATTTCCGAAAAAAAAGCCCCGATTTAAAAATCTGAAAAAGTTCCCAAAAATAGGTGATTATATGTAAACATTTTCAAGCTATCACCCGCAGTGGAAGTAAGATTTTTTCTGTGCTTCCTGAACGATTAACGTTTTAAAAAGTCCGAAAAATTCAAGAACCGCTTACTTTGGGCGAATATGTAAATATTTTCATACCCACAATGAATTTTTTCGACCATTTTTGAATGACCAAATCACAATCATGCACCGTGAGCAGTTGGCAGTCAATAAGTTCTGATATTAATTTCAATTGAAGTCGTTTTCAGCACAGAAAAAATCATACTTCCACTGCGAGTGATAGCTTGAAAAATTTTACGTATAATCACGCATTTTTGGGATTTTTTTCAGATTTTTAAGCCGGGGCGTTTTTTTCGGAAAATATTTTTTTTTTAACTAAGCGTTGTTACGAAAAATGTTTAAAAAATTCAGGGTGTTTTTTAGAGTCAATGGAATGAGATTTAAAAAATTAATTGAATTTGCGGAGCTCAAGGAAAAAGTCCACGGGATTCACTTTTGTGTATTTGTGAATAAAAGAAACATGCATACACATGCACTTTACCACAGCTGCTAGTACACCCCAGTAATATTTTCTATCGTAATTCATACCAATGTATTTATAATCCAATACAAAACTGAGCCTATATTATCCCATTCCCGTCCATGAATATTATATATATATATATATATATATATATATATATATATATATATATATATATATATATATTTCCACACGTTAAATGTGAGTATATAATATGCGAAGACTTTTGCACTCGAAACCGAGCCATCGGGGAGGATTTTATGCAGCATTCGTGTATCTCTTTATCTATTCACGAATCAGCGTTCCGGTATGTTGAACATCGAGAGAAGAAACATCTTCGCATTGCCGCAGAAAGAGAAGAGAGAGAGAGAGGAGAGAGAGAGAGAGAGAGAGAGAGAGAGAGAGGAGAGAGAGAGAGAGAGAGAGAGAGAGAGAGAGAGAGAGAGAGAGAGAGAGAGAGAGAGAGAGAGAGAGAGAGAGAGAGAGAGAGAGAGAGAGAGAGAGAGAGAGAGAGAGAGAGAGAGAGAGAGAGAGAGAGAGAGAGAGAGAGAGAGAGAGAGAGAGAGAGAGAGAGAGAGAGAGAGAGAGAGAGAGAGAGAGAGAGAGAGAGAGTGAGAGAGAGAGAGAGAGAGAGAGAGAGAGAGAGAGAGAGAGAGAGAGAGAGAGAGAGAGAGAGGAGAGAGAGAGAGAGAGAGAGAGAGAGAGAGAGAGAGAGAGAGAGAGAGAGATAGAGAGAGAGAGAGAGAGAGTGAGAGAGCGAGAGAGTGAGAGACAGAGCGAGAAGACCTCAAGGTGAATAAATGTTGAACCGTGTGCACAGAGAGATGAAGATTCTCCCTGCTCGTGCCTCTTTACCGCGTGCTCGCACCATCAGAAGCAACAAGCAACAGCAGCCGTAGCACTTGTCCGAGTTCAAGGACGTTTGTATCGAAGACGAAGGATGTTCCGCATTATATTTATAAACGTTCGCCTATACTGCAGATATTATTTTCAGATGGGACGGCGAGCAACATAATTTACTGGCGATTCGACCGCGGCGCGGCGGTGACTCGCACGTGGTCACCGCGACATTTTTCCGTGGACAGTTTTTTTTACTCATGCTCGTTTGCCAAGGACTAAATTGAGAAATTTTGGCGAACGACATTCTCTTCGGTTTTGCTATCGGTGATTTGTGGGCCAGGTGCGGGGAGCCGGGGGTTTTTCACAGTTTCCCTGTGCCCCCGCGCAAATGAGGCACGGGCTGGGTGCAAAACTCTGGAGGGGGGGGGGGGTTAAGGACTGGGAATAGGAAAATTACGAGTGGCGTGAAGAAATGAGAGGAATGGGATCGTAAAAACCACCAGGGGAATGCGGAGAAAAATGAAATGTTATTTCGCGTAGAAATATGAAAAATGGGCAGCTAGAGAAGTTTCTGCACCTTGCGAAATTCGTTAGATGATTTAATTTTGTTATAGTGAGATTCTTTGAATTCTATGATAATCTTCAAATCTTGAATAATAAGATATAAATTAGATAATTTAGAGATGAGATTAAGATAAGGTAGAGATTATATTAAGATAAGATAAGATTATTATGAGATTCTTTCAATCTCATAATCATCTTGAATTCTTTTCTCGAGAGATTATGAAAGTGGAACAAGATGATTATGATTCTCCCGATCTTATAATCATCTTGAATTCTTTTATCACGAGGTTCTTCCAATCTCATAATAATCTTGAATGCTTTTATCGTGAGATTCATCCAATGTCAAAATAATCTTGAACTGTTTTATCAAGTGATTCTTCCAATCTCACAATCGTCTAGAATGTTATCATGAGATTCTTTCAATCTCATCATAATCTTGGATACTTTTATCATGAGATCCTTCTAATCTTATAATAATCTTGAATTCTCTTATGATGACATTCTTCCCATCTCATAATCATCTTGAATTATTTTCTTATGAGATTCTTTTAACCTCAAAATAATCTTTCATTCTTTTATCAAGTGATTCTTTCAATCTCATAATGAGCTTGAATTCTTTTATCGTGAGATTTTTCCGATCGCAGAATAATCTTGAATTCTCCTACCATTCGATTTTTCCAATCTCGTAATAATCTTGAATTATTTGATGATGAGATTCTTCCAATTCCATAATAATCTTGAGATTTTTCCGATCGCAGAATAATCTTGAATTCTCCTACCATTCGATTCTTCCAATCTCGTAATAATCTTGAATTATTTTATGGTGAGATTCTTCGAATTCCATAATAATCTTGAACGATCTTATAATAAGATTCTGTCAATCTCATAATCATCTTGGGTTCTTTTATTTAGAGATTCCTCCAATCTCGTTATAATCTTGAATTATTTTATCATGAGATTCTTCCAATCTCATCATTATCTTAGATTCTTGTATCATGTGATTCTTTCAATCTCAGAATTATTTTGGGTTTTTTTATCATGAGATTCTTCCAATCCCATAATAAACTTGAATTCTTTTATCATGTGATTCTTCGAATCTCATAATTATCTCGAATTCTTTCATCATAAGATTCTTTCAATCTCATGATAATTTCGAACCCATTTATTATAAAATCACGAAAAAAAAGAACACGTTGATACAAGGCATGAAACTCGAAGTGACTTAGGAATTCTCCAAAATATTTTCAGGGTGGTCGTGAAGGGTCCCGGTGGCGCAAAAAATCGCAGAAAATACTGCACTGCGATCAATTACGGTCCACCTGCGGCGACAGCTGTGGCCCCCTCGCTGAAATACTCGACGATCGAGTTGCGCCGAATTTCGCCTTACCCACGGGCGGAAACCATAAAACGAGGCTAACGAAAAACGTTACGACCCTCGATGGGAATTCAGACACGAATGACTGAATTTCACGATGCTGAATTGTATCGCGAATATCGGGGTGTGAAAGTGCGCGAATATCAAAAACGGGGATTTACGTTGAAAAGACGATCAGCCCTAGGCTTACGCCGTTCCGTTAACCGAGTAATATTTTTGGGGACGTTTTTAGATAATGCGTGAAACCTTTGCAGCGTCTTATTGGAAATTATATAATGTATCTCATTTCCAGCGAGCCGACTGACTCCCATGTATGCTCTAAAATGTTTTCTAGTTTCGGAAAAAAAATTCACTACTTTTTCGTGTTTTCCTGTAGCATAGGCTTTTATTTCTTTTTTGTCTTGTGTATGTCCTTGTTTCCTAAAAGTTTTTTAAAGCGATTAGGGGATTTAGATTACTACGAGTAAGTATTTTTTTCTTTATCATCTGAACTTTACTGACTAGTGCTATCAAACCTATTTTAGAAACTTTTGATCAATATCTAAGGCATTTACGTTAGTGTTCAGTTGGTGAAATATTTATTTCTAAAAGGCTCACACCTAGTTGAATTTTTTGAATAAACAATTTTTGGCTCTGGACGTTTTTTCGAAATATAACGTTTAAAAAATAACCTTAAAAAATGTTCAAGTCGATCCGTCCAAAATTAAGCGAGGTATAGACGTCGTTTTCTCAAAATGACTTTAACAATATCAATGACCAAGATACTCAAAACCATACTCTATAATGTGAAGAAAAAAAAAATTCGAAATCTGCACACGTTTCCCCAGCAAAAAATCGCGAAAATTTCTTTTTTTCCAGCCAACTTTTCCAGCGCACTTCACAGCGATATCATAAATTAAAATTTGTTTTCTCAACAACTGAAAAAGATCGTGGAACTGATTCGCATAGGATACGTGGTATCTCGATTTTCTTTTTGGACGCGATTTTTTCGGGTCTCCCTATACATACATGCGCTTCGAGAGGATAAGGTTAAGCTTGACAAGAAAATTCAATGCACCGCATACAGCCTCCAGGGCCCGCGTATCCACGTACGAATAATGGATAGGCGTAGTGGCGGCGTGGCAATTGTCGCTCCGCGCGGTCGCGCCGCGCAATAACGCGTCTCGCTTGTGCCAGCATCGCGCGGTCGTCCGCCCGTAGGCGCCGTCAGTGTACGGTACGGCCAAGGGTTGGATCCGCGCATGGCCGCCCGAAAGATTCTTTCCCGATAATGTCATAGAGAGCACGAAGGAGGCGGCAAGGGATGCCTCATCCTCTGGGAAGCTTGGACAGAGCTTTATTCCTATCTCCCTTTGCCTCTCCCACACTTGGTCCCACTGACTAGATCTTCGGGTACGGTCGCACGCATACGGGCTTGTTCTTCTGTCCGGGCGAAGAGAAAAGTGAGATACGCCTGCACCTTAAGGCTCAGACGGACACAATACACTCTCTGTGTGTGTGTGTGTGTGTGTGTGTGTGTGTGTGTGTGTGTGTGTGTGTGTGTGTGTGTGTGTGTGTGTGTGTGTGTGTGTGTGTGTGTGTGTGTGTGTGTGTGTGTGTGTGTGTGTGTGTGTGTGTGCGTGCGCGCGCACGCGGTACAAAGTATCCTGTGCACACACACGCACACACACACAGCCGCAGACAGACACACACAAAAATGTATATATTAATGTAGCTGGATATGGGTAAAGGGTTTTATAGGCAGGGCCGCGGATGGAGAGGAACTTTGAGCGGGCTTCCTGCTGCGATATAACGCTAATAATAGTCCCCGGTATCTTTATCTATCCGGCAAGACTCCGGCTAACTACGATAAAGAGAGGAAGAAAGGCAGCAGGCACTTCTCTCTCCCTCGCTCTCTATTTTTCTTCCTCCGTCTTATGCTCCCTCTCTCTCTCTCTTTCTGTCTCTCTCTAGTCCTTAGTCCTAGTGCACTATGAAATATATGTATCTATGTATCTATCTCTCTCATTCTCTGTCTCTCCCTCTCTTGATCTTTCTTCCTCCTTCTTTCCTCTCCCTCACTTTACGCTCTATGCTCCCTCTTTCTCTGCCTCTCTGGTTCTTAGTCCTAATGCACTATGAATTATATCTATGTATCGATATATTCCTCTCTTTTGCTTCCCCCCTCTCTCGCTCTCTCTCCTTCCCACTCTCCCTTGTTCTTCCTCTCTCTATCTAGCCCTCCCTCTCTCTGTAGTTCTTAGTCCCAGTGCACTATGAAATTATATTTATCTACCCAACTCTCTCACTCTCTATCTTTCTTCCTTCCCCCTAGTTCTTAATACAAGTGTACTATGAAATATATTTATCTATCCATTTCTCTCTCACGTTCTCTCTATCTTCCTCCACCCCGCCCCTCCTATTCACATTGCAACATGGCTAAAAAAATAATTGCCAGATGGAACGTCCAGCCTGGGGTATACCATACTTCGAGCTTTCCTGCTGAACGAAGGAGAAGGAGAGAACGAGAAGAAAGAAATGGCGGAGTGAAAGTGGACGGAAAAATGAGGAAAGAGTGATGTTCCAGAGACGATGGAAATGAGTATATCGCTGTAACACTTTGATCGATCTAACGTTCATTCGATCGATCATTATTATGCTACTCCAGCCTCGAGGCAAAGTGAGAGATGTGCCACGTGACTGGAAGCGCCAGAGATACAGCTGAAGATCCGTTCATCACCGATATCCCAGACGAGTGACAGTCAGGAAACAAGCCCCATTTGGCGTTTCGCCCAAAGCAGAAAAGCACGCAGCCCGAGGATTTTCAATGAGCCTCTCCTCAAGCTGATGTGAATCAACGCTAATGGAAGTTTCGAGTCACGTTCGGGCTGTGATCAACCTCAAGAGATGTGGGCGCGATAGTGACAGCGATAGTAGCACTGACGCCAGAGCAAATGAGACTGACGAGAACGTGTTGCACATCGCCTCAACATCCGTCGGCGGAATGCTCGATCCTGCTGAAGCGGAACTTTACCCTACTTTAACGCCGTTTATATTTTTCTCGCAACTCTTGCCTTGTTGAACACTTCCGTTGGAGCTGCCGAATGGTCCTTGCCGTCAAATTCTCAGTAAATGGAGAAACCGACTTATTCAAATGGAAGTAGATTCTCCCCGTGGCAAGAAAGAGGAAGAAAGAGGGCTCGGGGAATCGAGAGCAAAATATGGAAAGGATTGCAGGTCTGGAGGCGGCAAGAAGCGCACATCCTTCTTCAACCGACGTATACACGAGGAGGCGTCCTTGGCCTTCGCTTCGCTTCCGTCCACACGGCCTTGCCTTCCCCACCAATCCCGCCTCTCTCTCTCTCTCTCTCTCTCTCTCTCTCTCTCTCTCTCTCTCTCCCGCCCTCTGTCCCTCTGGCCGATGATCTTACTCCGGCATCCTCTCCGCGTCTATTACATACTTCCCATTTACGAGGTGTACTACACAACAGGTTCCCTCGGCGCAGTACACGACCTCTTCCTATTACACCCCAGGGGACTTTTTATTCCCCGAGCTTTCATCCCGTGTGCACTCCTAATGGCCCCCGTGTGTGCGTTTCAATCCGTGCGCCTATCTGGATAATAGATCCGGGGGTTGCGATAGAGCAAAATGGGCCTCGAGGTACTGCGGAGGGCGCGCCAGTTGTGTCCCATTGCCATTATCGTTATTGCGTGTACCTAGCCGAGTACCGGAGAAAGATTGACAAAAATAAACGAAAACGAAAGGATAGGGCCGATAATAGGAGGATGAAGGATGAGAGGTTGGTATGCCTTGCCCTCATCTGCTATCCCAAGAGTGTTCCCGCCAGATGGCGCGGGAGGGCAAAGGGTCGCGAGGGAATGCAAGAGGAAAAACCTCGTTTTGCGAGCTTTCATGATGATCGCCCCTCACGGTTTCGATTCCTGGATCTTTGAGGGCATTTTTTGCATAGAAAGGATCAAGTTATAGTCATGAATCCTCCAATCCAACCAGAGAATCCAAAGCTATTCCCTGGGTCTACTGAAATCCTTTTTCGAAATCCATTTGCGACGGTGAATCGGTTATTATAGACTGAGCTGTGGCAAACTCAGAAAAAGCTGAATATCGTCGAATTAAATATGAATTTGCATATTCTAATTACGTTGCAATTATTGAAATATCCAATACCAACACTGGTCGGGGTTCGGATCCGGCGATCCTTCGAGTTAAGCAGCGTTGTGCATGGCCGATACTCGGAGGGGTGACCGCTTAGCATCAACCAGTGGGCGAAAAGCCATTACTTCTGAGACCTTGGTGTAGATACTTGAGTAAAACGTCTGTGCGCAGGAGAATCAGACGAATATTCGGCCGTCTGTAGAGGGGAGGCACCATATATCGGATATTTTTTTTATCAAATTGAAAAAAGAATAAACAATTGCTAAGACCTTCAAATTTGACGATTTTATTATCTGTAGGTCATTTATAACAAAGTGCTAATATTTCTTATACACATTACATTTGAATATTTTCAGTTGCATTATGCTTTATTGAAAATGACAGAAATCATGGTTGCCTATAAACGGATGTCCGATATAAGGCATCAGACTCCATTTTTCTTACACCTGATATAAGGGGACTATTTTTATATAAAATAAAACAAAACATTTAGTGTTTTAACTTTGTAATTATTATCAAACAGTCAGTCTTTATGACTTGATCTTCGATCAGATAGGAACATTTTGGTAAAAACGGATGTGGAATATTAGGCTCGACTAAGTATACGATATTAAGATTTGACATGGCCGAATATGAACAGTAATATTTTCGTACATATTGCTATTTTTGCCAATATTATATATTTGTTAAATAAAATAAATGCTATAGCTTATAAAAAATAACGCAAAACGAAATTATTTGGGCTTACCATAACGAAAACAATACTTTTTAACACAAAAAATATTTGTTCACTTCGGTGAAAAGTAACACCAGTTCACTGTTGTGCTATTTTAGTTGCTAAGCAACCAAAAATGTTGCAGTAGCGACATCTGACGAGTAGTCAGTATTAATGGATAAAATCAAAAACAGATATCGCTATGGGAAAACTCTAGATAGTCCACTATCCGATATTAAGCAACTATCCGACATATGGTGCTTTTCCCCTACCGGTACCGTATAGGCAGTGATAGGAAAGGGTCCAATTGGAAAGGCGAATACGTAAAGACCTGGAATAGAATACGTTGGAAATAAGAAATATTCAATTATATATTTCTCTGTTTGTCATTTATTGGTACTATTCGAACTTTGTCGATCTTAACCACAATTCACGAAATGGATGACCCTTAAGACGGGAATTAATCTATAAATAATGTCAAACCTATATCATGGATATATGGCGTGAGAAATTACTATAATAAATTCATCATTCTTTTTCAATAATATACATATCCAATATGTACACCAATTTGCTAATGTACATCCATGTAGATTAGCAAATTGGTACTTTTATATATATATATATATATATATATATATATATATATATATATATATATATATATATATCTATCTATTCCCTGAAACTTGTACTTGGTCGGATATGTATCTATTCAAAAACTCGTATCTATACAGGGTGATAACTATTAGATGGCCATGGGCTCATTAAGAGTCTGGGACCAAGATTTTGCGACCGAAAAAATTATATTTAATAGTTTTTCGAGTCCTCTTCGAAAAAAAATACAGCACATTTTTTTGATGAGTAGTATTAGCCAGAAAAAATTCTGGAAAACAATCGAAATTCTATTTTGTATTCGGCGAAATGAAAATAATTCAAATCCGAATACGAAACCCTCCTAAAATTTGTTTAAAGCAATGACAGTTCACTTTAAGATACATCTTTAACAGTCTTTTCCATTGATGACGCGCAAAAAAAGTTTTTCTGAAGTGTTTCGTGTTCGGAATTTGATTATTTTTATTCTACATTACTCAGAAAAAAATTGATTTTTTCTCAGAATATTCAATTTTTTTCTGGCTAATATAATATAATAAAGTGCATTCCAAAAGTACACTATATTTTTATTTTAGAGAACTTGAAAAGCCATTAAAAATGATATTTTGCTCAGACCCTTGAAAAAGTCCCGGCCTTCTTATAACCGTTACCCTGTATAAACATATATACGAGACGTTGCGGTTTCCGGCACACTTCCTTCTTCTCCCTTTCGCCCCTGCCATCCGCTGATCTGGCATGAAATACAAATTGCCATACACTCCAATCTTCGCTGATGATGCCGAGTATATAAACAAACGAAAAAATCGGTAGCGCGTTAATTCTCACTACTGGAACATTGTAGCCTCGATTCGTGTTGCAAATACATTTTTGCGGTTTATATACGAGGCTCGCAACTCCGTAGGATCACCGATTATAGCCGGTTCAAATTGGCTCATTTAGTCTCGCGACCACATCGATTGACCGCGTCCCTCCTCGCGCCTATATCCGCACATTCACGCGCACTGATTTGCTTTTCTTTCTCGTTGCCCCTTCGGCCCCGTTGTGCTCGCTGTGCTCTATTTTCCGCTGATTTCAACGTTGCACGCGCCACTCAACGTTACAACCCGGTAGGGCGAATTTTGCGCAAGGGGCTCGCTCGAATTCTCATCTATAGCTTGCGAGGTCGTCGAACCGGTTCGAAAAAATGGTAGCACTCTCGCGAAATCACATCGATGTATTCTTGGCGCGTGCGTTTAGGCGATCAAAACAACCATATTTACAGTTTGCATCGGTAATCGTGTTCACCACTGAGAAAAATCCGGTAACTCGTGGGTTACGCACTTTGAAGTTTATTGGGTAACAGATTTATCTTTTAATTTTTTTGTATGTCCGAAAAAAAACAATATATCTCGGGACCAATCGAAAAGTTATAGAGTTCATGATTACTGAACAAGTTTAGGAGTTCAGGATTACTAAAAAAGGTTTGGGAGTTCAGAATTACCAAAAAAGTTTCGGAGTTCAGGATCACTAAAAAAGTTCAGGAGTTCGGAATTGTTACAAAAGTTCAGGCATTCGGGGTCACTAAAAAAGTGTAGAAGTTCAGCATCACTAAAGAACTTTAAGAGTTCGGCATCACTAAAAAAGTTTAGGCGTTCAGAATCACTAGAAAAGTGTAGAAGTTCAGAATTACCGAAGAAGTTTGCGGGATCGAAATTACTGAAGAAGTTTGAGGGATTAGAATTACTGAAATACGTTTGGTCGTTTGGAATCTCTAAAAAAGTTTGGGAGATCGGAATCGCGAAAAAAAGTTTAGGAGTTCAGAATTACTATAAAACCGTTTAGGAGTTCCGGATAACTATAAAAGTTGAAGAGTTCATGGGTACTAAAACAGTTGAAAAGTTCTGAAACACGAAAAAAGTTTGGGATTTAGGATTACTACAAAATTTTGGGAGTTCAGGATTACTACAAAATTTTTGGAGTTCAGGATTACTAAGAAACGTTTAAGGATTCATTATTACTAAAAAAAAGATTTGGAAGTTGAAAATCACGAAGAAAAGTTTAGGAGTTCAGAATTACGAAAAATAACGTTTAGGAGTTCCGGCTTACTGAAAAAGTTGGAGAGTTCAGGAGTACTAAAAAAGTTACGGAGTGCCGAAACGCAAAATAAGTTTAGGATTTAGAATTACTAAAAAAGTTGAGGAGTCCAGGATTACTAAAAACGATTGGGAGTTCAGGATTACTAAAGAAGTCTAGGAGTTCAGAGTCACTAAACATTTTCAGGGGTTCAGAAAGACGAAAAAAAGTTTACGCGTTCACGACTAAAAAAATTTAGGAGTTCAGGATTACTAAAACCGTTTGGGAGTTCAGCATTGATAAAAACGTTTGGGACTTCAGGATGTCTATAAAAAATAGGAGTTCAGGATTACTAAAAAAGTTTGGGAGTTCAGGATGAGTAAACAAAGTTTCGGAGTTCAGGACTGCTAAAACAGTTTTCGGAATTCAGGATCACAAAAAAGGTCCAGGAAAGTTTAATACAGACTAAAAAAGTGAAACCTCTTACCCCGAAAAGTGAATTGCCAGAAATCTTTTATCCCACTAAGGTAAGTGGTCTCAAGGCAAGATTTCTGCACACAAAAAAGTTCCGAAGCGCGCTACATATAATCGAAAGACATTGCATCCTTCGGTAAATGCGGTTTACTCGCAATTCCATAGCTGCGGTGATACAAAGTACAGCAATATAAACGACACACATGGGATAGCATTTGAAATGTCCAAGTGCAGTGCCATTGAGTATCGACCAATTGACAACCGGATCTGCTAAGGCGGAAATGCCGCGAGGGATTCAAGCAAACGACTGGTTTGCACAGTGCACTTTATGGACATGCCGCATCTTAACCTCACACTACAACACACAGACATCCGAACGAGCGTATATTTGGCGATGCAAGAAGTCCCATAAATACCAAGTTATACTTAAGGGGGATCATGACTTCAAGACAAGAATATCAAAATTTGACATAAGTAAAAAAATCATCAACTCCAAAATTTCGTGAGATCCCTTACCGTGCATGATCTCCCTCAAGTCAAATAAAACCCTCCTGCGTTTTCGACAAATTAGATTTTTGTGATAGTTTTTGCCATCAAAATGTTCTTTAAGTGTTGCTTTCCCTATTGCTAAATGCTTTAAAAAAAATGTTTTTGGTATCCCAAAAAAAAAGTTCGTTCACAGTCCTTTGTTTACTGAAAATAATGTCCCTAAGATGTCTCTAAGAGAAGGCAACTACTGAAGACGATTTTAATACCAAAAAAAGTTAATTATTCGAAAAGGCAGCGAAGATATTTTAGGAAAGTTTTTTAAAAATCTAAAAAAAAGCGGAAATTTTGTACTTAAAGTGGATTTCAATAATCTAGTAAGTCGTGATCCATTCTAGCACCCCGCTTAGTATAACGTGGTATTTACGGGGTGCCCTCTATACATACAGGGTACTCTGTTGTGAATGGATAATCCTGCAACCGTCAATAAATCAGATCATGTTCTACTATAAGCTGAAATTTCAGTTTAGTAAAACGTCCACGGTTTTGAGGATTAAAATCATCTGCTTTTGGTCTTTTGCATGCCATTTCCACAAATGATAATCTTTTCGACCCGGTTGTATTTCATACTCTCAGCCCGTTGTTTTATATAGGAAAGTCTTCTTTTTAACCTCAAATATTAAGGCATCTTTACGAAAAAAAAGATCTTATGCAGAATTTGCATACAAACCAATTCGAACATCCGACTTTGATAGCGTGCGGTGTCAAGAAATGTCCTACGCATATCGTGCCAATTGGTTTAAAAACGTGCTTAGTATTGTCGATTCCTATCATTTTTAGAAATGATATGCGAAAAACCGAAATCCGAAGATTTTTTTTTCAACATATAACACGACCGTTGGATGATTATTCGTCATAACAGGACACCCCGTATATATATATATATATATATATATATAGATAGACAGACATAGATATATATAGATATAGATATATATAGATATAGATATATGCTCGGTTATTACTTAGGTTGCCTTCAGTATACCTTTATATACATATATCTAAGTTTCATGAACACAAGCTGCTCGTCCCCTCTTAAGAAGGTCGTGCCGGGGCCGTTCACCCTTCGCCCTTTTCCTTCACCACGGCACTCTCCCTGGCCACTCGACTTTAGTCTAGCCCAGGGTATCTTCTATTATATATATAATAGACGTTCGTGCGCGCGCGCGTGCGCGCGCGCGCGCGCGCGTGTGTGTGTGTGTGTGTGTGTGATGTACCCAAGGATACTCTCTCGTATATCGTCTATCCGGCTTGATCACATCGGGAATGCGCTCCTCTCTTCTCGCGTTACTGCGCCAATCCTCCTTTCCCTTGCCCTCTCCGGCACCTCGCTCGCGCAATTCTCGCGATTTTATTATAATACGTACTATATAGTCTCCGCGATCCTCTTTTCTCCCTCGCACTCACTTAAGTCGCCTATCTATACGGCTCCCTCCGCACACTCCCTGCGCAGCTTCCCATCACCCTCCGAGAGGATTATATGCAGTATGTACGGTCCGTCCATATTTCTTGTATGCTCACGATATTCTCTTTCTCTCTGTCTCTGTCGGGCACGCGCGCGTTTTCTCTATCATTGTTGTTATTTTTATCCCACAAGATACATGACGCTTATCTTCGCGTGTTGGACGCGCGAGAGATAACATCGAATAATAGATTCTCTCGGGGGATATTTGGATACAATGCAAGTTATGGCGAATTTGTAGCGAGCGGAGACCGGCGCGCCGTGCTTGAGTCGATAGTCCAGGAATAGCCGTATTGTATTTAAATGCACTTTATCTAGGACGAGCGCGGTTCAGGGGAAGTCCTAACGGGCTCCGTTTGAACCCACATTCAATCGAGGTGGAATGGATTTGGTAGGGAGTGAAGCTTGGGCCTGATGAAATTATGTTTTTTTAATGGCATTTTCAGGGGAATTTATTGCAATTTTCGAGTTATAGTTATTTATATTTATTTGCGTGAAGAATACTTTTTAATCTCATTATTGGTAAATAATTTGTATTTAAGTTTGCTTGTTGGATCGTATTTATTGATATTTTGTCACGCTTTCGAGCGGGCCTGAATAAGGCTTGGCACCCGAAAAACAGGGCGCTTTTCAATACTTTTCTGGCGAGAGTATTCGGAGAACGATTTCGGGATTTCACACACGATTGATACACGTTCTTTCCAGGTTTAAGGATTTTTTTTATTGGAAAGTATTGATAAACAATGAAGTTCTTGTTATTTCAATAAAGTGTCACCTTTGCTCCATGGACATCAGTGCAATGGGAAGCTGTAGGAAAAAGTTCGTTTCCTGGCGAAAATAAACAACTTTTATCATTTCTTTATTAACAAATGGATAGGCTCATCTAAGAAAATGTGATATGCTCTGTCCTAATTTAAACTGACATGAATGAGGCGAATAAATGTTGAGATACGACTTACACCGTCTCATCGAAAATAGTTACAAGAAAAATTGCAAGAAAATAAAAATGAACCCCAGCGGAGCAATCAATTTTTGGGATTTTTACAAAATCTTTCCTGCAAAGTAAAAGTGCTACAAAAATTTCCGGTGCTACAAAAATTTCCAAAAAAACCGTATTTTTCCTAATGCCAGCTAATTCAGGACCGTGAATTCTGTGTTTTCATTCACGCCATATGGGTACCTTTGATGAAAGTTCAACTTCGAACTTTCGGCGAGTACCATTACATCGCTTTGAGTGGAAAAAAAACAATATCGAAATCCGGACAATTGACAAATTTTCTCGGTATTTTTGAGTCACGATCGAGTCACAACCGCGACACAAAGATTTTTTTTGTCACGGCACGTCCAACCACACTTGACCAGCCTGTTCTCCGTCTTTTTGTCATTGATCTCGCGTCTATTGACCCAAAATGAAGACGACTCGCCAATGGCTCTTGTGGCGACCACCGTTGTGCACACGCGCACACACACACACACACACACAAACACACACACACAGACGGGAGCGTACACAAATTACGTAATGCAACTGGGTGGAGGCGGGGTCGAGGTTTGCGTTACGTCACGATTTTAGAACTGCCAAAAATAGCAAAATTTCTGCATGTTCCAATTAAAAAATGTTTAACTCATCGTTCAGAATAGATGAAGTTCAAGCTCTTATTATTTTTCTAAATATAATGATGATGAAAGACTGTCATATCGCCCACGACTTGATGCTATAATGTAAGTATCAAAATTCTCGAAAAAAAAACATAACTTGATATCAAGAAAAACGGAACGAAAACTTTGATCGCGATTTTCTCGATACTACTTTTTTCGACCTTGTCTCAGCGAATACTCAAAAACTTATCAACCAATTTTCAATTTTTTAAAAACATTTTTGTAATCGCAGTGACTAAGGTTGAACGTAGGCGATTTTTTAAATTTTGATCATTACTATTCTTAAAGATTGCTTGGGTACAAAGAAGATCCTTGAAGATAGAATAAAATGGCCAAACTGTCGGCATTTTGTAAAAAAAACCAAAATGAAAAAACGGCTACGCATAACGACAGCTGCATTTGTATAGATATCGATAAATTGTTGACTTTTTATTTATAGATAACCTTTCATAAAGATATCGATGGGACAATGAAAAGAATTTTTTTCGTCGCCAAATCAGGGTTGATTATTTTTTTTTTTTTTTCGTAAAAATTGGTATAAAACTAGATGAATATATACTTCATAAAATGAGTACAAACCCGATCCTTTCATAATTAGTTATTTCTTTGAAAACAAAACGTAATTATTGACGACGAAGCACCCGTTACGTAACGGAATAGGGGGGTCAGACCAGGCGTTACGGTTCTGTTACGTGGGGAGGGGAGGGTGGTCACAAATTGGAAAATTTTGCATTTTGTTATTTATGTACGCCCCCCCCCCCCCCCCCCACACAAATCGGGTATATAGTGAGTATGGTACACACACATCCACTTACGTGTAAATATAAGTCTTTATATATATTCGTATATAATGTCCACATGAATACATATATACTCACAATTAGGGGGTATGTACTCCCCCCTCCCCCTCCAATTGTGTCATATTAGTCAGTAATGTTTGTTTGATATCACTAATAAATATTATTCTTCTAATATATTTTTAATATTAACAAATATTATTGATTTCTGGCCATATATATATATATATATGTAGACGCATCGGTGTATATATATATATATATATATATATATATATATACACCGATGCGTCTACTCGATAGTGAGAACTCGTACCGTCGCGTCGGTTGAATGACGAAAGCGATGAATAAAGAAAGCTCGCTTGTCCGCGTTCAAATGAGAATATGCGTTCGTGCGGCGAGCTCGTCACCCGTGTGTTTTGCGCGGGAGCCAAATACGCGGACCGTACTTTTCAGCATAAGACGCTGGTGTGATTCATGTGTTTATCCACTGTCACAATACACGAGAAGACGCGTGCCGCATTTTAAGGCGTCGCGATTGTCATCGTCGCATAATCTCGGCAATCCTTTCTACCCCCCTCTTCGCCCCTCTGATGTTCCTCTTCTCCTCCGCGGTTCGCCATACATGAACTATCGAAGATTATGTCCTGGCCCGTTTCTGCATCCTGGAATTAAGCGTACGTGCGCGTATATGCATGGAGAAGGGTGATTTCCAAGTCATTCGACTTCGAGGACCGTCCTCATAACGGCCTAATGAAAACCTAGATGCCTCGTATCAATACCTATCCAAATCACCTCCACGTATGTTTCACGATCGTTTTTTCGTTTTCGAGAAGAATTTCGTATAGTTTCGTATTTCGAATAGTATTTCGTATATTTTTCTCTTTTGTGTATTCACTATGACCCCGATTTTTCGCACTCGTGTTATCGCTTTGAGCACCTTTTATACGATGAAGTGTTTGCACTGTTTTTCAAAGAGAACACCACTGTGATAAGCCGAAAAAAGTCGTTTTTCTCCAAATTTTTTTTGGCTGCTAGATTATTTACTTGGAATTTGGAAAATGAGTATGTTGTTAAGCATACATTGAACTTATTTCGCGGAAATTTTTATTTCCAAAAATTGGAAACTAACAACGTTATTAAGGTGTAATAGAGCCTCTGTATAAAAAGTGTGGTCCAACGGCCGGATCGGTAAAAAAGTTTTATGGCTTATCTAAATGTAGTTCTTGTTGTAGGTAGCCGTTTTTTTTTTTCGAAAAAAAAAAGTTCTCAAAATGGCACGTGTGCAAAAAAGGTATAGTTTAGGCAAAAATTTTACTTATATTCGGAAGCTTAAAAAGTACTTAGTTTCGAACAAAAAACAACGGCTACGGAGAACAATAGCTACGGCAATTTCGAAAAATTTGGTTTTTTTTAAATTGAAAATCGGACAATTATAGCTAGAGTTATTATTCTTTTGTTTCGAGTCGTTTCGAAACAAAAGTGATTGAAAGTTTCAGTACACGTAAATCGTTGCGCTACCTGATCTCACTAAATCATCTGTAACTTGGGAAATTTCCAATGTTTAACTTGAATTGTTATTGCACATATTCGTGAATGTGTGTACTATGAGAAAATGCAATCTAAATCGATTTTTCTATCCGTCGCAGTGGCATCCCGCCTTAATCGATTCCAAACTAAAAACATTGAACATTTCTTTTTGATCGATTTTTTATGCTAAATCTAAATCGACCATCTTGAAATTTAAGGCCTTAGGCCACAGTAACGGGAATAAAATCATGTGTGAATTTAACAATTATTTTCGTATTAAAAAGTGATTCACTCATAAAATTAATTACACATCTATTTAGTATGAATATCAAGCGGTTAAAATTTTTTTTTTTCGATGTACAAAATGGCCGACTACTAATATTTTCTTTTGTTATCTTTTTTTAGGCGCTCTGCGGCGTCACATTCGGCATCCACAATTTTTGACCTAGCATAAAAAACAAAAATTCTCGTTAATCTATATTAGAATACCTAGAGAAGTACGTAGGGAATTTAAAAAATATTGTTTTATTCAAAAGTTTTAGGTATTTGAACTTAAGAAATGAATTTCAGTGAAAAATTTCGTTGAAACTGCTCATAAAATGGAAAGTTTTCGATTAATCAGAAATTCCGTACGTACTTCTCTGCGAAATGCAATTAGGAACATAACTTTTAAATTTGAAGTAAATCGAGTGAAAATTGTTGAAGTTATTTGTCACGCCAATTGGAAAAAAGCTGTATCGAGAAATTGCAAGTAGTCGGCCATTTTGTACATCGAAAAAAAAGATATTTTCTAAGAGCTCGATATTCATACTAAGTATATGTGTAATTCATTTTATAAGTAAATCACTTTTTCATACAAAAAAAAATTGTTAAATTCGCACATGATGTGATACCCGTTACTGTGGCTTAAGGCCTTAATGTGTGGACTTACTTTCAGTTCCTACATAAAATTCCGAAAAATAGTGGTCTCTAAAAAGCACTATGGTGACTAAAATCTTCGGGTGTCTCCACCTGAATGAACCTCATAGCCACCTCTCGATGACGTCCTTCGAGCTATGGAACTTTTGTAGAAAAAGTTTTCTCTTAAGGGCTCTATCAGCACTGTAGAATTTTCAAAATAAATGATTTCTTTCAAATTGGCTTAAGAGATACTTTGAACCATCTAGGTTACGGGGAAAAAAAAACTTTTGTACCTGTGTACTCATGTAAATTATACGATTAAAATTTTTTTTTTCCAAATTCAAATTTGCCTCAGTTACACTGCGTGCCGCAGAGCGTCTCGAACTCAATACGCCTCGCCAGAATGTCTCACGTCACCAAATTGTAAAATTTCATGATATACATTTTTTTTTATTCACTTGAAGATACGACTAATAACATCCTTGAATATTATTGTCCTCTCACTTGTCCTTCCACCAAAAAAAAAATTGCAAAAAATCACTTAATTTTCGACGCTAACAGTAAGCCCTTAAGTTTGATAGGCTCGAAAATATTTCTACCGCTAATAGTTGTTGCCTCATCCGGTATATATATCCATACTCCTATGACTTGTGTACTTTCCAATACCCTAAGAGTCCATAGTCAACGCAAATTCGCGGTTTTGAGCGTCGCATGTCGAAAGAGTTTTGCATTGCGTCACGTACGCCTTCGATCCAGAAAAAAAATCTATAAATATATATATATATATACATATCGCTTAAAATGCGCATGTAGAGCGGTATAACGGGTTTCCTCATTGCGCAAGAGTTTTCGAGCCTGACAAGGCCGCGTCCAGGTGATAGGACGTTACGGTAGCAGCACCACCACCAGATCTAGTCAAATGAACACCAAAGATTGAGAAAATAAAAAGTAGCTCGTACGCTCGCTTTGGTCTCGACCGCTTCACAAATGTCGCCTACTCGCGAATCCTAGTCACCAGAGAAGTAACCGGCGCACCGGAGACTAGCTGTATAATTATGGCGAGACGAAAAAAGGCACAAAAAATTAACCTCGTTCCGTATCAAAGTCACAACGGACAGAATCTTGGCGAGACCCCTTAATCATGCGAGTACGTTTAATCCGGCGACAATTTTGGATCCTCCGTATCCGAGTTCCTAAGGTACTATCAAACCTGGGCATCAGCTTGGAGTTCCGTAAAAACGCCGTTAGAACATGACGCGGATGAACAGTTTGCTTTGATTCTTTGTTTGCCAAGAGATAGAAAGAGAGAGCGGAAGAGACGTAGCGAACAGACATTGGCCTAACGAGGCTCCAGAATTGGAATTTAATCGAGACCCTCTTTGACCTCCGTGTTGAACACCTACGCTCATTACCAGGCGTATCATCTCGCGCGAAGAATCAAATACGCTTCCAATGATCATGATGATGATGATGATGGGCTTCCGCGTGCGGCTGGTTCGTTGACCGCCCTCGAAAATCCTCATCTCGCGTATCACGCACTCGGCTGATGTGGCCATGCGTTGGAGGACGTTGGGTGTACCGTTTGGGGGCAGAGGTACCTTGGAAATGGCAGCGCTCATCACCGGGCGCCCATTGTACCGTGATTTTCTTTGGCACTCGCGGCATGTAATTGGTGATTGAATTTTTTTTTTCGAGGTATCACACGCGCTCTTTTTCCACACGGGTATCACCGCGCCATACTCCAGGAGGACCATTATACCTCGGAGTACCGTAAGAGAGGCTAGGTACGTTCGCCGAATCAGACACCGACACATCCTTCGGTTCGTTCGTCTTTTGAATTTCTGATTCGGGACATAGCCGTATAGATGTATAGACGTGTGACTCACCGTACAATGTGTGTATATGATAATGCGGCTGATATGTGAGAACCGCTTTGGAGTAAAAGCGACGTATGATTGCCGGATTCAACACCATGATGAGTGTCGAAGCGCGCGTTGCCATCACAAGAGACGAAGATCAACGACGAGCGAGCGAAGAAGACACTCTCCGGCTCTTCTGCCACGATCATTAATCTTGATGATGACTGGACACGTCCAGTTAGTTACCAGACACAACATTTCCTACCGTAATCATTGCCGGCTGATGAAATGTCGAAGCGTACAATCGCTCTTAACTTGGCATCTACAGCGGTCCGGGTATTTACACTTTTGGACAGACACCCACGTGAATGGACATCTGGAGCCGCGACGTTGCAGGGTTCACAGGGAAATGAATGGAGGTCAGTCGAGCCCAACCCTGGCACAGGGTCAGCATGGAGCTTCGTGCTCGGGAGGCTTGGAATTCCTCAAAAACACGGACGGAACCAACATTGCTTTTTCTTGAACGGTATCGTGGATTCCCAAACCTGGACGTCATGCTTCTCACAGGAAACTTTCGAAATTCTACTTTTGATTTTGAAAAATCCTTCCGTATAGAGCCACGTGAAGTGTCGAACTTGATTTTATCAGCCGATCATTGTTGCTTTACCGCGTTTGCCGTTATCAAATGGAACTCCACTTTTGATGGCGTTCCGCTGCTTCTTCGAAGTTCCTGCAGTTTCCAAAAATAGCGATGCTGCTGGTTGGTAAACCGAAGCTTCCAGGGGCTTCTAATGTCCAGCATAAACATACTCAGCCGTCAACGAAACCTAATTAATTGGGTTCGCGGATTTTTCTGTTTTTATTTTCGCCAAGTTGGTTTGGGTTTACTTGAGTTTGCTCTGCATATTTGAATTTACTTTGCACTGCAATTGCATATTGCGACAACAGATGGCTCAATGGTATTGAAGTTTGCATCGTTGGAATTGAACGAAAATGTATTTTTTTTCGCATATTTAGTCTACGAAAGTCAGCGAAACATTTTTGAAAATGATTTTAAAATACCTATCACCGATATCTACGGAAAAAGTTTTTATTATTCCAATAAAAATAAAGAAATAAAAAAATCGAGAGGATTTTTCGCTGCGTTGAGCATATGGCTCGATCATTAATTAAAAAGTTTATTATAGTTCTTTTCAAACCCAAACGAGCTGCATTCTGGATACTATCGAGAAGATAGAATAATTATTGGTTTGATAAAATGGACAGATCTTTTTGGCATGGGGATGACTACCATTGCCCATTCATCCAGCTCTCTCTCTCTCTCTTTGTCCCTCTGTACGAGGCACTTTACGTCGGTTCGTTGACACGCGATCACGTGCCGAGCCCGATTTGATTCGGCAACATTGGTGGAGGCATCGAACCCCAAAAGCCGGCGACGTCCCGTTGACGAAACATTGGTTTGATACACAAATGTGTTACAGATCAATGGTCGTAGTATTCAATCGACTCGTAACTGGCTCGTACTCGGCTCCAGCAGTTCACGAACATTTCGCAAGTTCAAGGTCCCCGCGGTCTGTACGAGTCTCCTAAACGATCGAATGTCTTTTTAATTGATGCTTCGATATTACGCGCGATCGTATCTGGTCACTGTATTCGTTGCCCCATTTGTTTTGGGTAACTGGTAACCCCGTATGACGTCACTCCGTGGCCAATAATACGCGCAATGTTTGATCGATATTGATTCGGTCGTTGATTCTCGTCAATCCATGTTCGAACCAGGAATGACGATTGTGCTGAGAGGGAAAATAAGGAGCCCGATGAAGAAATAACAATTGCGCTGCCGTACAACGACGATGAAAACTGTGAATAAAAATGTTACCTGTATGTCGATACTGAGAGAAAAGTCCATGCTATTTACAACAAACGCCCATGGTAAAAGGGGAATAGTGAAATTCGTTATAGTTAATTGACACCGTAAGCATAATAAGGTTAACACGACTATAAGCGAAATAGTATACCGAAATATGCCATTTGGATGGCGTGATTGACTTTGTATTATCTCCGGAATGATTATTCATCATTGTAAAGGGCTTGACAATATAGATATGACTAATTCAGTGTTATAAAAAAATCGGCGAACAAATACTAATGTTGTATTCTGTACCTACCGTTAGGTGTTCTTCAGTTAGCCTTGTACTATTTTTTTCAAAATTGTACAATTCATATGATTAACATCAACGTTTTTCGAGTATAATTTGTTAGAAGACTTTGTGAAAAGTGACTATCCGAAAAAAATTATAGTGCAGTTTACTTATAGCGAAGGCATAAATCATTTGCAGTTAGAGCAACTGCAGGTCAATACTTTTAAGAACTACGCATGTTGTAGTTCACCTTCTGTCCTTGTAGGATACACATAACTATGCATTTAGCAGGTCGTATCATATAATATGGTATAAATCACTATTATATGGTACAAAACTATTGCGAAGCGCCAAAAATCCATTCAAACGACTCCGACGATTCCGACCAGGGGAAATATTTTCTTCGAAATAAATTATTACAGGAGGTGTTAGGGAATGGCGAATTATAATTTAAAACATCATCGAGGTAGAACTGTCAGGTGCGAATTTTATATTATTTTGGATTTATGAAACATTCTATGCATTCAGTAGACGAGCATTCATGCCTCTAACACTTGAATAACACACCAAATACGAATATAGTAGGTCGCATCTTATAATATGGTACACATCACAATAAACATCGTCGTAAATCACAGGCAACATTTTGTACCAACGTATACATATTTCAATTCACTATGAGATTGTAGGGGAAGTATATTTCTGATAGTATCATGGAATGTCCATTTTATGAAAACCTACTATATTATATAGCATTGAGGAATGAACGTATGTTTAAAGATTGGTGGTTGCGGTTGAAATGTGTACATAATTCATGCAAGTGCTAAAATATCAATAAGCAGTAATAAACTTTTGATAGTAACTATGGCTATAGAATATTATTGTCACCTCAGGGTAATATTAAAAATAGTTTAAATATGGTGGAAACACCATACATTTCTCTCGATGTAGTATTTCGATTTGCAATCAGAATATTTAGCGTACATTCTCATATGCGTCGTTAACAATCTTCAATGGTCGAAAATCCCACGCATGTGCAATTCCCACGTCTTTCCGAACACACTAGACCGACCACGTCCGAAACTGTGCAAAATTCGTACTACGTCGATACGTTTCGCGGACTCCTTTGTATGCTCGCTCGAAGTGCAAATGGCTTGCGAGAGAAGCTTCGGGCCCTGCGCCACACCGCGGCCACAGAGCGTACTACTAGGTCTATGAATTCCCTGGTTAATTCGAACGAAAAATCTAATTAGAGCGATCGAGTCTACACGACTGAATATTTTTTTCAGTAAACAATCCTAAACACTAAAATTATAAGCATATAATATTTGAATTACTCAACGCTGTCGAATTGATCTTTACTCAAATAAATAAATATATTTCTAAGTAATCTCTGCACCAGTAGAATAAAGTTTGAAAAACCATCGATTTTACCAAAATTTAAGTTCATCCAATTAAAATAAAAAAACTTTTAACACAAACGCGTTAGGTTGATTTAAATAAATCTTTTTCCTCGTAAAAACCCGGAAAGATCTCGATGTTTTCTTTCTATTTTTTTCAATTGGTGACTCGTTCCAACGACGCTAAGCCCGACCGTATCAGTGCTGAATTTTTTTTTCGCACATATCGCGATTTTACGGGTGTGGGATATGACAAAATTATTGAAAACCGGTACGAGGCGAAAGCACGAACGTCGGAGAGTCAATTATACGTCGGATAGCCGCGTGTAGTGTTACGGGCGCGCGCGCTTATGTGTGTATAGTCTTGGAAAGGAACGGTCCCGTGTTTCCCGACGGCGCGGGTCTAATAAGCCCGGCGACGGAAAGTAAATGTTTGCTCGCCCGCGATGGGGATACGACGTACACGGGGAATACCATATCCACTTTGCTGGGTGTTCTCTATGTACCCAGCAGCAACAGTTTCGCTGCTCGCGCACTGTGCATTATCAACGCCGCAACGCGCGTCCCTCTGTACTGCGCGCCCTCGCGGCCCTTGCACTCGCGCTCGTTGTGCTCGTATATACGTAACGGCTCTTAGAGCCTCTCGCTGGGCTCCGGACACCCACGCGAGATTCTCCGAGTTGAACGTGTGCGCACTCAACGTCCCGCGATAATCGCCAACTCGCCCGGTAATAATATATCGTTGTTACGTAAAACTGATAACGCTGTACGAGCGTAGAAAACGAAATCATATTGCGCATAATGATTATAAATGAAAGTTGGTCCCGCAAACTACCCTCGTGATCGCCTCGGAGACGTGGGAACGGCTGAGAAAAAAATACCGATCGTTGTCGATCTTATAGAAAATGTCCAGACAATCGCAATTATCGTTTCAGAGGTTTGTCTTAACTGTTGTAACGTTATCTGATTATAACAATGTCGATTTTTTTTTAATCTCATAATAATAGCGATTTTATTACGTAATCTTATATTTTAACTAATTATAACGATATCGTTTTTTTTTCTTCAAAATCTCATTATAATAATACCGATTTTATTACGTGATCTTGTATTTGATCTAATTATAAGAATATCGATTTTTTAAATCTAATTATTATATAAGAATATCACTTTTTAAATGTAATTATAAAAATACCGATCTCATTATCTAATCATATCTTTTATATAATTATAATAATACCGATCTTATCATCTTATCTTATCTTTCATCCAATTATGACAACATCGATATCATCTGATTATGACAATACCGATCTTAGTATGGAATCTTTTAATTTATCTAAATATAATAATATTGACCTTTTATCTAATTATAAGGTTATCATTTTTTAAACTCAATTATATAAATACCGATCTCATTATCTAATATTGTCTATTATATAATTATAATGATACCGATCTTATCATCTAATCATATCTTTTATCCAATTATAACAACATCGATATCATCTGACTATAACAATACCGATCTTAAGATGTAATTTTTTTATTTGATCTAAATATAATAATAATATCGATTTATCATGTAATTATAAGAATTGTAATATAGTATAATTAAAGAAATACCGATCTTATTATGCAATCTTATCTTTTATCTAATTATAACAATACCGATTTCATTTCATTATGAAATTATCGATCTTTTAGGTATATTTCTGCAATTTGAATGCCTTGCTGAAAAACTGTGCCAACAGGTAACTATTTTTGAGATCGCCTCGAAGATGGGGGAACGCATGAGAAAAAATACCGATTGTTATCGATCTTACAGAAATTATTCGTACAATCGCATTTATGGTCTTAGAGGATTATTTGAACCATTTTAACAATATCTTATTGTAACAATAACGATTTTTAAAATCTCAGAGCAATACCGATCTTTTTATGCAATCTTATATCCTAGCTAATTATAAGAATCTTGATTCTTTTAAATCTATTTATAACCATACCGATCTTATTAGCTAATCTTATCTTTTATTTAATTATAGCAATATCGATCTTTCAGGAACCATTCCTACAATTGCAATTATCGTTTTAGAGCATGATCTGAACTGCTTACCAAGAAACTGTACTGAATGACAGAAAACTATCCTCGAGATCGCCTCGGAGGCGTGGGAACGCCTGAGAAAAAATACCGATCGTTACCGATCTTATAGTAATTATCCGTACAATTGCATTCATGGTTTTAGGGGATTATCCATTTCGTCCATTTTAACGATTTTGACAATATCTAATTGTAACAATACCGATTTCTTTATCTAATTATAACGATACCGATCTAATTGTCTAATCTTATCTTCTATGTAATTATGAGAATATCGATTTTTATTTACTCATAACAACACCGATCGCATTATTCAAACTTATTTTTTATCTAATTATAACAATGTCGGTCTCTTAGAAACTATTCCGATTATCGCGATCACCGTTTCAGAAAATTATCTAAACTGGTTACGGAGCAGCTGTACTAATTGACAGAAAACTATCGTCAAGATCATCCCGAAGACGTAGGGACGTCTGAAAATAAAAATTCCGATCGTTATCGATCTTTTAGAAATTATTACTGAAATCGCAAGTGTAGTTTAAGAGGATAATTTATTAGAACAAACCATGAAAATTAGGTTAATTTCCTCATTTTTTTTTATGCCGGAGTAAATATTACCATTACTATCTTCCTCTAATAAAAATGTCGAGCCCCCAATTCCAACATTCCTTAAGGATGTTGAGTCCCTATGAAACATGTTATAAATAGCTAGAATAAATAGCTTCTTAATCGTCATGAAATTTTTACACGACCTCCTGAATACTTCATGTAAAAACATACCAAATTTTCAGAATTCTATCATCATTACTTCAACCTCCTTAAGGGTTGAAATAAAAAATGATAAGAAAATTCTGAAGATATGGTATGTTTTTGTATGAAGTATTTAAGAGGTCGTGTTAAAATTTCACGACGATTAGGAAGCTCGTTATTAAAAAATTAACATTTTGTTAAGAACAATTTTTAAAAGAAATAAAAAAAAATTTATCGATAAACTTCGTTTTGTTTCCGTTGCTTTCAGTATATTGTAGATATTATAAAATTGAGAGGTCAAAAAAAAACTTATTGCAAAGTTACATCAGTTTCCATAAAACAACATTTAATTTGTCCATGTTAATTGTTCAATAACGAGCTTCCTAATTGTCGTGAAATTTTTACACGACCTCTGAAATACTGCATACAAATGCAAACCAAATTTTCAGAATTTTATCATCATTTGCGATTTGGGACTCAAAATCCTTAATTTCCACAGACTCCCTACTGAACCCTTCGTATAATTCTCAATGAAGAAGGGGATAAAGAAGGGCACGAAGAAGGACAACAATCTTTGTTACATCTGTACATGTGATTTCCGGTTCTACCACCATGGTGCAGACTGGATATGCTGCATCACTTGCAAAAACTGGGCCTGAGGCGTGTGTAGTAAATGCTCGACAAATCCTGCCTATGAACGTGTGCTGTGCGAGAACACAGACTAACTCTTTTTTAACTTTTTTTCTATTGTTGCTCAAATTTGTTGTTCAAGTTTATTATAATAATGCCGAAGTTGATTGCAATGTCGCTCAAGTTGATTTTGATCCCAATAATAATAATTACGAGACTGATTAAGTGTGTACCCTAGGTACTTGATGTTTTTATGTAAAATGCTTCCTTATGAGTGACTATCCTTTGAGTGACTACCCAGAAAATTGCATAAGAAAACTCGCAGTAATGACGAAGTTATAGCGTGTTGTAACTGACCGGGTGAGCAACGGCTAACGGTTGAGGCGCAGGTGTAAAGTGTACTCAAAACTTTAAACGCGTTTTACTCGAAACAGGGTTTTCGAAATCGGTACCAGAAATATCTCCGCAACTACTGGACCGATCGGGATCAAGTTTTGCACAGTTATACTTCACACAATAATCTATAGTATTTATCGAGCCACTTTTTCGATACCTGCCATAGTTTCTTTTTTTCATCATAAGTACTGAACAATTTTTAGGCGAAAAATCGCCTGTTTTATTCCAGTGACTGCCATGACGTGAAAAAATTATACGTTTAAATTCCGGCTCGATAAGAACTAGTTTTATCTATCTACTTTAAGACATAAATATTTGTTTGTGGGTAAAAAAAATGGCAGAGGCACGTCTTGTAAGGCAAACGCTGTTAACAAAACCACGTCCGGGGAAAACGACTGTAAGCATTTTACCGTGTGAGATTTTTTAACGGAGTTTTCACACAATGTAGATAAAATGTCATACTTTAAAGTGTATATCATGGTTGTTCAATAAAATTCAGTTTTACCCTAAAAAAAAATTCTTAAACACAACCTTACTTTTAGCCGTCTCAGGTGTGTGTAAGCCCTTAATGAAGATGACAATTTGACTGTAAAAAATCGTTTTATAGTTCCCTCCGTGTGTAATCCATAAAATATTACATTTAAAAAAAAAATGATGTCTAAGTAGCCCTTAATCTTTGACATAAGTTGCAAGACAATGCCTTGTTGAATAAACCCCACACTCGTGGTTACTTTGACACTTGAAAAAAATATATATATAAAATGGCAGGGTGGTGGGCCTCGACTTTGTTATACATTTGACAGCCAAAGGAGTAATTCCTCTATCGGAGCAAAAAAAGTTGGAATTGAGGCTGTTAAAAAAAAGTTACCAACAATGAACTTCAAAAACTCTTCCAAAGTAACTCCATTTACCGATACCAAGCCTACGGTCCCAACCGACAAAGTTGCAGCTCCCCTTCCCAAAAGCCACCTAAAAAAGGAATAAAAATTCTTCATATATATTTATAACCCACCGTGCCCGCCCTTAATTGTGCAGCGAAAAATGAATGACCGTGTCTCACGACCAGCACGCGGTCGTGCGTTCCGTTACTTTTTTGTCCACGGCTTCTTCGTCTTTTCCCGCAAGTATCCCGAAATATCCGCCACTTCACGTGTCGCCCTAAACTCGCGTTATTTCACTTGGCCCAATGTCCTCGCACGCGTTTATATACGCGCGGGCACGCGGGTCGTATAAAAAGTGCACGTTACTGTGCGCAAAAGCGACGTCGTGTCTCGGGCTCTTGTGCACGTGGCTCTCGTAACTCGTCTCATAACTCGGGAGGGCATACGGCAAAGAAGGAACATCGAGATCGGTGTCGGAGCCGGATCTGGGATTGCAATCGTGAAATACGACCGCGGGAATCGTCGCATCGACCAATTCGCGAAGCACGAAGGGTAAAGTGCTATGATCGCCGGTTGCGACGTTAGAATCGCCATTAGCCATTTTACGGCTGGTTTATATCGTGAACCGATCGCGCACTAGGAGGCTGAGATCGTTTTGTGAAGGAGAGCGAGAGAGACAGACAGACAGACAGAGAGAGAGAGAGAGGGAGGGAGAAAGAGAGAGGGAGAGAGAGCCTTGATAGTGATTTTGTGTTCTAATATAGTGGATACACTTTGCACAATGTTTTACAATCTATTGTTCGGGACAATAGAGGTTACTGATACAGTCCCGTAGGTAATTTAGGCAGGTCATATTTCAGGCAGGAAACTTCAGCTGTCTCATTTGCTTCCTTTTTCCCTTTCTTTCCTCCCCTACCCCCCTCTCGCTCTCTACCTCTCCCCCCACACACTTTATCTACTTTCCTGTGTCCCTTTCTCTCTGTCCCACCCTCCCTTTCTCTCTATCTTTTTTCCTATGCCTCTTTTTTCTGTCCCTTTCTGTATGTCCCTTTCTCAGTCACCTTTTCTCGTTGTCCCTTTCTCGCGATCCCTTTCTCTCTGTCCCTTTCTGTCTATCTCTTCCTCTTTGTCCCTTTCTCTCTGTCTCTTTTTCTCTATCTCCGTTTTCTCTGTCTCTTGCTCTCTCTCCCTTCCTCTCTGTCCCTTACTCTTTGACCCTTCCTGTATGTCCCTTTCTCTCTGTGCCTTCCTCTCTGTTCCTCCCTCTCTGTCCCTCTCTCTATGTTCCTTCTTCTCTGTCCGTTTCTCTCTGTCCCTTCCTCTCTGTCCCTCCCTCTCTGTCCCTCCCTCTCTGTCCCTCCCTCTCTGTCCCTCCCTCTCTGTCCCTCTCTCTATGTTCCTTCTTCTCTGTCCCTTTCTCTCTGTCCCTCCCTCTCTGTCCCTCCCTCTCTGTCCCTCTCTCTATGTTCCTTTTTCTCTGTCCCTTTCTCTCTGTCCCTCCCTCTCTGTCCCTCCCTCTCTGTCCCTCCCTCTCCGTCCCTCCCTCTCTGTCCCTCCCTCTCTGTCCCTCCCTCTCTGTCCCTCTCTCTATGTTCCTTTTTCTCTGTCCCTTTCCCTCTGTCCCTTCCTCTCTGTCCCTTTCTCCCTACCGCTGTCTCTCTCCTCTTCTCTCTGGCCCTTTCCCTCTCTCTCTCTGTCTCTCGCTCCTTTTATCTGTCCCTTTCTCCCCGTGCCTTCCGCTCTGTCTCTTTCTCTCTGCCCCTCATACTAAATCCATTACTCTAGTTGATCCATCTTCACGCGTTCGGCAACGAACCTGACGAGGTTCGCGATCCTCGTTCTCCCTCGTAAAAAAATTCTAATGCTACAGAAATAAATCAATTCCCTCGTACGTTAGGTGGTTTCCGCTTTCATTCCGTGCTGCCTCAAAGTGCCCGTTTACGTTGTGAGGCATCAACGCGGAAATGCGTGACTTAATGATTAAGTATTAGCAACTAGAATCTTCTCGATGATCTATGCTGTGGAACTGCGAGGACACGCACATTAATACACACGCAGACCCACAGACACATACCGACGTACGTCGAAGGGACATTTTGAACCCGTTGTATCCATGTAATGGTGACTATCAGCACATCCGGCTATTTTTCGAACGTCCTTTAATTCGTTCTCAAGGGATCGTTGATTGCGAAGACAGCACGGTCCTCGAAACGATCTTTATATAGATATGATCAGATTTATTTAGAGGTGATTTTGAAGACATTGCGGTTCACTGTGAAGACAGCCCTTGAAGTTGAACACTCACAAATTCAGCTCGAATCTCGCGTGATGCGATTAAACGTGCTACGTAGTACCTACTCTACGGCACACATAATTCCTCCATGCGATTTTTCTCTCTTCCTCTTTCTCTCCCTCTCTCTCTCTCTTAGACTTAATCGATTTCTGCGATCGATCTATTCCTGGCTGAACGTGAAGAGCTCTATAATAGAACGTACACACTCGAGCGATTTGCGCCACACATAACATAAATGAAGACCGCCATGCACTCCGAAGCTGCGTGATCCGCGAGGGAAACTCTCCGGACATGACCCTGACGGGGCGATAGAAATCCTAGCTGGCCGCGCGCTCGATGCGTAAGGAAATTGAGTATTGCCCACACGAGTTAATCCGTCAATTATTCCTGATTCGAATAATAAGAAATCTGGAAACACGCGCGAAACAACTCGGCAACGTTCTCTTCTCACAAATCAATGAAATATCCTGAAAAAACTTCGTGAAATTTGTTCCTCTGACAGCTACTGATTGCATAAATTAATCAAATCGTCATCACTTTCAAAAAGCTTGCGAATTGGTCTGTCGCGAATGGAACAATATTTTACACACACGCATGGATGGATGATGAACAATATTCGCCACGCAACGTTGTTCCAAAATTCAATATGGCGGACAGGACCTCGAAAAGTTGAAAAGTCAACGGACATACTGTTTTTCCGTAGTTCATTATTTCACAGCAGGGCGCAATAATTCTACCGAATGCTATTTTCGTCAATCATTTCGAATCTTCAATGAAAGGGCGAAAAAATAAAGTAAAAAAAGAAGAATAGAGAGAGTTGAATAAATAAAATAAAAAGAATAATAAAGTAAAACAAAATGAAAAAATAAAATAACATGTAGGATAGGCACGTTGTACCGGACAGACAAACGGACATGGAATTACCAGGCTTCTGAGTACCCACAAAACCCTAGACACAATAGTTATCCGCTGACTCTACATCCCCCCGCCTCCCTCGATAAGCCCTATCCGGTGTGTTCATCCCTCATTACGGAAAACTTCAATCCCCCTCGCCCTGCCTCGCCCCCCTCTGCACCGCTGTCTTTCGGAACATAGAATCGGAGAGGGCAATAATCGGTGTGTAATTTACGAGAGATAACTATCTATCGAATCCACGCTCGGCGTTTAAGTAGTGTAAGAGCGCACGCAGCCGGACCAGCACCTGTTACTACTATAGCAGGGTGGATAGCCATCCGGGGTGAGTCCTGTGTTTATATATATATATATATATATATATATATATATATATATATATATATTGTATATATTGCCTATATATATACACACAACCATGCACACACACACTCACACACAAATATTCAGGGTGTCCCAGACCCGAAGACGGTCCCTGCAATGAGGGGTTGGGGGTGAAATTCTGAGTCGATTGATATAAGCATGTGTGGGTCTCAGATCAACCCCTGAATTATTATTAATTTTTAAAGGTGGGCCAATCGGGTGCGGCCCTCCCACCAGGCACCACTACGCGGGCGTGTCGCTCATCGACGTACGCGGACTCATCGGGGGCACTTGATTGGCTCGGCTTTTAAAATTAATAATAATTCAGGGATTGATCTGAGACCCACACATGCTTATATCAATCGACTCAGAATTTCACCCCCAACCCCCCCATTTCGAGAAGCGCATTCAGTTCTGGGACACCCTGTATATACATACATATATATATATATATACACGGATGTTGGTTCGCACCGACGTCTGTGTTGCTCGCGTCTGCCGATACAGACTGCACTTTTGTTGTTATACCTTCAGCGGGGCGGTTATATATCTGTATTCCGGTGAACACACCGCGAATATATACAGATCTCGAGGATATACATGTATTTTTAAACGCCGTTCCGCGCGAGAGTTATAACACGCGACTGCGTATACATACCGTATGCACGGCCGAACCTGCGAAGAATTTACGAGAGCGGCTTGGCAAGAGAATACGACAGGCTGCAACATATACGTTTACGCATCCATATAAATATATATAAATACAATGGTGGATGGGCGGTCGGGGTCCGGCTACGGCGGTCCTTCGAGTTAAGAGGCGTTGTGCATGGCCGATACTCGGAGCGGTGACCGCTTAGCCGGGCACCGACTGGCGCATCAACCAGTGAGCGGAGAGGCCGATACGTCTGGACCTTGATGGTTGAGTGAAATGTCTGTGCACTAGAGAATCAGAAGAATATGGAGCCGTCTGTTCTGGTACGAGTTTTCCACAGTTTCCCCGTACCCTCGTAAAATGCGGTATAGTGTAGCTTAAGGGGGGAGGATACCTTTAGGCGAGAAGACAATTTGCTGGTTTTCACGATTTTTGTTTTAAAGGAAAGATTTCTTCACCATTCTTTAGACTTAGGGTATGTTTTATTATTACTTTTGGCTATTACGTGGAATTTCTTTTTATTGATCTTCGAAAATGACGGAGGTATGGGACGGTCTTCTAAACTGCATTTTCGAAAAAAATAATCGACCGATTTTAATCAAATTTGGTATAAATCTTTATAACTTTATGTTCTAAAACACGACTCGAAGTATTTTTGAAAAAAAAAAAGTATTTCTTCATTGCAAAATGTGGGCATTTTTTTCGGGAAATCTAATTTTTTTGTTTCGAAGCGTGGCATTTCATCGATTTTCGCGATTTTTTACATTTTCTTGGTTCATATTCTGCGTATGAGTGTTCATTCAGAAAATATCTTCGCGGGGTTTTTCAGATTAATCCTGCCGACGCTGGGTATCGTACCGTCTGACATCTGCCACAACCCGTTTAGAAAATCGTGTCATTTTCAAAGATTAATATAATTTAATAAATACTATGTAAGGGCCGAAAGTAGTAATTAAATATACCCTATGTTTCAAAAATGGTGACGAAATATTTCCTTTAAAAAAACATCATGAAAATCAGCAGTTTTTACCTTACCTAATAATATCTTCCCTCTTAAGACGGCTGTGGACACAACGGAACGATAGTTTAGATTAGAGAAGTTCAGATAGGGAGTGATAGGGATGAGTTCAATTGGCAAGGGTAATACGCAAAAACCCGCAATACCCAAAAACCCGTTCGGAATAAGAAAATATGTATATGTATATAGGGTGATTGGAAATTTGACCTATTCCTTGAAAAGTGTTACACTAGAGGCCATTTGCACGAGTGGAAAATGAGTGGTTTCCATGTTAGAGTGGCTTTAAGAGTTTTTATTCATTTTCAGCTTATCCACCGAAAAAAAAAAATTGTAAGAAAACTACTCTACTCTGGGCAGTTAATACTATTATGTTCTGAAACCTGATAAATGAACGATGACTTTAAAATAATGCATGCTCAAAATTCCTGTAACATCAAAAATAAAAGATCTAAGTGGCAAGAATTATTCTATTTTTTCAATAAATTACTCGTTGGAATCCCAACGACGGATTCGTTCAGCCCAAGAAACATTTTTCTGTCTGTATGTGTGCACAGAAAAAATAATGATTTGGTAATGATCAATCAGAGCAACGAATTCGACAATAATCATAACGAAATTATTCACTCACAAGTGTTTAACGAAGTATCAAGATATAACACTCTAATATTTGATTATTCCAACCACTCGTTATTTTAATGAAATAAATAATTTGTTGGCATGCCCCAATGACAGATCCAGTCGGCTTAAGTCGATTCTTTTTCTGTCAGTATTTACATAAATCCGCATCTATATAAAATACTTGTAAATTCTGTTCAAGTCGTGTGTATACATAGAGAGTGTCCTGTTATGAATGGATAATCCTGCACCTGTCGATATATCAGATCATTTTCTACTATATGCTGAAATTTCAGTTTCGTAAAAGTCCCGCAGTTTTCGAGATAAAAATAATCTGCTTTTTGTTGTTCGCATGCCATTTCGACGAATGATGACCATTTTTGACCCGGTGTTTTGAAAAATACTCTTGGTTATTTGTTTTATCTGGAAAAGTCTTCTTTCTTACTTTAAATGTTAAGAAAAGTTTATGAAAAAAGATCTTATGCAGAGTTTTCATACCAACCAATTCGAACATCTCACTCTGATAGGTGATAGGTGATAGATATATACAGGATATATATATATATATATATATATATATATATATATATATATATATATATGACTGAACGAGAATTTGCAGACATTTTGTCCGCGCACTGTACTCTACGACAGTACGTTACGTCTAACATGCTTTAAGCACATCTGAATTACGAGAACATTTCGTGGCGAAACTCGCCACCCAAGCAAAGATCGTGAAAGCTCGTCATCCCAAATACACAACCCCCCTGCCTGAGCATACATATACGCCTATCTCCAGCCAGGCCAGACGCGACCCGCTAATGCTTCCCTCTCGAAGTAGATACGCGCATCGGCGTGCATAGTTTGACGACTCATTTTTTTTTGCACGAGTACATGTCACAAACGCGATATTTTAAGGTAGTAGTAGCGGATTGACTAATCAACAGAAAATCTATAAATGATCGAATCTGAAAAGGGTAAAATATAATACATTTGGGTATAACAATAAACATGATAAGGGAAATAATTTCGTGAGAAGTGTATGTGATAATTGTGTATCATATTATGAAAATAAAGTATTAAAATAGCCATCAGATTTGACTTGACTTGTGACAGGCCGCCATTTAATAATTCTGACAGTGTCCGTGGCAACGCTGTACTCAGGTGCTTTCGATAAATGCCAAGTGTGTGTTTGTTTACCGTATGTGTAAGCATGTGTTTGTAGTGTGTGTGAAATGTGCAGATTGTAAAGGGAGAGATGGCAGACGCGGCAAGCGATTTCGATTTCGATTCCAAAGTTTGATCCGCACGGATTTCGATTTTTCGTGAATTAATTGCTATGGTATTTAGCCGGTAAAGCTTGCGGAGTTTTCGCGGACGTCATTCTATATGTCTATACTACAGCATTTAAAAGAATCAATTTTCTTTCTAATGAGGAGGTTCGTGCACATACTACCTTAATTGGATCCGCGAATAAAACAGGTTCGCCAGCTCTCATCCAGAAACCATCCGAGCTTTAGACAGCCGAGCTTTTTTCCCTCGCAAAATCCTCGAATTTATTCAAAATGCCGATCAGATTTATCGCCCCGCGTGTTCGATCGATTCGCCGCGCGAATAAACTTTGATTCGAAATCAAGCCTTTTTTCTCTCCCTTGGCAACGACATCTCGTCCCAGTCGAAGAGGGATCGTGACGAGGAAATAAGGCTTGCTGGTAAGCGGGTGTATTAGCCCCGCGCGTCTATGGAGGCAACTTTGGTGAACGCGGAGAACGTTTAAATCCGGCGGAGGATCCTCGTCCCGGACGTAACATATATCGCCATGAGTCTTATACCTTCAAGGATAGCAGCGAAGAAGAAACGATATTTTTAGTATATATATATATATATATATATATATATATATATAGTTGCAACGTAGCCACGCATATAGAAGCACACACGCAGGGAAATCCGATGGCAGAAATGTAAATGGCCAGCAGACACGACGGTAGTCGCGAACCATCGCATTGCGAGGGGTCCATACGCGTCGTGCGAGAAGAAACGACAGAAAGTAGTATATTTAATGGGTGCTAAGACGTTGGTGTGACGGTGGTAGCTTAATATGCTTATATATATATATATGAACCCACACATATAAATAAATAAATATACATACATACATACATACATACATACATACATACATACATACATATATATATATATATATATATATATATATATATATATATATATATATATATATATGTATACATTTATACAGCCTTGGTCAGAGGTCTTAGAAACTCAAATTTTTTGACACCTATAAAAAATAGTTGCTGTTACGCCTAATTGCAAGAAAAAGGAAAACCTATGGATTATTAATGGGTTTGATCATTTATATCCACATATTACTAATCTTTTATGTTTTTGAAATTATCTGTCGATCAATGTAAGCAAATGTAGAGATAATTTCAAATAATTATTTGTACAAAAAATCGACGATTGGCTTAAAAATATTTGAGGACTCTTCTCCAAAGCAGTCGGATGTGCGAATAAGCAACATTGTATGGATATGACAAGTTTAAATAATACTTTCGCACAAAGTCAATAACAATTTGTAGGTTTTCCTTTGTCTTAGACGCGACAGCAGTTATCTTCTATGGGTGTCAAAAAAATTGACTCAATTTTTATGACACCCATAGAAGATAACTGCTGTCGCGTCTAAGACAAAGGAAAACCTACAAATTGTTATTGACTTTGTTAATTTATATATACATATTTCGATTAATATAAGCATTAATCTAAGCATATTTATATAAAGATCATTTCAAAGACCGTTTTGTATCAACGATAAAAAAAAACGGTCAGATGTGCTGATAAGCAGTATTATCTAGATATAAGGGGTTCAAAATATACTTGCCACATATACACAGTACCGGTCAAGAGTTTCCGATCACTTTACAAACCGACACACAATAGCAAAATTGTATTAGAATAACATTATACAATTCATTTTTTTCTTATTTTACGAAGATAGCTCTATAAAATGATAATAAAAATGATAAAAAAAAATAAACAGCTCTATAAAAATATAATTGTGCAGTTATCCAAACTGATCGAAAACTTTTGACCGCTGCGGTATATATATTTGTGCAGCTTTGGTCATACGTAAGTATTAGGAAATTAAACTTTTTAACACCTAGAAAATAATTGCTGCAACGTCTAAGAAAATGGAAAAGCTACTAATTATTATTACGTTTGGTATTTTTATATGCGCATACTTATACATACATATATATATATATATATATATATATATATATGTATACGTTAATGACTTGAAAATCACCTTTCGATAAATATCAGCATATTTATACAAAGGTCATTTGAAAGACCTGCTAAAAAACATTAACAAACCGCTTCAATAAATTTAAGGAGCGTCATCAAAACAGCTACATGTGCTGATGAGCAACATTATATAGATATACCGGGTTCAAAAAATATATATATATATATATATATATATATATATATAGGGTGTTAGGAAGGTCGATGCAAAACCTTAAGGGGGTGATAGGACACCTCGTTAGGAATATATCTAACCTACGTTACCTCTTAATTCAATGTCAAGTCCAAATTTCGAGTCATCATGGTAAGTGTGATTTTTTGAAAATTTCCCAAAATTAGGAACTAACTCGTGTATAACTATTAACATTAACGAAAACATTGACTATTTAAAAAAAAAATCAATGCTATTTCTAAAAAGATAACATTACGAACCAATTAGTACCTAGTTTTGGGAAATTTTCCAAAAACCATACCTAACACGATAACTCGGAATCCTTAGACTTTGGACTAAGGTAACCTAAATTATACATGTTCCTAATGAGTTCACCTGTCACCCCTTAAGGCTTTGCATCAACCTTCCCAACACCCTGTATATATACCCGGTATAATTCCAAATAAATTTGCTTGCACCGGTACAGGTTCCTCAACAGTTTCCGTATTCTGCGAACGATCAAAAGTCCATTACGCTTCGATGGACACCACCCCCGTCGTCACTTCCGCCGTGCAGCACGAATAATTTTGACTTTCAGGTGAAGGAGAATTCAGAAGCAGATTCTCGCTACCCTCAATTTTTTGTTTTCATTGCGCAGGGAGAAATGCCAAATAAATCGAGCTGTCCGTGTACCGTTTGTTCCGAATAGCCCTGTAGAATTACACGCTGCACGGAGAGGAAACATTGCGTCGATAGCGCCGAGAACAAGTTTGCGACGAGCAGGGGCTTTCGCGCGAGAATTTACGAACGCTTCAAAGACGATCGCCTATAAAAGGCTAGCACGTGTGTATGGCGTGCGCACCGATCTATACGTATATATTTCCGTGAAGTACATCACAGTACATATCCTTTCTGCATCTTCTGCGGATGATATCGCGTACGTATAAAGCTTCGAATCCATTAAATTACAAGCGGAGGATCCGCGCAAATAAAGACGCGAGACCGGGTCGTACGAAGAGGAGTGCACTTTTGGCGGTTCTCATCGCGTTATTGCCATTGGGTATTATCAACCCTAGCGACTAATGCCCAGCGCGAGGATACGACACGAAAGTGTCCTTCGTCTCGTTGCTTCGTGCACTGAAATTCGAAATTCACGAGCTCGAGCGGGACTTCGAGAGGAAAAGTTGAGGAACTTCAATGTGCGGAGAAAGGACAAGAGTTTGTGGGTCTCGAGATGCAGGGTACCCATTTTTCATGGACAATCGAAGACGAGGAGAATCATCGTTTCATTTTTTAATCTTGCTTTTTATTATTTGTCTCGTCTTTTTATCTCATTTGATTTTTTATCTTGCTTCTTATTATTTATCTCGTATTTTTGTCTAGCTTGGATATTTTTATCTTGCTTCTTATTATTTATCCAGTCTTTTTTATCTCACTTGATTTTTTATCCAGCTTCTTCATTATTCATGGAGTCTTTTTATCGTCTTTTTTATCTCACTTGATTTTTTATCGTGCTTCTTAATTGTTCATGGAGTCTTTTTATCGTACTTGATTTTTCGATTTATTTATTTTTATTTTATTTTTCAAAATTGTCATTCCTTTAGTTTTTTCCAGGAGGGCACAGGGAAACTGTGGAGAACCTGTGTCGGTGCAGGTGTCGGTACATTTTTTATCGTGCTTCTTAATTATTCATGGAGTCTTTTTATCGTACTTGATTTTTCAATTTATTTATTTTTATTTTATTTTTCAAAGTTTTCATTCGTTTAGTTTTTTCCAGGAGAGCACAGGGAAACTGTGGGGAACCTGTGTCGGTATTATTATTTTTTTTCAATTCGAACCCGCGAAACATAAAGTGCCTGATACGTGCGAAATTGCAGTTCATTTTGCTCACTGTGTTCGCGATGTATATTTCGAGGTTATGTTAAGCTGTTGGTCTGGAACTATAGGATACTAGATTGGTACTCTATGACACCAGACCTGGAGAAAATTCCTGCACACGATGTATATTTTGAGGTTATGTTAAGATGTTGGTCTGACAAAATAGTCTACTACGTTGGTATTATATGACACCAGACCTGAAGGAAATTCTTGCTCACGATGTATATTTTGAGGTTATGTTAAGATGTTGGTCCAACGATGATACTCGTACAACGTTCGACTTTTCTCTCTTCCAGTACGATATTTTCCTCTTCCCCGCACTTTCAGATTTCATTTTTGCAATGGAATAAAAAAAAATTATCGCGAGAGGAGATTTCCGCAAAGTTGTCATCGAGCCAAGTGCAATTCAAGCACTTGTCGCGTTTCAACGTCACGTCACTCCCGTTAATTCGCGCAAATATATTTGCATACATCGATACATATAAAGAAGAGTATACACGCAAGATAGGTATTTATCGAACGGCAATATTATCATTCGAACATTTTATTTTTCCCTCGACATTTATTCACGTCAGGTAGGACAGAGCTGAGGAAGTTTATCGGACTTTCGCATTTTGCCGGAGATCTCTTGGCCGCAAATGTCCGGATGCTGGGGACACATCTCCGTGGAAGTTTCTCGGGGGCCAAGCGCCAACGCCTATATAAGACAGAGAGAGAGTGCAGCCTCGGTGGAATCATTAGACGTCTCCTTTTTCCCCTTTTCACTTCTCACTGAAATTTTTTTGCTTGTCTACTTAATCGCTTTTGTTTTTTGCTTCGCACTCGAATACTTGGCTGTATGGGCTCTCTTCTAAAATCTCCGATCCCCGCGGAGCGTATTGGAATATGTACATATGGTTATTGGAGCGTGGTCTCTCCGACGCGGTTGCTTGCATTCGCAAATTGCGCGCTTTTAGCTCCTATCCTTGGTGCAACTTTTGTGCATACGCATCTGCGCGCGCGTATACCGGGTGAGTCAATAGAAACGAGAAACTCGAAAAATCCTGGAAATATCGAGACGAAAATGTCCGGACCGAAATTTGGAGACAGTGGTGTTCGAAGTAGGTCTTTTTTTGGTAGCTTATCGTAAAGATAATTTTCAGGTCAACTCCATTTTTATGAGGGGAAATACCTTTGGGGAAGGAAAAACTTTGCTGATTTTCGTGATTTTTTTTAAGGGGTCATCCCTCTTTAGAAGGCTGATAAATTAGGTATTTTTGGAAATTTTTCGTATGGTTCCTGTAAAATATATTGATGTAAATATTCAAGGGCTTGATAAAATAAGTCTTGAAATGTATGAAAAATGTTTTTATTCATTTTACATTATTTATGCATCCCTGGTAGCAGCATTCGCATAGCAATTCGAAAAAAGTTATGTCAGCTTCGTTGATGTTATTTCTGAGTAGATTTAGTGGAAACACAAAAACGAACAAGATTCGAATTCAGTATGGTTGTGGCTACTGTCCGAACTAGAATTATTAATTTTTATGCAAACATGACAAAATGGCGGCTGTTGAAAAAAAGCCTCCAAAAATAAGACTTTTTTGAGTCATCCTTCGGTTGGAAGAAGTACTTAAAATCAAAATGCTCAAATAATTCTAGTTTCAACAGTAGCTATACATGTGACGAATACGTAATTAAAATTTCGTAAGGATCGGTTCAGTAGTTCCGGAGAAAAAATCAACGAAGCGACAAAAAAGTGGTTTTGAGAAAAACGCGGTTAAAGTTCGCGCTCGAGTGAGAGCACGCCGAAGAGGGCGCTCAAATAAACACGAAAAATAATACCTAGACCGCTCCGTATTTCATGAAATTTCTACACAATATTTTTTAAGTCGTCTATTTTCGAAATCCATTTAAAAACATAAATATTTTTGAGTTGTTAAAGTGGAATGATCCCTTAATAGGAAAGATTTATTTACCTTTTTGAGACTATGGTACGTTTTATTTCTACTTACTTACGGCTGTTACATGCTATTTTTTCTTTATTAATTTTTAAAAATGGTGGAGGTATGGCACGGTATTCCGAACTGCATTTTCAAAACTGGCATGACGTATAGCTAAAAAACTAATCGAGCGATTCTGATGAAATTTGCTATGAATCTTTCTAACCTTATTGTCTAAAACATGACTAAATGGTTTTGAAAATGAAAAAAAAAAGTATTTTTTTCATTGCAAAATGTAGCAATTTTTTTCGACAAATTCAATCTAGCGTTTCAAAGCGTACCATTCCATCGATTTTCAACATTTCTCACCTTTTCTTGGTTCATATTCTGCGTATGAGTGTTAATGAAAGAAAAATCTTCATCAAAAGTACTAATAAAGCATACCATAACTCTAAAAAATGGTGAAGAAATCTTTCCTTTAAAAAAAAATCAAGAAAATCAGAAATCTTTTTCTCGCCTAAAGGTATCTCCTCCCTCAAAACTGAAAATCCCCATTTCGGAATGACACTTTCCCCTTTATTGTTAAACAGGAACAATTATTCGTGGTGACCTTGGCGTGAGCTTGAAATACGAAAAATAGCAAAAAAACAAATAAAAAAAATTGCAAAAAAAACATTAACAAATTTGTATCTCATAGCCGGGTGAACATTGTCCTTATTAACCACATACGATGTTTGGATACGATTTCTAAATGAAATGCGGACGGCAATACCGTAGAAATGGTATTGCCGTCTAATTTCTAGTTTCTAATTTCTAATTGCTCACCCGGTGCATATGTGTGTATACATGCAGGGTGATTCACAACTATTCCTTTTGCTTTTTTTAATATTTTAATAAATAAAAAAATAAAAAAAGCACTTTTTTAATATTGCGCGACGAAATTAAGCCGGAATATTCGCGTTCAAGGTCCAAATTAAATAATAAACAATGGCACGTGCGAGCAGAATTTTTTTGAGGAGTCCCCAGATCCTATCACATCCCTATTGGAATTTGATAGAGACGCCACACGTAGGGAGTCCACGTTGGAATCCGAATGGATTCCGCGCTATTTCCCGATTGACGTCGTATGAGAATGTTCATTAGAAATTCTCAAGTGGAATTTATTGGATCTCTAAAAAAAAGTATCCTTTCGTGAGTCCTTGCACCAATTTATTGAGGAGTCCCAAGACGCGCCCACATGTTTACAGGGATTTGTTAGAGACACTGCACACAGGGAGTCCTCGTTAGGATCCAATTGGATTCCCACTGTTCCCCGATAAACGCCGTTTGAGAAGATTAGGGTAGAATATCCATAAGTCGAATTTCCATAACCGAATATCCATAAGTACGAATATCCATAAGTCGAATATCCATAAGTACGAATATCCATAAGTCGAATATCCATTAGTGCCAAGATCCATAAGTCGAATTTCCATAAGTACAAATATCCATAAGTCGAATATCTATTAGTGCCAATGTCCATAAGTGCCAATGTCCATAAGTAAATATCCATAAGTGAATATTCATAAGTGAATATTCGAATATTCACGAATATAAGTCGAATATCCATAAATGAGTATAGAGTAGAAATGAGTGCCAGAAATGGCGGGAGAGAGAGAAAAGTGAGTGAAGAGGGTGAATATAGAGAAAAAATGAGCGTCAAAAACAAACCCAAACAAAAAAACGAACTCATTTCTACTTTATACTCACTTATGGATATTCGACTTATGGATATTCGCACTTATGGATATTCGACTTATGGATATTCGACTTGTGGATATTTGACTTATGAATATTTGTCTCTATGGATATTCGTACTTATGGATATTCGTACTTATGGATATTCGTACTTATGGATATTCGTCACTATGGATATTCGTACTTATGGATATTCGTACTTATGGATATTCGTACTTATGGATATTCGTACTTATGGATATTCGTACTTATGGATATTCGTACTTATGGATATTCGAGTTATGGATATTCGACTTATGGATATTCGACTTATCGATATTCGACTTATCGATATTCGTACTTATGGACATTCGACGACGGTGGTTTTGGAATTCCTACCACGTTCAAATCGAAAATATGTAAAATCCACGCGAAAAACACTCGGCATGTTGAATCACAACTTACACGCTTCGTAAGCGTTTACGTATGTGGTGATCTGTCAAAATGCGGTAAAATCAATAAAAAACGATAATTACAGTGGATTCTCAATGATGTCATTCACATCCATTTTCAAGATATACTTTTCCAACCAATCTATACTTTTCAAGATCCACTCATTTTGTATATCTACATATCTTGTTTAGGAAATTCAACGTACAGGATCCGTATGGGATCCATTAAGAATCGTAGCGGATTCTGTTCAATGATGCAGGAATCCTTCAGGATTCAAATTGGATTCGTCTATCAGATTCCAATAGAGAATCCCAATGGGTCTTCCCATTGGATATCGCAAAGTGGGAACAGTAATTCAAATGAATCCCTACGACAATTTCTGCTTGGGTTTGAATCCACTTTCGAACAAGTGCTTTTTCTTCCTCCAAATTTCCCTGTCGTTAAAAAATAACGACTACGAAGACTCGCTTTGCAAATCGATAGTATTTAACGATTTTCGTTTATTATTCGTTGCTTGTGGAAACGAAAATTGTGAATCACCCTGTATACATGTGTACACCTTCACGTACACCGAATACACGCGGACGCGTGCTGTTATTGTTGCACCGTACAATCGAGCAGTGACGAGCTATACAAACGTGTTATGCACCGTCGACATGCGCGCGCGTACTGAAAAACACTATCGCGTGGGTGGAGCTGCATACGAGATAATTTGCAGAGAGTCTATCGGAATTTCTTAAGGTGCCTCGTGCGAAACGAGAGAGATTATCGCTTTGTGCATGGTATTTGCAACCGTGACGGCTGCATCGAGCAAACGATTAATCAAAAGCTCTGAGCGTTACTTCCGACAACTTGGAACCAACTGCGAATGAGTTGTCCAAGGGGACGGCAGGCGGTTGGATCATCATCGAGTCGTTTCATTGCAAATCGAGTGAATCGTTCGATAATCGCGGCAATGCAGTTGACGATCGAGCATTCACTTTTTCCAACTGTCGTCATGGATCGCAAGCTTTTTTATCACCACTGCGCAAATTGCCGACCCGGAAATAACCCCACCCACCCCCCTCCCCCCTCCGCCCTCTTCGTCGTTCGGAAAAGGGTGAGTATCAAATGGGATGGACTTCCGAAGGAATTTACCTCGCCTGATTTGATGGCCTCCTTCAAGTGCGGTACCGCCGAAGCGAGATTTTTGCATTCCCGGTCGCTGAGCGGTGGCACGCCTAAATACTTTTGGATTCCGCAGGGACCGAGCTCCACGGGTCCTGCGAAATACGTAACTTCCGGGACGACGCAGGAACGGGCGTAGGCGCATTCCACGACACCGCGCTCGGCGCGCAGGCCTGTCTCGTGGAGCGATATGTTTTTACGTTCTCGTTAAGGGGGAGGGGTACCATTGTGACCGATCGAAAAATCGGTTTTTTGGGTTTTCTTAAAGTGTACGCATTAAGGCAGGATTCTACTTTGAAACTTTGAAAGGCTAAATTGGATGAAAACACCCACCTGGAACACGTCGAAGGCATATTATATGGCCCAGGCATCGCTGATTGAGGGTAAGATAATTTTTTCTACGATTTATCACTCACCAAAACTTTAAACGCGTTTTTCTCGAAACGACATTTTCAAGTACCGTGGTCGTGATAACTCAAAAAGTACTGAACCGATCCTTATGAAATTTGGAACACATATTCTATATGTGTGTACCAACCGACCTAACTACAATCAACTTAAAATTTTGATTAGAACTATTTTTTTATTGCAAAAAAAGACCCAAAAAAACGCATTTTTTTCTCGTATTTTAGCCGCCATTTTGTTAATTTTGCACGTATATAAAATATTCTAGTTAGGTCGGTTCCTGAAGACATACTGAACATGAAACTATTTGATTTTTTTGTTTCAGACCATCCGTCGGGAAGATTTCACGACCACGGCAACGGTACCTGCTTTTCGAGGCGTTGGCTTTAAACATATTTTACGTGTACACAAAATGAATAAAATACATTTAAAATTTTTTTTTTATGTACTTAAAGAGTGTATTTATTGAACAGTTTAAACCCCATATCGATATCTTTAATAGTATTCTCAGAAAAAATTCACGAAAATAGCGTTTTTTTCATGGTTTCAAAGTAGAATCCTGCCTTAAGGCGTTAGGCCACAGTAACGGGTATAATATCATGTGCCAATTTAAGAATTTTTTTTCGGATGCAAAAGTGATTCACTCACAAAATTAATTACACATCTATTTGGTATAAATATCAAGCTGATAGATGTTTCTTTTATGTACACAATGGCCTTCTACGAATATTTTCTTTTGTTATCTTTTTTTTGGGCGCTCCGCGGCGTGACATTTAGCAGCCACAATTTTTTACCGAGAACAAAAAACAAAAAAACAATGTTTTATTCAAAAGTTGTAGGTATTTGAACTTAAGGATGTTGAGTCCCTATGAAACATGTTAATGTTAATTGCTCAATAAATAGCTTCTTAATCGTCATGAAATTTTTACACGACCTCCTGAATACTTCATCTAAAAGCATACCAAATTTTCAGAACTCTATCATCATTACTTCAACCTCCTTAAGGGTTGAAATAAAAAATGATAAGAAAATTTTAAAATTTGGTATGTTTTTGTATGAAGTATTAAAGGGGTCGTGTTAAAATTTCACGACGATTAGGAAGCTCGTTATTGAAAAATCAACATTTTGTTAAGAACAATTTTTAAAAGAAATAAAAAAAAATTTATCAAAAAACTTCGTTTTGTTTCCGTTGTTTTCAGTATATTGTAGATATTATAACATTGAGAGGTAAAAAAAAAACTTATTGCAAAGTTACATCAGTTTCCATAAAACAACATTTAATTTATGAATGTTAATTGTTCAATAACGAGCTTCCTAATTGTCGTGAAATTTTTACACGACCTCTGAAATACTTCATACAAAAATATACCAAATTTTCAGAATTTTATCATCATTTGCGATTTGGGACTCAACATCCTTAATTTGTGAATGTTAATTGTTCAATAACGAGCTTCCTAATTGTCGTGAAATTTTTACACGACCGCTGAAATACTTCATCCAAAAACGTACCAAATTTTCCGAATTTTATTATCATTTGCGATTTGGGACTCAACATCCTTAAGGTAGTACGAGCGCGCAATCTTGATTTCTATAGATTTTGTTCAAATTTTAACCAGACATTGTTCATATCACTATGCATATATTTGAGTGAAATTACCGAACAGTGGACTATTTAGATTGGGAGATAGAGGGTTTTAAAATTGCATCTTTTACCACTGCAGGGTCTGCATTGAAGTTTAGACAGAATAATTTTCCGTAAAAAATATTTGTCCCCTACAATAAGAAGAAATATGGCAACACCGCAGAACAGTTTTGTTCAATATTTCTAGAAAAAAATAATTATCGTGTTCCTAAAGTTAACAATTTTGTCATAAAAAAATATTTGCATTATAAATATTAATATTTAAAATTGTTATGTTATCTTTATTAACAAATAAAAGTGTTGGTTCCTTCATAACTAATTAGAAACTTTGTGCGATAAAAAATTACTTCCAAATAAAAATTTGTGTTGCAGTATTATTTTAAATATACCACGCAAACTCACGTCATTGCATACGTGAAACGATGCGGTGTTGCCATACGTTTTTTTATTATAGGGGAGAAATATTTTTTACGGAAAATTAATCTGTTGAAATTTCAATGCAGGGCCTGCAGTGTTAAAAGTTGCAATTTTAAAACCCATTATTCCCCAATCTAAATAGTCGACTGTTCTGAAATTTCACTCAATCATGCATGATGATATGAACGATATCTGGTTAATATTTGAACAAAATCTATAGAAATCGCGCGCTCGTACTACCTTAAGAAATGAATTTTCAGTGAAAAATTTCGTTATAACTGCTCATAAACTGCTCATAAGATGAAAAGTTTTCGATTAATCAGAAATTCTGTACGTACTTCTCTGCGAAATGCAATTAGGAACATAACTTTCAAATTTGAAGTAAATCGAGTGATAATTGTTGAAGTTATTTGACACGCTGATTGGAAAAAAAGATAACAAAAGAAAATATTAGTAGTCGGCCATTTTGTACATCGAAAAAATATATATATATTTTTTTCCTAACAGCTTGATATTCATACTAAATAGATGTTTATTTAATTTTATGGGTAAATCACTTTTTAATATAAAAAAAAAATTGTTAAATTCGTACATGATTTTATACCCATTACTGTGATATAACGCCTCAAAGAAGGGGTGAAAAAAAATTCAAGTTCAAGTATTGAATATTGATCAAGTTAGAGACGATTTAGTCAGAGCAGGTAACGCAAAGATTTACGTATACTAAAACTTTCAATAGCGTTTTTCTCGACTCGTGGCCGGAATCATAAATCTAGCTATAATTGTCCGATTTCGGATTTTGAAAAACCATAATTTCCGCAATTGCAGTTGCTATCATTGTAAGCAGCCTTTTTTTAATTCAGAATTTTTTAGGTCCCCAAATATAAGTAAAAATTTCGCCAAAATTAGAGTTTTTCTTAACACCAGCTTTTTTATGATGTTTTCTTTTTAAACTGCTATGTACAAGGAGATCTATATTTATCTAGGTTATAAAATGTTGTCACTATTATTTTTCAGACCAACCATTGCCAAGTTATCGATCCGGCCGTTGGACCACATTGTTTATACAGAGGCTCTATTATACCTCAAAAGCGTTGTTAAATTTTTATTAACAAAAAATAAATATATATAAAATAAGTTCAATGTGTGCTTAATAACATAGCTTTTTTCCAAATCCCAAATAAATAATCTTAGTAGACAAATAAAATCGGAAAAAACGACCTTTTTTCGGCGTGTCACAGTGGTGCGCTCCCTCAATATCGAATTAATTTTGTAAGGCGATATTTCGGCAACGAAGTCAGGCTTCATTTTGTTAAACGTATGTGTACCAACCTTTGCACAAAGAAGTGCAAAACCTGGCTGCCGCGAAACCCATAGACAACGACGAATTTCCTTTCCCGTTGTACTGTCCAGCAACTTCGTCCTCGGCGGCTGTCACGGAGTGTGTCAATTTACTGATTTCTTCCTATTCGAATCATTAATTCATTATTATTATTGTTATTATCTATACTTCATACAAGGCTCGACATCGAGCCGGTACACCTACAGACGTAGGATAATAATTATTGTAAAGTTTATAATAATAATAATAATAATAATAATAATAATAATAATAATAATAATAATAATAATAATAATAATGAATTGATCATTCGGGTCGGAAGACACATTATCAATAATATTAAATTATTCATAACAAATGCGATAACTTATGAGTATATACATTTTTTAATTAATTGTTGTGAATATCAATATTGAAACAATTTTTCAATATATTTTAGTTCTATGATAACAATAGTGATTATTATTGTTATTATAGAAGTAAAAAATGTTTATGAATATCAATAATAATTATAATATTGTTGTAACAACAATTGATTAAAGAATTTATGTATTCATAACTTATTTATTTATTATTAATAATTTAACATTATTAATCATATTTTTTCCTACCCAAATGATCAATTCATTATTTTTATTATTCATTAATTACCACTCATAGTAATATTAATGTTTATTATTATTATTACTTCCATTGTAAAAATTATATAAGATAATGATAATAATATCAATTTTGGCACAGAAATTCTGGTGTGCCCACCGCGCGGTAGTGTGCAAAATAATGATAATAACACTGATAGAATTATGCATATTATTATTGAAGTTATAGTAAAGTTTCAGCATGTCAACCCATTCGGGAAGAAAAAAAATCAAATCCAATTGAAGCTTAGACTCTTCCCTTTATCACGAACAAATTGCTTGTACATAATAATAAATGTCTGATAAATAATAAAATAAATGTACATAAATAAATGATCAAGTATCAATGTCTATAAAATTGTAATAAAATGAAGTTTCACAACTGACATGCGAAAATTTGCAACTGGGTTTCATCTGTGAAAACACAGGGACACAAGTCTTCGCGCAATTCCCACCGATGACCGGCACCATGACGCATTCGGGCTCGAGATCGATGAGTGCGGCGGAAAATGTATTCGCCCTCATGCAATTGAGAGTCGTTATGCCGAATATGCGATTGTAATCGTAGACACCGTGTTTCTTGTAGATCTCGGCAACCAGAGGGACCAAATGGTTGATCGGACTCGTGGCCAGGGCGATCAGAGCCTGTGACAAGGGTTGCGAAAATTCAGGATACACAGAAGGGCGGAAGTAACAGGGATAAAATTGTTTGGAATTTAGAACGAAGGAGATGAAATGTTAGTGTATTTTTTTTGCGATGATCGTTATCCTTGGTGCATCGCTCGATTTTTTTGCTATTGTTTTTTTTACAGAATATTTATTGTAAGTACAGTAAATAAGAAAATGAAAAGGAACGTTTGGTTTGGACAATAATTTTAAAAAACTGTAAGACGATTAGATTAAGTTTATTAATTAAGTTTATCGTATTTTTTTATCAAATAATAACGATTTTCAGTATTTTAACTAAATACTCAAAACTAAGAAATATTATTGCAAGGGTATAAAAATTGCATACAAAGTGAATAATTTTTGTTAGCAATAAAAAAATTATATTATATTATTAGCAATAAAAAAAATTTAATAAAAAAAATAGTGTTTATAATATTTTCATTTTACAGTTAATCTGAATCCGACAGTGTCGTTATTACTCATTTTTAGCACCTCGGGATATTTTTTTTCGCCGGCATATTCATACGGTATATTTTTCCTCCATACTGAAAACAAAACGAGATTTCTTTTTTACACTCGTGTCAAGAACGTAAAAGATTGTATGCGAATTGATGATTTTTTATTGGGCATGTCGTTTGGTGGCTTAAGAATATTTTTCACCAATACTGAAAATAAAACGAGAAAAACAAACATTAACTTTGTGGTAAGGAAATAAAAGATTGTATGCGGATTGAAATGTTTCATTGGGGCATGTCGTTGTTTGGAGTCTTTAAAAATTAAACTCGTTCCAAATAAATTTTACCTCTGAGTGCAAGTTTTGCTCGAATATAATTAATTTGAATTTCGTAAATCCTTGTCGCACGTTGGACACAGAGGTAAATTAACAAAGATTCGTATCTGCAAACCGAGAAAGAGAGAGTGAGAGGGGGAGAGGGGGAGAGGGAGAGAGAGAGGGAGAGGGGCCAATGATCGAAGAAAAAGAGAAACAAGGTCGACCACATCCGCCCTGGGTACATTTACACGAATGCGTGTTCAAGCAGGACCCTATTATTTAGCAGTGTGGCGAACAACACCACACGAAGCCACACACACTGTTCTCTACCGTCGTTTTTTTTCGAGTCTCGTGACGCATTCTCGCGGGCACACCGAAAACGCACCATGCAGCAGCTCTCTCGTACTGTCTTGGCGTACAAATGAAATAAGTGAAAAAAAAATGAAAAAAATTAGTGTCGGGGACGAAAGAACCACAAAGCTTTTGTATTCCGATCGATGTCTTCCAGTTGGATTCCTCGCCTCGGAATCTCTCGAATAAATTGTCCTCGGCAGAGTGTGCGCCTCGCCGGCGAACGGACATTATTTATTTTATCGGAAAAATGTTCTACTCCCAAAATAAAGACACACAAGTTCGTTCAATTTTGACAAAATGTCGAGAATTAAAAATTCTTCGGGTGAATTACATTCATCTTATTGCGTACCAAAAATATTTGATTCAACTGAAAGTAAATCAATCAATCAAATATTTTCCCGCACTTAAGGGGTTAGGCCACAGTAAGGGGTAGAAAATCATGTGCGAATTTAACAATTTTTTTTTCATATGAAAAAGTGATTCACTCATCAAATTAATTACAGATCTATTTAGTATAAATATCAAGCTGTTAGAATTTTTTTTCGATGTACAAAACGGCCGACTACGAACATTTTCTTTTGTTATCTTTTTTAGGCGCTCCGCGGCGTGACATTCAGCATTCACAATTTTTTACCTAGAACGAAAAACAATAATTCTCGGGAATCTACATTAGAATACCGAGAGAAGTACGTACGGAATTTAAAAAATAATGTTTTGTTCAAAAGTTGTAGGTATTTGAACTTAAGAAATAAATTTTCAGTGACAAATTTCGTTATAACTGCTCATAAAATGAAAAGTTTTCGATTAATCAGAAATTCCGTACGTACTTCTCTGCGAAATGTAATTAGGAACATAACTTTTAAATTTGAAGTATATCGAGTGAAAATTGTTGAAGTTATTTGTCACGCCAAGTGGAAAAAAGCTGTTTCGAGAAGTTTCGAGTAGTAGGCCATGTTGTACATCGAAAAAAAAAATTCTAACAGCTTGATATTCATACTAAATAGATGCGCAATTAATTTGATGAGTGAATCACTTTTTCATGGGAAAAAAAATTGTTAAATTCCTACATGATTTTATACCAGTTACTGTGGCCTAAGGCCTTAAAGAACTAATGTATAATGTGTAGAACGTTCAGTAAGTGTGAAATTAAATTTTGCTGATAATATTATAATTCCCAGGCGGAGCACCACTGTGACGGGCAAAGAAATATATTTTTTTTTTGCATTTTCTTTTAGTATACATATTCAAGAATATGTGAAAAAATCTTATAGTAAAAATATCGAAAATTGACCAAGTTACAGACGATTTAGTGAGAGCAGGTAGCGCAACGATTTACGTATGACTAATAATATCAACCGCGTTCTCAACCTAGCCGGAATTTTGTATTTTTTTTGTATTTAGTATTTTTGAAGCCCCCGAAAATAAGTAAAAATTTCGGCAAAATTACACCCTTTTTTAATACCCGCCATTTTGTTAATAGTTTTTTTTTCAAAATGTGGCCACGTACATCGAGAACTATTGCACATTTATATAGATTGTAAAACTTTTTTTATTTTTATCTTTCACACCAACCATTGTCAAGTTACCCGGCCGTTGGACAACATTATTTATACAGAAGCTCTCACCTCAATCACTTTGTTAATGTTTAAGGTTCAAAAATGAAAACTTACACGAAATTAATTCAATGTATGCTCAATAACGTACCTTTTTTACAAATCCCAAATACATAATCTAGTGGACTAAAAAAATTGGAAAAACCGACCCTTTTCGACCCGCCACATTGGTGTCCTTGCTTTAAAAAATCTCTAAAACCAACCAGTTTTTCTCTAAGGATAAACATTTCTCGAGGAAATATTGTTTTGATCAAAAGAAAGTGTAGATATAAATTACTCAATTCATACCTTTTCTGATTGATTTCTAATCAATCGCGGCAATTATACTAATCATAATAATGACAACAAGAACAACAACAATAATAATAATAATAACAATAGAGCTAGACAGTTTTGTTCAAAAGTAACGATTGCCCTAATAATTATAATAATATATATTATTGATAGTCTACTTACCTACTATAGTACAAATAGCACGAATAGAACATTTATAATAGTATAAATAGTATAAATAGTATATTTATAATAGTATACTATTATAAATATAGTAAATAATACTATTGTTATCGTCATCATTGTTATTACTAATTATCAATGCAACATTATTATTAATAGAAAAAAATATTGAAAAATCAGAAAAAAGAATATCGGGAAAAAAACATTTAATTAAAATTAAAAAAATGGCCAATGAAATTTGCAAGACTCGGTACACCTTCCCGATTTTTTTCCGAGCGAGCGAGACTCACCCTCGGGCAGTATTTGATTACATTGGGCACGTAATACAACAGGATGTTCCCGTTGGCCCGAAGAGCATTTTTCGAAAAACGTTTCCCGTCGCACGGCTCTCCGGCCGTAATGACGACGATTTTCGCGTCCTCCAAAGTATCCCTCAATCCTTCTTCGTTGCTCTCGAAACAAGTTACTTTGCACTTCGTGTCGAGATGGCTCAATTCAAGTGCCAGGGAAGAGATCTGCTCCGCTTTGTCGTAAATCGACAATTCGTCGATCAACGGAGATTGCTTGAGAAAGAACGACAGGCACGTTCCTGCGGGGAGTGGGGGAAGAAAAAGCGCGCGTGAACTTTCGTTTAAGGGCAGATATACACCTAGGGACCGGAAAAGAAGGTCATTTTTGTAAATTTTTTTAAGGAAAACTATTTGAAATTTCGGGTTGGGGTTTTGATTATCTAAAAGTATATACATGCAAAAATATGTTTAATTTTCTTTATTTAAAAATACGAAAAATATACAAGGATATTGTATGATCCTTGGAGCATCGTAAAAAAATCGGTAGCCAAAATTTCTCGAAAACCAATGAACCGATTGCCTTGAGGTTTTTTGTGGTTATCCTATACACCATTATCTAGTAATTGTCATAGCCGATTTTGAAAATATCGATTTACGAAAAAATGACGGACGTCTGAACATAAATAGTGATTTTTGGGCCAAAAATTAGTTATTATTTTGCCTATAAAACAAAAACTAAGGAACGGAAAAAAATCCTATGATATATCTCCCGTTAAACGAGTTTATTGAGAGACGGAAAAATGGATTTTCGAGAAGGAAATTCTTTTCCGTGCCTGTTCGTCCAGCCGCCCCGAGTACCGTCACTTTCATCGATGACTTCGATCCGACGATCGACGTAACCGCAAAATTGCGCAATATCGTCCGGCGATGCTCGAATCCTTTGGCCGAGAAAAAAGATCCTCGGGACGGCGTCAGTCCGCGAAAAAACATTGCGATTCTCGAGGGAAAAGAAAGAGCTCTTTGCACAATTATTTTTTCCGATCTACGTGGAAAATCGTCAACAATTTTGAATTATGTCATTTTGACGGGTTGGGAAATGGTTCAATGGACAATGGACGCGAAAATTCATTTCGTGCGACCTGAATGCTGCGTCAACACTGGATTTCGAATTTAGCTGATAATGTGATAACTACAATTCCATGTGGATAATTAAATTACGCTCATAGAAGAAATATAAATGTTTATAATTTCACATTCAATTACATTTTTACGTTTGATTCAGTTAATATTATTTTTTATTTTATGTAAGAATATTGAGAAATTAAAAGAAGACGAAATTCATAGCAATATCAAGAATGGAACGGAAAATAATATGTTAGATAGTTGCAAGGAAAAGGGTATGCAGTGGAATATAACTTAAGGTACATGTAAGAGAAAAAGTAGGACTTTTTGAAAAAAAAAATTGTTAAAAAAGTTGTGCAAGTAAAATTCGATTTGATTGAATGGAAAATGTTCTTTTTTTAGTGAAAATCTAATAGATTTATATACTTACATCGTTGAGTAAAATTTTTAATAAACGGAAATTTCCGAATGAAGATTTATTCCTTTCAACCTGAAGGCTGCCACCCCCCCCCCCCCCCCCCCCAACGATATTTTGAACGGGTTATGCCTAGTTGTAACAGTCGAAAACAGCTCATATTTGACATTTTGTTATTTGAAAATCGAAATCATAAAGTTCTATAAATATTAGGTATTTGAAAAAATATCATCTGAAGAACACTGTGTAATTTTTTTGTGTGAAAATATTTCATTATAATCCATTTACAGCTGATATGCGAGAAGCACCTCTTCAAAACGTCTTCTGCGGTCACCAATACGCTTCTGGACCAGGTTATCTAATATCAAATAATCGAACAGATTTCGTTACTATATTAGTTTATCCTATGATCAATCTACACAATTTCCGAAATATCAAATTTAATAAATGGCCTGTGTTCAAAGTGAGTCTTGATTTTTACGAAAAACAATCGGCATTATTCGTTCATCAAATCGAAAGTATAAATCGGGAAAAAAATTCCTCGATCTAATACTATATTCTCACATCTATAAAAAGTCCTGAAAAATTCAGAATAAGAGGTGCAGTATGGGTAGTCTTTAAGATATTTTGCTCACCGACTTTGAAAACGGACTTTCGAGAAAAAAAAAATAGGCGTTTAAAGTTTCAAACGACGCTTCGAGCGTTCCGAGAGGCGTCTGCATAACAGCCTATTAATGTGTCAATTTTGATTCAGCCACCTAAAAATATTCAGGGAATAAGACGATACACGAAATATATTGGTTTTAAAAGAACTGATTTTTCGACTTTTACAACTACGCAAAAACCCTTCGTTCGGTTAATAATATGACAACGTTAATCGGAAGAAAATAATTACATTATGGTAGTAGCAGAAATATAAATGAATATAAACTTTAACAATTTCACGTCGGCTCATTAGATTCGGTTTTCAATATTAATCTTTGATAAAAATTTCTATTTCATATAAGAATATTAAAGATTAAATGTAATGTGAAATTTATATTGAGAATTGAATGGAAAATGAAAAAATGAAAATTGAATGAGAATATACGAAAAAAGAGCTTTACAAAAGTGCAATGTGAAATTCTTACTTCATATTGCATGTATCTTGCAGCACCTCCGTTTATTCAGCACTTTCCATTTCCATCAGATTCTCAATATTGACATTTATCAAGTTTCCATTCCATATCTTCACTTACCGTTGCATTTCCAGCATTCACATTTTCGACAATTCACCTTTCACAATTTAATTTTATCCTGACGTTACTCGATTCATATTTCATTCGTTATTTTACGGAGTTATTCAGTCTCGCGAGAAGGTACGAGGAGATGTGTTTCCCATTCGCCTTAACCGCGTGCGAGAGATGCTTATTTTAATTCCACGGAATCTGAAACACATCCCACACTATACAATACAACGTACGTATGCGCATCCGCGAGAGCGTTCTACCGGTTACAACAGCAACACAGCTGGATAATGCATGGAGTGCTTGACGTGTTCCAAGGATCATGAGTAGCTCGGGGAATTCTTGTTGCAATCACGTCTCTCTAGACGAAGCTCTCTTTCGTGGGCTTCCTGGATAGAGAGAATCGTACGAAAAGGTACGCACTAACGCATTTTATAAATGCAACGCTACTGGTTAACGAGCTACATCTACCCAGCTGGAGAAAAAAATGCATTTTCCAAAAATATTTTTATTCGACAGTATAACCATTCAGCTATATTCCCGGAAAATTTCCCTGGACATTTTTAACGCGTTTTTTTCGAAACACTGTTTTTGAAGTCGATGGGCATATCCCGTGAACGACTTGATGGATTGTTTCCAAATTTACAGGAGATACGGTCAGAAACATTTAAGGCCTTAGGCCACAGCAACGGGTATAAAATAATGTGCGAATTTAACAATTTTTTTCGTGTGAAAAAGTGATTCACTCATTAAATTAATTCACACATCAGTTTAGTATGAATATGAAGCTGTTAGAAAATATATATACATTTTTTTTTCGATGTACAGAATGGCCGACTACTCGAAACTTCTCGAAACAGCGTTTTTCCAATTGACGTGACAAATAACTTCAACAATTTTCACTCGATTTGCTACAAATTTGAAAGTTATGTTCCTAACTGCATTTCGTAGAGAGTAACGTACGGAATTTCTGATTAATCGAAAACTTTTCATTTTATGAGCAATTTATGAGCAGTTATAACGAAATTTTTCTCTGAAAATTCACTTCTTAAGTTCAAATACCTACAACTTTCGAATAAAACAATCTTTTTTAATTTCCGTACGTACTTCTCTTGGTATTCTAATGTAGATTGACGAGAATTTTTGTTTTTTGTTCTAGGTAAAAAATTGCGGATGCTAAATGTGACGTCGCAGAGCGCCTGAAAAAAAGATAACGGGAGAAAATATTAGTAGCCGGCCATATTATACATCGAAAAAAAAAAAATTCTATCAGCTTGATATTCATACTAAATAGATGTGTAATTAATTTTATGAGTGAATCACTTTTTGACACGAAAAAAAATTGTTAAATTCACATATGATTTTATACCGTTACTGTGGCCTAAGGCCTTAAGTCCGTTTATTCTCACACGAATCTGCAGTATCGATAAATGAGATTTCACATAAATGTTTCAAGTTGATCGTAGAAGACGTCTATTACCTATTATATTCAAACTAAACTATATTCAAACGATATTTTGATTTTTTAAATATTTATACTTTTATTTTTATTTTTTATCTTCAAACTATATTTTTCAAACTACAATTATTCGTAAATATGTTCGAGTATATATTTATACTCAAGTATACTTGAGTAAATAATCAAGTATATTTAAATACTTGAGTATATATTTGAAGATAAAAAATAAAAATAAAAGTATAAATATTTAAAAAATCAAAATATCGTTTGAATATAGTTTGTATATATATATATATATATATATATATATATATATGACATTAGCATTATGCCGGATGTGGAAAATACGATCGGTTGAGATGTGACAGAAACATTCTTTCAACGTTGCCTCAAGACTGGTTGCCCACAATCCGTTAGCCAGTACTGGACCAGACATCGGCCGTACTGTTTGTGTTGGCAATTTCTCATGGGAATCGAAAGATTGCGTCGCGCTGGCGTGGCATAAATTCGCGAGACTCCACGAAAGTCTGTAATTTCAGGATTGTGTGGAGAACAATTGAATTATTAGATTTTAATCACACCTACGTCGCGCACGCTCGCGAAAAGAAGAATTACTCTAATTATTCCCAATTAATTAGCCGATTAGCGAAATGATCTAATTAAGGCGAAATCAAAAGAAATTCCTCGTGTCAGGACTCACTTTTTTTCAGTTGAATTATTTTCATTAAGTTTCAATTGTTCTCTCCTGTGTGCTCAACTAGAAAATTAAAGAATAGAGTATATTCTGCGAAAATAATACGGCTTATCTGTGCTCAAACGCAATCGAGCGATATTGCATTTGATAAAAATGAATTTTTATTTGGCGAAAACCTAGTTTCGTTTTATCATTTTCCGGGTCATCGATATAGAGCTCGATTGATGCAAATAAACTAAACGGGATAGCCTCGGTTCTTGGGGAAGCTGCATATCGCGCGATATGCGCGATCTTAATCTTAATCATCTCACGCAATGTCCACCTCATTGGTGTCTTATTCCTCTATTCACTATATACGTGTGTGGATAGGTACACTGCCGGCCAAAAGTTTGAGTACACCAGTCGAAATTTCTTGCCGCACTAAACGTTATATAGCGGACTCAAAAATTAAGATAATCAAATTTCTCGAACGGCGTTTGAAAGAGGACAAATTTACCTCCATTTTGCCTTTTTAGAAAATTTAAAAAAAATTTTTTTTTGGCCCGCTACGTCTTTTGGAAAGTGGCTATTTTTCAGCTTTTTTGCACGTCTAAAACTGGCCGAATAACTTCTGGCGAATTTCTTCGCTGGTTCGTTCCATGACAAACTTAAAGAGGGTAGCAAAACCTCCATTTTCGTTTTTCAGAAAGTTGCATACAATTTTTTCGCCTGAGTATTGCATTTTCAGCTAAAAAATACATGTTAAAAAAATAGGGTCAGTCCAATAACTATAGGGTTTCAGAGAAAATACCACGAAGGTAAAAAGTTGCATAGGTTCACACTGGAGTAGCCAGAATTTTTTCAGAATTTTCGTGAAATTTTTTTTTTTACAAGTTCTAATTGGGGCTCTGATGAGTGGAGGGGCGCCATTTGGGAATTCCGCGGTCTTGGACAATCTATCGAGTAAGGAAATTTATTTACTTTTTCATTTTTAATTAACTACAAGTTATGCAGAATTCAAAAAAATATATTTTAACCATTTTTTCAGATTTTTTTCAATATTATTCTAACAATTTTTTCGACTAAAACTCGGAGAATCATCCTCGGTGTTTTGTCTCAAGACCTATCGGATTTTAGACCAAATATTACAAAGAAGAAACAAGTTCAAGAGTTTAAAGATTTTTCTCATTACTTGGTCATTACTTGTTCCGATCTTCACAAACATGTCTCAAACGGTAGTCATTTATTTCAAATGAAGATGTTGAAAATCACGTACCTCATTTTTTTGTAAGCAAAGATCACAAATTTTATGACGATGGAATCATGCTGTAATATATAATTTAATAAAATATTTATAAATTATGTATATCAATATATATCAATATCTAATTCAATAAAATATTTATAAATTATAATAAAATTATCAATCACTAGTAAATATATAACAATAATAAATTATTACAATATATATCAATATATAATTCAATAAAATATTTATAAATTATAACAAAATTGCCTTCCATTTTCACAAAAGAACGAACAAGAACGAAATTACTTTCTGCACAACCCAAGGCACCTACACACACACACACACACATAGCGTATTCAAAATCGATAATACGCCTCTGACCACGAAAAAGTAAGCGTAGATACACTCACGACTAATTGGAGGAGGGCACCACTGTGACGAGCCGAAAAAAGATCGGTCCCCCAATTTTTTTGTCTTCTAGATTAGTTATTCAATGTAAATTGCTATTTTTTAAAAACTTAGAAATTCACAACGTTATCAAGGTATAATAGCGCTTCTGTATAAAAAATGTGGCCCAACGACCGGATCAATAACTTGACAATAGTTAGTCTGAAAAATATCGGTCTCATTTTGGATAGCCGTTTTTTCGAAAAAAAAATCGTAAAATAGCGGTTGTTGAAAACAGTGTAATTTTGGCAAAAATTTCACTTCCATTCAGGGGTTTAAAAAATGCGAAATTTGAAACAAAATAGAACGGCTACGTACAATGATAGCTAATGCAATTAGGGAAATTTTGGTTTCTTAAAATTGAAAATTATCGCTAGATTTATAATTCCAGCCACGTCGAGAATAGTCGTTTCGAGACAAACGTAATTGAAAGGTTCGATGTACGTAAATCGTTGCGCTACCTGCTCTCTCTCTCTCTCTAAATCGTCTGTAATTTGGTCAATTTTCAATATTTTAACTTGAACACTTTTGTACATATTCTTGAATACCTATACTTTGAGGAAATGCGAAAAAATAATTTTTTTTACCCTTAACAGTAGTTCCCCCCTTAAGATAATATACTCGTAATATATCCTTATATATAGACGCAAGCTCGCGCGATTGGTTCAATTAATTGACCTGATCCCCTTATTCACTGATTGTAACATCTGTTTCTATGGATTGAAACTGGGTGAATGTATACGTGTTCGGATGTGTGTGTGTCTGTCTGTGTTTATAAAATGCCGGGCATGTGCGTAGCGAATGGTTCGATGATACGATTACGACTTTTGCAATGGCATAAATCTCTAGCCCGTGATTTAAATTTCTCGGAAGTGTAGTCGTTAGCGCCCTGTCACGAGATCAATGAATCCGCAGGTATACGTTTGTACATTCGTAGGCCAAAATCGATCGGAGTGGGACAATATAATTGTTTTTCGATTTCCGGCGAAACGAAGCGAATTTTAGAAAGAAAATATAAAAACATATTTCGTTTTTTTTGTTGTAAATATTAGGTGATCAATAGGTTCTTTAAGGGGCTATACCAGTGTGAACGCTGAAAATTTGGGTGATTTTCGGGAATTTTTTGGAAGAAATGTACTCAATTAAAGGTTTCGGAAAATTAAGAAAATATTTGACTCTATTTGACCTATATTGCATAATTTTTTCATAGAAAAATATTGAGACCCAAGCGACATATGCGCTGCCTTCGGAGGCGCCAAAAAAAAGTTCCTCCACTGCTGCCGTGATTCCGGCCGATTGAGTAGCTGAAACCGAAAAAGGAAAAAATGTCGTCAAACTGGAATGTATATCCTGTACAATGACGTAGGATTTTCGAAAAATATCAAAATCTAACAAAATGGCGTAGTTATGAAAAAAAACGTCCGTTTTCTTGCCTATAAAATGGTCGTTTTTTTCAATGCCAAATCGTCAACTTTCATCCGATCAAAAATATCCTACGTCATTGTAGAGTAAATATATTCAAGAGTATTCAGTTCAAATTTCAAGTCAATCACATACTTGCTCTTTGAGTTACAATGTCAGCAAATTTGAAAAATCTCATTTCGAGAAAAACGCGTTTAAAGATTTAACTATCGATTGTATACCTACGAGCGGCTGCTCTTCAGAAGGCTGCCATTCGGGGAGTATTAGAGATACTGCCTTGACATTTTTACAGAATATTCTTGAAAGTATAAACTGTCGATAAAGGCGAGAAAAATCGATTTTTTTTAAGTGTCACACTGGTATAGCCCCTTAATAAATAAAAAACATGCGAGTATTGCGGAATTTTCAATTTAAGAAAACATTCGATTGCACTCGGTAATGGGAAAAACATCCATCGTGAAAAAAATGTCGGGAAAATCGTTCCGAACGAGGCAACATTCCAAGGTCGTCATCAGGCGCTCAGTATCGATAGATCGTTTTTTTCAGTCGTTAACCTCCTCGATCTGTCGTATTGAACCGATCGAGAACGCACGACCAGTCGCACTGACGGATATATAGCAAATCGCATGATATACTACACACATTGATCGGCGATCGTCCACGATCATTCAGTCGTCGAACAACTCGATTTCTTTTTTACGAACAATGTACGATTATTGAAAATAAATTATTACAAAGTCCAGCAATGTTTTTTCCACTTCAACGATTCTTTCAACTTCTTTCTTCAAATTTCATTCTTGGAGAATTTTTAAAAATAGATATATGAATCTCCAGGTCTGTCTTTATACACATAAATATGTATATGAACCTATTTCTATACTAATAAAATATTTCTATACTAATCTATAGAAATATTTTATCTAAAAATTTCTTAAAATCCATTCCTAAATCTATAAATCTATAAAGAGACCTAAGTATTATTATTTATTATTATTATTATTAGAGAGTTTTATTTGCACAACTTTGAATAAAGTTTTTTACAAAGCTTCAACAATACTACATATATATTACTGTTGAGATGTTTTATTAAAGAGACCTAAGTTTATAGGTCTATTTATATACCTAAATATGTATATAAATAAACAAGTGTTCAAATGTATGAATATATAAATGTACAAACATATTAAACAGGCTAATGAAACTTGACTCGACCCATCCACCTTTAAGAATAATTCCTCCGAAAGGACCTTACGCGTTTTCATCCCTATGCATCTCGGCTCTAAAGTATTCCCCACGAAAATAGTTCCACCCCTGATACTTACCGTTCGCCAGCCTACATTTTCATTTATTTCCAACGGGATACACCTAGACCGTGGCCGACAAAAAGTGGAAATTTCGTGAATTTTTTCTGAGAAAACGTGTGCAGGGTTTCAATTTTTTTTTACACTGGCTTTTCGAAAAAATTGCTGCAGTTTAAAGTGGAAGTATGGATTTTCGGTAAAAAAACAATATAATATAAAATATGAAAAAATAAAAATAAAATATAAAATATAAAAAATATAAACAATATCATATATAAAAAATATTTTTTTTAAATATAAAATATTGCGGCTTTGCGATAGCTTGTATTCATCTTGCCCCATTAGGCGGTTAACGAATTATCAAAAAATCACGCGATAACTTTGAACATTTCTGACTAACCGTTCTTACTACATTAAGGATGTTGAGTCCCAAATCGCAAATGATAATAAAATTCTGAAAATTTGGTGCGTTTTTGTATGAAGTATTTCAGAGGTCGTGTAAAAATTTCACGACAATTAGGAAGCTCGTTATTGAACAATTAACATTTACAAATTAAATGATGTCTTATGGAAACTGATGTAACTTTGCAATAAGTTTTTTTTTGACCTCTCAATTTTGTAATATCTACAATATACTGAAAGCAACAGAAACAAAACGAAGTTTATTGATACATATTTTTCATTTCTTTTAAAAATTGTTTTTAACAAAATGTTAATTTTTTAATAACGAGCTTCCTAATCGTCGTGAAATTTTAACACGACCTCTTAAATACTTCATACAAAAACATACCAAATTTTCAGAATTTTCTTATCATTTATTTCAACCCCTAAGGAGGTTGAAGTAATGATGATAGAATTCTGAAAATTTGGTATGTTTTTACATGAAGTATTGAGGAGGTCGTGTAAAAATTTCATGACGACTAAAAAGCTGTTTATTGAACAATTAACATTAACATGTTTTATAGGGACTCAACATCCTTAATAATTAGTGCTTTCACTTTGGTAACCTACCTACCTGTCTCTAATCAATATCAGCGACTCAAATGAATTGAAACGATCGCAAACTTAAGGGGTTACCCCCACTTGCGATTTTGGAAAAATCTATTTTTTTATTGCATTTTTTTGAAGTATAAGTATCTGAGAATATGTCCCGAAAATTTCAAGTCGATCCGAACAAAATTGACTGAGATATGAGCGTTGAAAGAGAAGAATCCGTTGTGTAAACGACCGGGTAATTGAAACTTTAAACGCGTTTTTCTCAAAATGGCATTTCTGAAGTCGGTGACCAAGATTACTCGAACACTAATGAACCGATCTTCTTGAAATTTTGCAGGCTTATTTAATACATAAAAATGTAGTCTTTGATGATTCGATTTTTTTTCGAAAAAAAATGGCCGTTTTATAGCCAAAAAACGGCCGTTTTTTTTCGTTAAAATCGAACCATTAACTTTGAGTGTCCGCCATTTTGTGAAAAATGAATATTTTTTAAAATCCTTCGATTAAAGACTAGTTTATACTTATATTTGACTAAATCCATCCGCATTTTTTTTTCAGATGATCCACTTCGCCGCAATGTTGGTCACCGCAAACCGTGTATATAAAAACATTATTTCATTGACGGCCATTTGCCACTAAACAATGTAATATTTTTCAATAAAAAAATTACTGAAAGTTCTTCAAGACGTGTTCTTTAAGATGGTATATTGATCGATTAAAAAAGTTTTGTAGTTTTCTTTAAAAGAATTCATGGAAAAGGGGTTTTTTGCGCTACAAGTGGGGGTAACGCCTTAACCAAAAACTATATATAGCTTTTCAGCAGCTGTTGCAACGTGTTAGGAGGAAAGTTCATAAACGACGAGACGATAATTTTTCTACCCTAGAATTTAATTTTCCTAGTGAAAAAATGTTCCACTAGTGAAAAAAAATAGTTTGGCACCTGGTACTTTCGTTTCGACGTAAAGACCGACCCCACCATGGTACCTGCACAACTCGGAGGTTGCGTGTCGCGCGTAAAAAAAAACTAGCTTTTCGTTTCTCGGCGCGCGATGCCCCGGAGGTCCGGAAGAGTATATATCTCCCCGCTCAGTCACGCACATCCCTGCAAAAGGTGCACGTTGGTCATACTCGGGATGGACGGGAAGTTTCTTCCCTCGGGGAAGCGTTGCGGCTCGTCGCTATTCGCGGCTCCTCCGCGAGGATAAAATACATACATAAACATAGGATCAGGATGATGCCCAGCGCCGAGCGCAAAGAAGGAATAAAAGCTCCTTTCGCCTCTCGCGACTCCCATCGCTCGTACGAATCGCGCGAAGCGCGCGTTCACGCAATAAAGTCCCACGCGAGCCATCGCTCTCTCTCTCTCGCGCGCGATTTGAACCCTTGAACCCCGTGGTTAACAAGGGCTCTCGCCTCGGTCGCGCACCAAGGAAACTCGCAACTGTACAGCCAAAGATATACGCAAGCGGAGCTATTTTGCTCGCTTTGCTCAACGCGTTTTACTACACGGAGAGAATTTTTAAGTAATTTTTACTGTGAAATCACAGTAACTCGGTGACAAATGTGCAATTCTTCAGGTTTTTAGGAAATAAATTATAAATTTTCATGGAAATGAATCAAAATTTACTTTTGCGTAACAGAAATTTAAAATATTTTCCAGAATTTTTACTGAAATTAATAGTAAAATTTTATGAAACGTAAAGATTACGACAATAAGTTAAAAAAGTGCTAATATAAATGAAATTTTTCAGTGGAACATTGAGAAATTTGCGTGTTTTCCATAAAAATTTAAAAAAGGAAGCCGAAATTTTCCGTGCGTCCACCGGAATTTTACGTTCTTTATAGTAAAATCAGTTAGGGCTAGGTCGCCTGACCGTACGCGTGAGCTCTGTGTGCGAGCGTGCGTATACGTGAACGCAAGCTGTGAGAGTGCGCTTGTGTATGACGCAGTATGACGAGTACGAACGACGTCGACCCGCGTTGCTTAGCAACAGCGGTACCGCGCATGCGCATTATAGTACGAAGCATGGGCCAAGAAAGCCTCGTGGTCTCGTGCAGTCTAACGTGTTCTACGCAGTTCTACGCAAGAAAACAAAGAAACGTGAAAAGAAACTTCGGTAAAGGACGTCTACAATGGTACGGAAAGATGATATGCTAAAATAAGTAGCAATCAAGAACACAAATGTTCAGAAATACAGTATATAGAGTATTTATTTAATCATAGGGAATTAATTTTTCGCTAGGGATTTTAGAAATTTCAAGTTTATCGAGGTTATTTTTACTGTAGAAACTTGGAATTTTTGAGGCAGCCTATTGTTAAAATTCTACATGACAATGTGTCAGAATTTTTACTGAAAGAAATGTAAAAAATTATGCTACTTGCTTAAATTTTTACATGAATGAATGCAAAATATTAAAAGCTAGTGTCAATTTTTGACTATGTGCACATTTGTCACCGGTTTCAAATTTTTAATGTAATTTTTACGGAGATTTCGCCGTAAAAAATACTTAAAAATTCTCTCCGTGTAGCTGAATTCCCGTATATTGGTATACCTACGTATATTTATATTTGAGGAAAGAATATTTCGAACCCGTCATATGTAGTAGGGGAACTCGGGGCAAGACGGATACGAGGGGTAAGATGAATCTTGAGCCAAGCCACTGAACAGTGTGTGCGAGCACAGTGCTCCCGTTGGTGTTCGGAGGGGGCGATGAGGTAGCAATGAGTGCGAAAGTACACGGAGAAAACGGGGGCCTCGAATTTTAGAATTAATACTATGCTTCTTAAAAAAATATCATTAAATATCAAAAAGTATTGAATGAAAGATAAAAATTGCAATTATGGTATAGTAATAATGAAGAAACTTATATTTTAACCTACGATATGGCACGTAAACTGATACAAATAATACATTTTATTCGGCATATTGTGATTTTTTGTAGTATTCAAAAAATATTTTGCCCACGTGATTGGAACAATTAGTTTCCAGTATTCTACAAAAAGTACGGTATGGAGTCACATTTTACTAATCAACTTCGTAATATTTTTCACTATACGCCGAAGATTAAGGGGCTACCCCCACTTGCGATTTTGAAAAAATCGATTGTTTTTTTATTGCATTTTTTTGAAGTATAAGTATCTGAGAATATGTCCTGAAAATTTCAAGTCGATCCGAACAAAATTGACTGAGATATGAGCGTTGAAAGAGAAGAATCTGTGAATTGAAGAACTGAAATTGAAACTTTAAACGCATTTTTCTCAAAATGGCATTTCTGAAGTCGGTGACCAAGATTACTCGAGCACTAATGAACCGATCTTCTTGAAATTTTGAAGGCTTATTTAATACATAAAAATGTAGTCTTTAATCGTTCGATTTTTTTTTTGGAAAAAAAATGGCCGTTTTATAGCCAAAAAAAAGGCCGTTTTTTTCGTTAAAATCGAACCATTAACTTTGACTGTCCGCCATTTCGTAAAAAATGAATATTTTTTTAAATCCTTCGATTAAAGAATAGTTTATACTTATATTTGACTAAATCCATCCGCATTTTTTTTTCAGATGATCCACTTCGCCGCAATGTTGGTCACCGCAAACCGTGTATATAAAAACATTATTTCATTGACGGCCATTTGCCACTAAACAATGTAATATTTTTCAATAAAAAAATTACTGAAAGTTCTTCAAGATGTGTTCTTTAAGATGGTATATTGATCGATTAAAAAAGTTTTGTAATTTTCTTTAAAAAAATTCATGAAAAAGGCCTTTTTTTATAGTAATACTTTTTATAGTAATTTTATATAATAGTAATATTTTTATAGTAATTTTATAGGCCTATACGTATAGTAAAATCCATACGAAAATATAGCGTGTAATAAGTGTTGGTATTTTGCAAAGCACGCATTATTTTCACTATACAGCATATAGGACTCGCGCCTATGCGAGAATAGTTTCAAATGTAATATGCACGCATCATTTTTACTATACGGTGTGAGAATCATTTTTACACTTTTGTACCAACAAGTCCTAGAATTCCGAACTGGCAGTAAACTGCTATACTTTTCTAGCACTGAATATTAGAATGCTGGCAACCAGTCTTAGAATTTGAGGCCGTATTTTTTTTCCGTGCATCAATTGTGGCGGAAGCACGCGTCTTGAGTGAGAAAACAATATCGATTTTTTGAAAAAAAAAACGATGTGAAATTTTGGTAAAGTTTAACATCGTTTCAGTTTATTCAAATTGCTGATCCTGTTTAGAGCATTGATTTTTCACAGTTGGGGGCCGCGCCCCCCTAGGGGGTCGTGATGACATGTAAAAGAGGGGCGCAGACGAGGCGAGCGATTAGTAAAAGAGGTTGCTTGAAGTTAAAGTACGGATACAAGATCATTTGTAAAAACTATAACATTTCTGCGATGGGGAGGGGGGCGGAGCATTTTCATTTTAAGTAGAAGGGGGGGGGGCGTAGTTCAAAAAGCTCTCAATTCTCAGAACAAAATTCGATATTTGGCCATTTTTTCGGGCGTCTAGATCGTTGATTTTCAAAGTGGGAGGCACGCCCCCCACTTTGCCCCCCTAGGCGGTCGTGGTGACATGTGAAAAAGGGGCACAGGCAAGGCGAGCGGTTAGTAAAAGAGGTTGCTTGAAGTCGAAAGACGGACACAGGGTAAAGTGAGAGAACTATTACATTTTCGCGATGGGGAGGGGGGCAAAGCATTTTCATTTGAAGTAGTAGGGGAGGGGGCGTGGTAGTAAAAACTTTGGGAACCCCTGGATTAGGTAGGTAAGACAGGTAGGTAAACACAATGAAAGTTCTAATTATTGATATAATAAGAAAGGGTTATCAAAAATGTTCAACGTTATTGCGTGATTTTTTGTTAATTCGTTAACCGTCCAATGGGGCAAGATTAATACAAGCTATCGCAAACCTGGAATATATTACAACGTACCATTATTAACGTTAGAAAGGGTGAATTGAAACTAGTAAAGCATTGGGTTCCCCTTCAACCGATGTTTCAACCAGGGGAAGAAAAAGAACATGCAAATGATCAAATTGATATGGAAGCAAGATTATTCGGACTAATCCTACGAGACGATTGGCTTATCAAATTGATGGTATTGGGAATGAAAACACTTTTATATGCGAAACATGCAAATAATTCGTCTCCCATCATTATCCCAGCGCTGTTTCATCTTGCTCCGCATACGAAGTAAGATGGGAAAAATATAGGTTCAATTAAGAATATATATTGTATGGTACAAATCAGAAAGACTGATGTTTTTTCTTCTAAAATTAAAAGATTAAAAAATGTTGATTATTTTTTTTTTTAATTCAAGTTGACTGGCTCATATATGTATTGTTTTATTTGAACATGACCTTAGCGTTATCATCTTGCCCCGACTTCCTTTCTGTGTAATGTTCACTATCCGTTCATCCGACTGTTTCGAGAAAGGTCCTTGAGTTTTTTTTTTTACGAAGCGTTGATTTCGGGGACGGACTTTTGGGGATAGTACGATATCCGGGGCCCTGAGTTTTGACCGTTGATTCTTGATATTTGAACCAAAATAATGAGAATTTTAAGAATAACGAATTCGCCGTTTCGGCTTCTTTAAGGATGTTGAGTCCCAAATCGCAAATGATGATAAAATTCTGAAAATTTGGTATGTTTTTGTATGAAGTATTTCAGAGGTCGTGTAAAAATTTCACGACAATTAGGAAGCTCCTTATTGAACAATTAACATTCACAAATTAAATGCTGTCTTATGGAAACTGATGTAACTTTGCAATAAGTTTTTTTTTTGATCTCTTAATTTTGTAATATCTACAATATACTTAAAGCAACGGAAACAAAACAAAGTTTATTGATGAATTTTTTTTAATTTCTTTTAAAAATTGTTCTTAACAAAATGTTAATTTTTTAATAACGAGCTTCCTAATCGTCGTGAAATTTTAACACGACCTCTTAAATACTTCATACAAAAACATACCAATTTTTCAGAATTTTCTTATCATTTTTTATTTCAACCCTTAAGGAGGTTGAAGTAATGATGATAGGATTCTGAAAATTTTGTATGTTTTTACATGAAGTATTCAGGAGGTCGTGTAAAAATTTCATGACGATTAAGAAGTTATTTATTGAACAATTAACATTAACATGTTTCATAGGGACTCAACATCCTTAAGGAATTATGAGCGCTTTTAGCGGTAATTGGAAATACGCTGATATTCAACGATTGTTGTTGGCTCATGGGTACAATATCTTTATTTTATAGAAAATACCGGAAATTGACCGGGCGAGCTTCAAAAAGTATTTCTTTGTTTGTGTTTGTCCGGGTTTGTTTGGGTTTGTTTGGGTTTGTTTGGGTTTGTTTAGTGGTATCATATGAATACCACTGAACGTAGTATTTATATGATTTTCAACATAAATTCCGAGGTTATATTTTATTTATTCATATTTTCCGTCTATTTATAACGATAAGAATTTTTCCATATAATTACTACACCAAATTACTAAACGATATATTTTCCGTAAACTTGGAGCCTTACAAGTCCGAAGAGGGATGAACCGTATACTTTCAATCCCTCTTCGGACTCCTAGCGATTGAAACTATACTACTTTACTCTCTGTCAAGTCGCACTTATAAGCGCGAAAATCATGGTCGTGATATTTAAAATACATTTCTGCCTTCCGAAACACTGTTGAAACTATACATTTCCAAATTACCTTGCCTCGCGTTTCTTGAAATTTTCGAATTCGAAAAAACCGTCATTTTCGATAACCATCGAAAAAACTACCGCAAGTGAAACTCTCATAATTCTTCAACGATTCAGTCGAGCCCAAATTTCGCCTACAGGCTTGAAAAAAAGGAAGTAATGCGCTCAATTTTCATGGTCGTGGTAGCATTTCTCTGAGACTCATACGCCCTTAAGGGTGCTTGATAGAGACGAATAAACATAAATCAATAAATCAATCTCCCCTCTCTCCGACCCTCCCCCTCTCTGCCCCGAGTAGTAACTTCCCCTACGTATTCGTCGTGATGCGTGGAAAAGAGCCAAAGAACTTTATAAACGACGACCACAAGCCGATGTCGTACGTCTCGCGAGGTAACGCCGGGAAAAGAGCCCCACCCTCCCGCCGCCAGCCCGACTTTGTTGTACCATTTGAGCATTGGCCGGCTTGTGATATGCGCCGCGATCCAAGCGCAGGAACGAAAGCATGCGCTCGGGAACGTGTTGACGTATTCTGCCAACATGTGATCGTCCCCGGACCCAGGGAGATTCTGCCGCGCTAGCATTCGTTCACGTTTCTTCCCGAGAAATAAATAGGCTACTGCGCATGTACGCCTGACTTGCGCATTGCGGCCCATTGCACCAAGCGACGACAAAAAGTTTTCCAGTACCGCGACACTGGAATACCTTTCGCAATGTACCGACTCACGAACGAGAAGACTTATTATGTACCGACACACGTAATCGCAGCTTTTTAACAGCTGTTGCATTTGGCTCTCTCTCTCTCTCTCTCTCTCTCTCTCTCTCTCTCTCTCTCTCTCTCTCTCTCTCTCTCTCTCTCTCTCTCTCTCCCTCTCTCTCTCTCTCTCTCTCTCTCTCTCTCTCTCTCTCTCTCTCTCTCTCTCTCTCTCTCTCCCTCGCTCTCTCTCTCTCTCGCCCCCCCCCCCTCTCGTACTTCATTGGGCTTCGTATTTTTCTATTTTTTTCCATTGTATTCTTTAAGGGGTCTTTGGCCACTAAAAAGGATATTTTCATGAATTTTTTTGATACGTTTACACGATAGATATTGATATAAAAGTTGTTACACTTAAGGGGTTACCCCCAATTGCGATTTTGAAAAAATCGATTTTTTTAATTGTATTTTTGAAGTATAAGTATCTGAGAATATGTCCTGAAAATTTCAAGTCGATCCGAACAAAATTGACTGAGATATGAGCGTTGAAAGAGAAGAATCTGTGAATTGAAGAACTGAAATTGAAACTTTAAGGGGGGATTGTCTTTTTTTTTCGCAAAATTTACCGCTTTTTGGGAATTTTTTTGTGAAGAAAGTATACAACGGAAAACTTGTGAAACTTGGCATATAGTTTTATTGATCTGTTTACTACATACAAAAAAATTTTTAAACAATTTCATCAAAAAATCCGCCTCCCACCCCCCTCGACGCGCGATGGTCCTTTTTTGATGGTGTGCACGATTACAGCCTTCACGTTCATCCTGCAACAAAAACCCAAAAAGCATTTTACGTTAGACACATATAGCTATCGTTCGATGAAGGGAAAAAAAAAAAATTGACGATTTGGTGACGTTTTGAACTTGAAGTATCGATTTTTCGAAAAAAATTGATCGATTTTTTGTTATAAATAAAAAACTATTAAACGTATTGCTTTTTTGCTTCATCAAACGGTAGCTATATGTGTCTAAAGTAAAATGCTTTTTGGGTTTTTGTTGCAGGATGAACGTGAAGGCTGTAATCGTGCACACCATCAAAAAAGGACCATCGCGCGTCGAGGGGGGTGGGAGGCGGATTTTTTAATGAAATTGTTTAAAAAATTTTTTGTATGTAGTAAACAGATCAATAAAACTATATGCCAAGTTTCACAAGTTTTTCGTTGTATACTTTCTTCACAAAAAAATTCCCAAAAAGCGGTAAATTTTGCGAAAAAAAAAGACAATCCCCCCTTAAGTTTTAGCTTCAAGTAGTCTGTCTAAGTTTTCATCTGTAATCCTTACAAATTTTCCATTTTGCCCCATTGTTGTTACCAGGAAACGAAATTAACTAATCAATCAATCAAATCTCTCACCCTCCCTCTCTCTCCCTCTCACGTGCGCGCGCGACTTTCAGCAAAAATCAACGCCCTGAAAAATACTCTAATTTTCAAATGTATTTTGTTCGTGCAATAAAAAGCAACGAAACTTAAGGTTTTTGAATCTTCAAATATTTTTCAATATTTTTTTTATGTGGAAGAGGCAACAAAGTCAAAGATCCCTTGATTTTTGAATATTTTTTTAACGAAAATTTGGCAAATGGCAATGAATTCCAAGATTCATTGATTTTCGACAAATTTTTTGGCTACGATTTGCGACGGGCAACGGAATCAAATATTTATTGACGTTTTAAATGTTTTTTTTTTGCACTTTAGCAGAAGCCAGCGAATTCGAAGATTGTTTGATTTTTCGAAATGGACGTTCAACAAAAGTCAACGAGCCCAAAGATTTTCCGATTTACACCTTTTTTTAAGTACTTTCAGAAGAATCCAACAAATTTTATCAACTCTCGAATTTTCAAGTATTATTTCATATGTAATATAAGAAAGCGTCAACAAACTCGAACATTTCTGAAATTTGTTCTATATTTTTTGAAGGTCCTTCAACAAAAGCAAACGAATTCAAAGAATCTTCAATATTGTTTCGTCTTCTTTGAAAAGTCAACGATTTCAATGATTCCTCGATTTTCTTTATGCACATGTGGCAAAAGTCAACGAATGCGTTCATTTCTCGATTTTTTCTTTTTTTATATGCGCATCTGGAAAAAGTCAACGAATTCGTTCATTACTCGATTTTTGTTCTTTTTATGGACGTTTAGCAAAAGCCAGCGAATTCAAGGATTTCTCGGTTCTTCCTTTCGTTTTTTTTTTGTAAGGCCTTTACCGAATCAACATTTGCGGGACAATTATCAAGAGTATATTATGCCTCGGTCAAATCGTCCTTGTAATAGCACAAAAGACTGGGAATGTAAATGTCCTCGGGAAGACCACTAGCGACGTATCGATCTCGTTCGTCCGGGATTCCATTATCGGCGAGAGTTCCGCTCATCTCGATTCTCTTGCCCTCGAATTTCCACTCGTATGATCCGCCGTGCGCGTTGAAGTTCAAGAAGCGCTCTTGTATTCGAGTTATCGTGTCCTCCTCGCAAACCTGAAAACCGACTACTGATCTCGTACGTTTTTATATGTATACAGGGTGTCCCAGAACTGAATGCGTTCCCTGAAATGGAGGGTTGGGGGTGAAATTCTGAGCCGATTGATATAAGCATGTGTGAGTCTCAGATCGACCGCTGAATTATTGTCAATTTTTTAAAGGAGGGCCAATAAGGTGCGCCCGCCTTTAAAAATTAATAACAATTCAGGGGTTGATCTGAGACCCATACATGCTTATATCAATCGACTCAGAATTTCACCCCCAACCCCCCATTTCAGGGAACGCATTCGGTTCTGGGACACCCTGTATATATATATATATAAAGGGTGTCCCAAAGTTCACGCAAGATTTGAATTTTGCGTCTGTTTTGAAAATATATATAATTGAATCGATGTAAAAAATTGTGGAAAACATTCAGTTTTGCGCAGGTGAGCATTTTATTACAAATACGTTCGGGTCAAAAGGACCCAATGTGTCATGGCATAATTTTAAAAAACTCGCTTTTCTAAACTTCGTTCATAATTAATATTTTTTGAATGAAATTTAGCACACACCTTTGCAAATTGCAAATAAATGTCCAAACGATCTTCCAATCACCTAATTCCTTCAAAATTAATTTTTTCAAATACGCCTGATTTTCGGCTCGTCACAATACCTAAACCTCTCGGAACATCGATAAAACTCAAGAACAGCCAACCAAATTGAAAAATCCCCCACGTATCGAGTAAACTCAAACGAGCACTAAAATACGATAACCTATTGTTGCTCCGTGGGTGTTTTCAAGGTCATTTCAAAGTCACCCTTCTTGTCACGAAAACCGATATTTTTAAACCGGTATCTTATCGTACGTAATAAAAGAAAAACAGGTCGCTTGTGTGCCAAATTCTCGTGTGCTTCTTTTGCCCATTATCTTTCTCTGAAATGATTTGTCAGTGTCCGTCATAGTCGCGCTTGGTGAGTGTACTTTGAAAACGGAAACGCAATGCGAGCTCACGGATACAACAGCTGCATCGCCCGTAAGAACATTGACGATCCTGCAAGGCCTCGAATTCTTAGTCAGATAGCCTTTCTTGTATCTGCTTTCATCGAGCCACCAAGGACACCTGTCCAACGGTCGCCACATAGTCGTTGGAACGCCAGGACCGACGTCCGGTATCGGTCCGTGCGGACAATAAGGCACTCTTACACCGGTCAACGGATTCACGTGATATCTTATGTCGCCCCTCTCATGATCGAACCAGTGACTTATGTCCTTCCCGGCGTGCGCTAATATCGGTCTTACTTCACGACTGGCAACAAAACCATTTGCAATTATAATCATTGCAAAAGTCTCGCAGCCACTCGCAGCCTTCATATTTCACCCAAAGTAATGAATTCTTTTTTTTTCAAGAATGGCAAAAATCGAAATTCGACCCTTACGGGGGTGAAACATGGGTTTTAAGGTAAAGTTGAAAATTTGCTTCAAACTTGGCGTAAATACTCTACGATACAAATAACTGAACACGTAGCTCAGCATTTCCTAAAATTCGACCCTTAAGGGGGTGAAACATGGGTTTTAAGGTAAAGTTGAAAATTTGCTTTAAACTTGGCGTAAATACTCTACGATACAAATAACTGAACACGTAGCTCAGCATTTCCTAAAATTCGACCCTTAAGGGGGTGAAACATGGGTTTTAAGGTAAAGTTGAAAATTTGCTTTAAACTTGGCGTAAATACTCTACGATACAAATAACTGAACACGTATTTCAGCATTTCCTAAAATTCGAAACTTAAGGGGGTGTTAAAGTTCGTATGAGACAACATTTTTTTGTCAGTTTTACTTGAAACGTGGCATAAATACAGTAAAATGCAAATAAGTAAACATGAATTGCAGTAGGTTTCAAAATGTAACCCTTAAGGGGGTTAAACGGGAACGTTAACGTTTGTGTGAGAAAATATATTTTTGACCAGATTTACTTGAAACTTATTCAATGTATTGTATATATATAACACTATATGTTTTCCTCGCTGTTCAGTGGGGTAGACGAACAAGTAGTACTTTTAACCTCGTAACTGTGTTTGCTTGGGTTTGTTTGGATTGGCATAAATGCAGCAAACAAACTCAAACAAATACAGGGTGTCCCAAATGTCATGCAACAATATGCATAAGCCGCGCATGTTAAATGTTATGTGACATTTGGGACACCCTATACATATTTAATTATCTATATTGGAGTGTATTTATACCAAGTTTCAAGCAAATCTGACCAAAAAATGTGTTGTCTCGTGTAAACTTAAAAACCCCCGTTTCGCCCCCTTAAGGGTCAAATTTCAATTTTTACCCCTCTTGAAAAATCTTATTTTGGGTTAAATATGACTGCGTGGTGAGAATTAGGGGCCACAGATATCGTAATACTGCCCGAATTCGATATTCAATAGGAGAGAAGGGGACAATTCGGGAAGAAAGAAAAAATGCCATTGACGAGGATAAAGTTGAATTGAGAGCCAGCTGGTGTAACAATGGTAACTTGGTTAAAATCATTAAACGATAGGCTGAATATAAAAGAGACTCGCTTACGGCCAAATGTCTTAACTTTGGTATTTCAACTTTGACATTTTTGGACTCACTGACATTTTGATGTCTCATTGAACTTTTCAATATTTACGGTGATAGATATTTTTATCAAAATTCGTTTCAATTGCATTTTTATTAAAATGAATTATTTTAATACGAATTTTTATTTGTTTAATTTCATATTTTTTTGTATTTAATTTACTTATTTAATATTAACGTCAATCGAAATTTTTATTGATATAAAATATTTTAATATGATTTTTATTAATTTTATTGAATATTATTTCTTAACATGATTTTATGTATCTCATTTATTTATTTAATATTTACGTTGATTGAAATTTTTATTAAAAGTCATTCTATTCTTGTTTCTATTGAAATAAAATATTTTAATATGATTCATATTCATTTCTTTGACTTCATTTGTATGTATTTAAGTTATTTATTTAGTAGTAGTAGTAGGTTTTATTTCCATAGTATGGTGTTACACCTTTTACATTCCGCTCTTTGTATGTACATATGTCCTCTCTCTATAGCTCGCTTTTATATTATTACTTATTTCTAAAGTTATTTATTTAATATTTATATTAATTTAAGCTTTCATTAATTTTTAAAATGATATAATACGTTTTAATATTATTATTTATTTAATTTGATACTATGTTTATTTTTAAAAACATTGAAATCAATTCTTCATATTCTTAATATATTTTTCTTGATATTACTTTTAATAATGTTAATTCTTTATATTTGCATTTATCGAAGTTTCATTTTATATTTTTATTTCATCTTTCACCAATTTTCAATATTCATATTATCATATTCATTTCACATTTGATTACATTCTGAGGAACTATGCTCATTGACAAGCTTTGGCTCGTTCAATGTGAAATACTAGCATTACGTCTCGTACTTGACATGTAAATAAGTGTTTTTTTTTTCGTCGTCGATATGACTTACCAATATTTCCACTCATAGCAAAGTGCCGTAAGGTCGTAAACGCCACCGAGATACGAGACCCAACAGTCCTCGGGTTTATTGTGCAAAACCACTTCCGTTGGCAAATAATAAAGAAGATTTTTGCAGGCATGTTTCGCGCTCGTCGACTCGCCATCCTCGTCCGTCATATCTCCACAACGTGAAAACGTCCCTGCAGCCTCGTGGAACAGAGCAAAATCCGCTTGAAAATCCCGCCTAAATCAACGAGCCCACAGTATTCGACGAAAAATAGCTTCGATTACAGTTGAAAAATTATCTCAGCCGCGTTAGACGATTTTTTCGCGAACAAGCGTGGGTCAATAAAACGCTCGTTGCGCATTGACAGCTTTTTTCGTATCGTCGGATATGACTCCGTCGTAAAATAACGCGACGAAAAACGGTGCGTCGACTTCCTGTTTGAAGTTGCACGTTTCGACAAAGGCGACAGTTGTGGGGTTATATATATTTCTAAGTTTTTTGTTTTTTTAACGATCGTATATGATGGGCGACAATACAGAAGCGAAGGTGAGTTATAAAATAAATATAAGGCTGTGAGAAGCACGTACGCTTAGGAATAACGAGAGAAGCAAATGTTCGAGGTCGATCGAGCGTAATTTTTTGCCTTGATAAAGGAGCAAAAATTCGCTGGTTAGGTTAGTCCATACGATCGACCGGTATCTAGTGTCTCATCATTTGCCAACCGTATTGTTTGTGTTTTTTTTTTCAACGATGGTTCCTCCAAACGTGGTAATCATTATAATACTTTTTATAAATCCCTCGTTCTTTATTTCCCCTTACGTAAGTGTTTCTCGCTTGCGGAGCTTCTCTCCGCGAGCAAAAACGAACGAATTCCAAGGCACGCGGTAACGTCGCGACCGCCCTTGAGCGTCCTAACCTCAAAAAAAATAACGAGATCCTTCTCCGCGTAACGATCGCGGAATTTTGCGCCGTGCCGAAATAACCCGACGAACGTTCATCCTCCTCTTTTCCCGATTAAAATTCAACTTTCATCTCGCGAACAGCCGGAACGTGCGCATTATTTCGCGGCGTCCTTTTCAACGGGAGACAAAGCTTTTTTCTCGTCCGCAATATGGACCCGCTCCTCCCAAAAATTTTGCACGATTCACGCAAATTCGAAAGAGCCCGATCTTGGATGCACGTGTAGAGTAAAAACGAACCTGGTCAGATTCTTGTCAACTCGGCATTTTCAACGGTGTCCGAAGCTTCCCAACTTCGCGACAGAGCCGCCGAAGTCGATAGGACCTCGGTCTTACCGAGCCACCGGCACCCATCACCAATTTTTTATTCGAAAATCCAAATTCGCATAAAATATTACCGCTGTTGACGATTGTGTTTGCAAGGCTCGACGCAACGGGACCAGGGACAACCGTTGGTCCCAAGAGTACTCGGCCATTTTCTTTTTCGTAGCAATGAAATAAACGAAGCTTTCCGAGGCGTGGAAAAAATGAAGGGAGAAACACACGAGTGGCGAACTGTCAACTGTCAAAAATGAGCTAGCGGCTCAAAGTCGTTTTTCCCGACAGAGAATTTCCGAAAGAACCGAATTAGCAAAAAATCCAAAGCTCTCAACCGTCCGATCGTTCCCCCTGAGAAATTTATTTTCGTCAAGCGAATATTTGCCGCGCTCTTTTGTTCCGTGTTGAGGAACCTCGAATTCGAAAATGTGGGCATTTACTCTTCGTTAAAGATCGACAGGTTGGCAAAGTCTCGGAAATCCGTCGATGCTTTCTCGCTCGATTGAATATTTAACGAGGAAAAGTTGGAAATTTTGTTGTCCGAGCGGAGGGAATAATGACTGCGGTATATATTTGTACATTCGCATAGTTTATTAGGAAAGTTCTAATCGGAATGTCGATCGGCTTCACAGGTGCAGGAATACAAAGACTCCCTGAAGACTAAGGTAATCGCATGGGTTTGCCGACGCGGCAATCTTTTTGTCGATCTTCTTATTGAATGTTTTTTTTTTTTTTTTCGCAGGCGGAGGAGTTGTTGCTGAAAGGTTTTCCCGAGAAAATCGTCAAGCTCAACGAGCTCTTGCAGACACCAAATTTCTACAATAGAAATCTCACGGACGTCCATCAAGAGCTGAACGTGCCCATTCCAGATCCCATACTGCTCAACCATTCCGAAGATGGACCTAAGAATAAGAAAATTAAGTTAGAGAATAGCCCTGATGGTGCTGTAACAACCGGTACCAAAGTTATGATATTGCCGAATGGTCCGATACCGTGCAACAAACCGATTTGCGACATCATTCACATAGTCAAGCCGTACTTACTGCAGCTTCTGGAAGACTCTAATCTCGTGAGTTTGGCTCGCTTATTCTCGTAAATCTCTCCTATGAATTTTCGACCTTTCTTTGTCAAATTATGAGCTCGGTTGGTAATTATTGTCCGAGAATCTGGGAGACTTCGAACATTGCTCAAAGAAGGGGCCTGAGGGCATTCAAACTTTTACATTGCGTTGCAACAGACGGTAGTAGGCCGCGGTCGGTGCGCGGCTTCGGCGATCGCCCGAGATAAGCAACGTTGGCCTTGGCCAATACTTGGATGGGTGACCGCTTAACCACGCACTGCCTTGCGCGTCGCAAGTATAACTTTTTCCGCACACGTTTTCCACAGTTCCACTGTGCCCTCGTAAAAATGGGATACTGTAGTCCATCAGGAAACCAATGACGTTTACATCATTGGCATGCAACAAACGTTTATTCATTTTAATGGGATATTTGAGTATATTAAACATATGGTTCATTCTCTTGTCAGCCTAAAACAATATAGTGTTCAAAAAGTATCGTCTATCATTTTATCGAGAAAAAAATGTGCATTATTTTCGTTTGTTTCGATTTTTTAATTAGATACATTTGAACATTTGTTCACTTGAATGAAAACGCTCCAGGATTGGTTGGATCTCTAGTGACGTCACATGCCAGTAAAAAGTTTGTCATTACGAGTCCTGTGACGAGTAATGAGCGATTTTCCAGTTTATTTCAGTGAATTTCCGGTCTTTTTCTCATCGTTCATAGTTATTTGTAGTGATAGTTACCATATTATCAACTTTTTAATAAGAATGGAGAGAACGGTTTGCTGTGCGACAACTCAGCGGCGATATTGGTCCTTCGCCTTGTTTACTGGCATGTGACGTCACGGGCGTCACGTGACTATATATCTGACAACGGGAGCGTTTTGGCGATCTGGTTGAATATTTAAATTTCATTGCCGATTTATATCGTAAATATTAGCATAGATACTGACGAAGTAAATAAAGTAAAGTAAGTAAAGTACTAACGAAGATAAAAAATACTGTGAGCACGATATAAAATAATTAACCACTTAAAATGATTTCCGTACAACAGTCGCCGCCCTATTGCTCAATTTTCTTTATACCGATTTACACTGTGAAAACTACTCAACCTTTTTCACGTATTTTTATCAGACATGACTTCAATTTCCAAAATAAAGGCTTTGGATAATGATAAAAATAGAGAAACGAGGAATGAAAAAAATCGTTGCAGTCCAACGATGCAAACTGTGTCATGGAAACGAGTGGCTGCGGGAAATAGTACGGAGGGTCTCTAGAGATCTGGAAATAGTAAAATGACAAGCGTGCAGTGAACGTCACGTGGTCATAGAAGTTCGCAAAAGCGTTTAAAGGACCGGGAGAAAAAAACGATGAACAATTCGTCGAAAAAAAAAACCTGTAGCCTCTTAACGTTTCGAAAAGTTGAAACGAAAATCCACAGAGTTGTTTTTCAAAATCGAATTTACAAATATTTAAGAATTGCTCGTTTAATAACAATCGACGAGTTGGAAGAATTTAACGTTTCAAATCTTCATTCCGTGCTCCGCCATCGCTGCGATGTTAATTTGATTCTCTCGCAGCTGAAAATGTGGGTGTCCGTGATGATACCTAAAATCGAAGACGGCAACAATTTCGGTGTTTCGATTCAGGAAGACACGCTCGCTGAAATTCAATCCGTCGAGAGCGAGGCTGCCACGTACTTCGATCAGATCTCAAGGTACAGTAGACGTTTGGTCGTAACGACCCAAAAATAAGGGTTATTTGAAAAAATCAATTTTGAAGGAATACGTGTGAGATTTAAAAAAATAGTTTGGACATTTTTGTGCATGTACGTTAACACAGCTGTGCACCAAATTTCATAAATATTCATAATCAAAGAAGTTACGAACAATCTGCGAAGGACCTTTGAACGGGTTGGCTCAATCAGGGTTGTTACGCATATGGAAAACAGGGAAACCGGGAAAACTCGGGGAATTCCTTTCCTTCCGGAATAATCAGAGAAAAGTCAGAGAATTTTGGAAATTCTTTGGAATTTTCTCACAGTTTACTTTTTGAAAGAGATACGAAAAATGAAATCGACTTGACGATAAAACTGAAAGGAATAAAAATAAATATTTTTGTATATTTTTAATACTTATGTTATTCTTCATTGTTCACAAAATTAAGTTATGTCAGTGCCAAACATTGAGAATTTAAAAAGCTGAAAACTGGTTTACTGTAAAGCTACATTTGTAAATTAAAGTAAATTGAAAGTAAAGCTACACAAATACATTCGCATTCGATCCGTCGATTCACACCCACATCATTATCATTACATTAGATAAGTATTTATATTCATTTTTTGTTTATTTTCACCGGCGTACAAACTTTTGTTTATAATGAAGAACAGGTTCTGTATTTGCTTTTAGTGTCTTTTTTTTTACTTTATAACGTTTAAATTATTTTTCGAATTTCAGTTAAAGAAAATAAATATTAATTTTATCAAATTTCCATATATTTGGTCTCAAAAGATTATGTTATCCAATTCAACATAATTCTTCAATAGAAGGATCGAGTTGAGAATTTCCTTTGTTTCTTTATGTCGGTTAAAAATGTTTTTTTTTTCACAAAAATCAATCATTCCTATTTTTACGTATATAATTTTCCCGTGTAGTTTGTAATGTTTACGAAGACTAATATCCCTCTAACTCAAAAAAGATATGTTTGATGAAAAGAAAGTGTTCTTTATTTGATCCTAATGTGGCTAGTCTGCAAAACCTGGAATTTTTGCAAAACCTGGAAAAGTCAGGGAATTTCTGAGTCAATAATGTGTAACAACCCTGTCAATGGGGTACTTGATTTTGGCCACTCGGTTGATCTGAACCAAAAACAAGTGTTTTTTCTTGAAATAGACAATATTGGCCAAGACTTGACAGAGCTTTTTTCGTTATCGTGTTTCAATCATAAAAGAAATATTTAATGCTTTCGTTGTTTTTAGCAAGAATGACATAATTAATAACTAATACATAAAAATGTTGAGGAAAACGTCTGTCAAGACCAAGCTACTATTGCGCTGAATAAGTGTACCAAATTTCGCGTCAATCCGTTCATTTGAAGTTCAAAGTTTTAACGTTTTACTAGCAGTTCGATCGTAATAATAAAGTTACCTTCAATCTTGCGATTCCCGCATCATACGTTGGACCTTCTTCAATTTGAGTTGCCCCAAGCGACGAATGAGTGTCGTTTTTACCGTAGCCTAACCCCTTAATGAACTCCATTGAAGGATTACAATTAGTTCGTTATAAATGTTGAGTACAAAATGGTGGTACACTTCCTGGCCGCGCTCCGGGTTAGATCCCAAAAGTTGAGAAAACTCCACTGCGAAATCCTTCAGCGAAAAAGGTTACCAGTGTGCCACCGTATCGTATTTGGAAGTGGGGCCGGGTTGAAATTCCGAACTTTGAATGATCAGAACGCTCAAAACTCCGAAAGAATTTTACCCGAAAGACCAAAACTTTCAATAAACCGACGAAGGATTTCAAGAATTTTTTATTTATCAATTTTGAAATTTGTCTCGACAATGTTGTACGTTCTACATCATTTACAGTCAACTCTGTAGACTTGCTGGCATGATCTTTACGAAACTCGTAATTTCGGAACATTAAAACTAGGAATTTTTCGCCGTCGGAGCATTCAAACTTCGGCATTTCAACCCGGCCCCGAAAGAATCTTCAGTGATTTTTAAAGCATATTTTTCTGACCCAATCGTGGTATCTTAAAGTTGATATATCTTCCAAAAATCAACTTCGACGACCCTTCGTTTGAGTTACCGGCCTGACACGGCGTCATCCCTGCACTTCCCGATCCCGGAGGAATAAATGAGGTGAAAAAAACGATTCGGTTGCAGGTACTTCATCTCCAGAGGGAAAGTGGTGAGCAAAGTGGCCAAGTATCCGCACATCCTCGACTACAGACGAGCCGTCCAAGAGCTGGACGAGAAGGAGTTCGCGAGTCTCTGGCTCGTGATGAGCGAGGTCCGAAATCGCTATTGCTCGTTGCACGACCTCGTCATCAAGAATTTGGAGAAGATCAAGAAGCCGCGTTCTTCAAACTCGCAGTCATTGTACTGAGCGGGCGAAAAAGGCTCCGAATTCTTTCGGTATCGCGTTTCACGAGCGCGCTCGATACGCGAATATGAGAAAAAAGAAAAGAAAAGAAAAGCTTAGGTAAGAGCCCGAAATATTAGACTCACAGAGACGAACAAAAAATGAAGAGAAAAAGAAAAGAAGTTTCTAAGAACCGTTTGTCATCGTCGTAATTTTCCTTTGGCTACTTTGATCGATAACGAATACACGATACCGAGAATTTTCAATTGTCCCTCTAACGGTATTAATTTATTATCTACTCTGTCCGATTGTATCTCGCTTATCATGTACACGCGTAAAGAGATTCGCAACGATCCTCGTACTGTCGTCGAATTGCAACGTATCGAAAAACTACCATTTTTGACTTAACTGTACTGGCGTTTATGCATCACGAACTACGAATCCGAAATTCTGTAACACACTTGCCGTGCCCCGATTCCGAATAAATTCTAACAATGAACGATTTTCGTCGAGTGTCGTTATTGGACGGGTGTGGCGAAGAAATAAACAACCTTGGATTATGGATAAAATTGCTTTTATCGGTTTAACATATACATATATATATTCGTCGTAACAATAATTTCCGCGTTATTCGTATTCCACAGGCGGAAAGTGGGAGACTGATGAAAACAGAATTTGTGAGAGTACTTTTTTTCAAACTTGGATCTAAATTCGATTAAGGCATTCCTTTCACGAACCCGAATATATATAATTGTATACAAGTGCCTGATTTTCGTCTACAATGAAGTAAAAATGCATGCCAATATACTGAACAACTTTCGAAGCGGTTAGGTTACTGTGAACATGTCAAAGAACGGAAAGGAGGGTCCAACAAACGGTGCAAAAACGGCAGATTGAAGGTAAACTTATGATTACAACGATAGAACTTGTATTAAAACTTTAAACACTTTTTTTCTCGAAACTATGCTTTTCGAAACGATGTACACGATTTCTCGACATCTAATGATACTCTTATTCAGTGTAATAATAGTTTAGTCTTGACCGACATTTTCCTTAACATTTTTTTTTCGTTAGTTATTAAAAATAGTGTTATTTTTCTCGAAAAATACAACAAAAAAAAGTTCAAACCGCTTTTTTGACGATCGAAACACGATAACAAAAAATACGTAGGTCAAGTCTTAGCCAATGTTAGCTGTTTGAAGAAAAAGAAAACTCGTTTTTTTGTTTGAAGTACAGCAGCCGGCTAAAATCAAACACCGTTGAGCTCCTCACCTTCAAGGGTCCTGCATACGTTTGTTTTCAACTCCTTTAACTATTAATATTCCTTTTATGAAATTTGGTACACACCTTTGTTAATGTACACATGCAAATAAATATCCGAACGATTTTTCATCCATCAGATTGCTCAAAAATCTATATTTTTTAAATGAACCTGATTTTCGCGTTACAGTAACCTAACCTCTCAAAAATCGTCTGACTTATACGGCACTTATGGAGATGATACGCTGGCCACATTTCTATCCAATAATCCGTACACTGAATAACTCTAGAGGCCCGATATGAACTGCGCTTCGCATGTGGAAAAACTCGGAAGATTCCGATGACAATAAAAAAACAGGTCACCGAAAGTTTAAAAAATCGTTAATGATAAAATTTGGATAAATGTGACTAGCATGAGAATTTTCGTATCCGCGACCTTTCAGAGAGCTGTCAAAATGTCTAAATCTGCCGAATTTTTGCGAGGTTCTTCTGTTCCAGTTTATCGTTGGTTATAATAATTGATTGTAGCTTATTGTTATCGAGCGCCGTTGATTAACAAATGATTCAGGAGTGCCCTGCTTATGCCCCCTCAAAATATGGCCTTTCGCCAAAGGAATACCTTGATCCAACTTTTGCCTTCCGGGTATTATATTCGAGGTCCCGTGATTTTCGAGTTACGTCGCATTTTTTAAAGCCGCACTAACTTACATATGACATTGTTTTTTTGTCTTGCGAATAGCACCAACAAATCCTGCGATTTTTTTTTCACCGAGATCTGTAATATGTTTCGTGAAGATTGAAAATTCGTAGTCCACGCATATATTCCGCCTGTAGGGTATGGCGCGAGTCACAGCAGTCACGATTCAAATGCAAATTTCTGGAACGTTGGGTGTAAAAAAGTATAAAAATTCATTGCGCGCAGAGGTTGGTTTACGGGTCCTCGAAGAGGCCGGGATTGAGGTAACAATGTTTGTTGAATCCTATCGATTTCACGGTTGAGGTCTGACATCTGTTGTCGCCGGTGCGAAACTGCATCAATCTTCTGTCGACCTGCAACATTTGGAAGGAAAGATCGTGAGCTTTTCTTTCGATCGACATTCGCGACCGATCATCGATCGAGCCGTTTCCATTTTAGATCGGCCGAACGTGGGATTGTCATTGATTTACCATGTTGAATAAATCTTGTACGGACACATCACAGGCATGGTTCATGAAGACCTCGCAGAGAATTTGTATGTACCAGCTGCCGCTTCCGATATTTCGATAAGCCACGTGGCCGGGCAACGTCGAGTGAGCGACCAACATGTCGGAACAATTTCGTCTCCCTGCCGTATTGTCGATACCGTCCGGAACGATTAGTACAGACGGCTGTTCCTTCTTGCCCCTGGCAAACGGGAGAAAAACTTTCTGGTCAGCGAGAGCATGACGGCGTTATTCGTGTGCCTGTAAAATTTCGATCGTTCCGCTTGCAAAAGAAAACATTTTTATTTTTCAAATAATGGGTACGGCGTATTGGGTCTGTTCCATTTGTACAGGGCCCTCTCCCTTGCGTGCCCATCTTATTCCAACTATTTTCCCCACCTTGCGACCGCAGACAAATTTTCCCTCTCGTAGATTGTTGGCAGATTAGGGTGGCACAATTTTGAGCTCTATTTTTTTTCTTTTTGTCACCATCTTGCTGTCTTTTTTTTTTTTAATTGTCACGGAAGCGGCGAGCGGTAAAAAAATATTTAGAGGTGGCTCAAGCCTCCTAAGAATTTAAATTTTCATTAAAAAATCGATTTTTTCTTCCTATTGTCACCCATGAATTTTACGCTCGATAATTTTTAAATTAACCTCGCGAAAGCTCTAGCCGGCCAATGAATATTTAGTGGTCGCTCTAGGTTTTCGAAATTCTGAATTTCCGCCAAAAAATAAATCTCGCATGCACTATAATTCCCTGTAGCATAAAAACGAAATAAACAGCGAAGTGTTACATCTCCTGAATGATTTATCGTAATAATTTGTAACAATCGCCAATTAGACGATATGTGTTATGTGTAATGTATTATTGTATTATGACGTCGCTCGTCACAGAGTACAACTATGATTGATCCGCAGTTTGACTAACGAGAGCAACTGTGGGACGCATTACGATGCGCGGGAAACAACTGCCATTTCAGTTTTACGAATAAAACTACCTATAATTCTGTTTACGGACAAGAGCTTTAAAGAATTATTTTGTGGGAACAAAGATTATAGTTCTTGGGTTAGAAGTATGAGGTAAATTTGAAAAATCTGTTTCTAAAGAAAAAAAAGGATTGTTTTGAATATTTTACAAAGCGACAAATTTATGGGTGAGAAGAGTAAAAAAGATTGGCGAAAATTGGCCATTTCGATGCCTTTGAACGACCACTCAATGTTCATTGGCCTGCTAGAGCTTTCGCGAGGTTAATTAAAAAATTATAAAGCGTAATATTCATGGGCGAGAAGTGGAAGAAAAAACATCGTCTTTTTAATACAAATTTTAATTTTTGAGAGGCTTCAGCGACCTGTAAATATTTTTTGACCACTCCCAGGTTCTGCGACAAGTTTTTTTTAAAGATAATTGGATGGTGAGAAAAAGGACAAAAAGGAGCTCAAAATTGTGCCATCCTATTGTAAATGTTAACTTGGAATTTTCCTTGGAAAGTTCCACGGAAGTTAACTTGGAATTTTCCTTGGAAAATATTCATGCGCGAGAAGTAGAAGAAAAAACATCGTCTTTTTAATACAAATTTGAATTCCTGGAAGGCTTGAGCGACCTCTAAATATTTTTTGACCACCCCCAGGTTCTGCGACGATTTTTTTTAAAAGATAATCGGATGGTGATAAAAAGGAAAGAAAAGAGCTCAAAATTGTGCTACAAGAGCTACAAAATTATGTAGATGTTAACTTAGAAATTTTCGACTCCCTGAATGATTTTTCCGAAAGTCGATGACGAATTACTTTCCCGTATTATGAAACCGTAAAATTCATCCAATTTAATCAAAATTCTTTTCTGTTTTGCGGTAGACGATTGCACGATGATCGTCGATTTTCTACGCTTTTAGGGCACATCAATACGCGTGCAAAAATTTGTTGCAGAGCTCCCAGTTCCTACCACATCCGTAGAGGCATTTGATAGGGACCCCGCGCCGAGGGACTGCACATTGAAATTCCTACGGCCACATCGGTACTCCTACGCCCACATTGGGAAATCTGTTGGGTCGCCAAAAGAAATTAATATCCTTTCGTGATCCTTTGCACAAATTTTTGGGGAGTCCCAAGATGCCCCCACATCTCTATAGGGATTCATTAGGGACGCCGCACATGGGGATTCCTCATTGGGATCCAATTGGATTCTGCACCGTTTCCCGATGAACGCCAGTTGAGAATTCTTACCACGTTCGAATCGAAACAATGTGAAAATCACGAGAATCGAATTGGCGTTTTGCAACATAACCCTCATGAGGTTGCACGTGTACGGTGACATGTCAAAGTGCAGTGAAATAAATAACAAACGACAATTGCCGTTGATTTTGAGTGATTCGATTGAGGAGTTTCGGGACAATTGACGATATGTTACCATTTGATTCTAATTTGTACGGTAAATTCTTTGGCATACACTGAATGCACCCTCCAAATTTTCAATCGATCGCCTACACCGTTGATTTTTGTAGCGGGAGGCGGACCCCTGTCACGACATACGGGGCAGGGGGTACCTTAATATCGATAAAGATGTGACAAAGGGGGTGTTATTAAAAAAAAGTTGGGAAACCCCTGGTCTACACCGTTTCTATAAAATGCACAATTGGAAAAACACTTCTCAACATAGGAAGACGCCTACGCTCATCGCTTGAGGTAGTCCTATCGCCTTACACTAGTCACACCACTGATCATACTTCAAACCCGTACAATTTATATTTTTAACATATGCAAAAAAAAAAATTTGTATGAAAATTTTTTAATGAAATTTTACAGAGACGATTATTAATATATTTAGTGAAGCTCAAAAAAAAGTCATGAAAATCCTATGAATTGAAGCCTGTCGATAGGACTACCTTAATGGCGGTTTTACGTACGAAATAGTGAGAAAAAATGTTTACAATGTTACGAAAGACTGTCAAATCGTTCACTACGTTATGACAATTTCATCTACTTTTACATTATGACGATTAGGCATCCCCTGTGTTAAAGAGTATTTCTTCAATCGTTCATTTTATAGAGACGATGTACACGATCTATTCAAAATCTGGCCGATGCATTCAATATATGACGAAGAATTTACTGTATAAATTTGAATCAAATAGTACCATGTCGTCAATTGTCCCGAAACTCTTTTAAATCGATCTGCACTATATACTTTTTTAAACGATTTATGCCTTTCAAGATAAGATTTATACTTTTGTCAAGCTCCACTTATTTTGTATATATTTATATGTTGTTTAGAAGCTTCAACGTCGTGGATGCGATGGGATTCATCAAGAATGGTATCGGAGTCATTTAGATACTGCGGGAATCCCTAACGATTCAAATTGGATTTAAATAGGAAATCCCGATTAGAATCAGATGTACAAGCGTGACGTTTTAGTGTAAGAACCCATTGGATCAGGAATTGGAAACAATTATGGAAATCCAATTGGATAACTACAATTTCTGCATGTGTCGAGCCGACTACGAAACAGCTAATAATAATACTCAATACAAACTCGATGCTTGTTATTTCTTATAAAAAACAAATTAGTACCAGTCGTTGTTGGATCGTGTTCAGAAACATACGTAGCTACGCACCTGCACGCTTGAAATATAAATATTTTGGGCTTCCCCGTTAAACTTTTGCAGTTTTCGGTGGAGAAAGACTCGTAGATATCGGTACACAATACTTTCTCAGCATTGCTTAATCCATAATCGGTTCCCTCGATTTCTGTCTCCGGGCATCCGTTCTTAACGGTCTCATTACCGTGAGCGGATATTATCACGAAGCACGAGTCGATTAAACGCCAATCTTGGCCGGCAAACGTTTTGATGGCTTCCTTCATTTGCTGCAATATCAAACATTCAATTGTGCGAGGTGGCGATTTTCATCGACGGAATTGGAGTAAAATAAGCATGCAAGAGGAAATCTTACTAGAATCGTAAAATGCATGGTCTGTACGTAAGTTTCGTTCAGGCCGAAATTAAGCTGATTGACTTAGAACACGTTGCAACAATTAAATTTTACACGATTAATTAATTTTTTATCCTATCAATTAACGTTAATTTTTGGAAATTCGTAAGGAAGCTTGAAAAATTGAATGAGCTACAGCTTCTAATAATCGGCCGGGCGAGCAATAGCAGCATCATACTTCAAACTTTAAACGCGTTTTGCTCTCGAGAAAAATTTCAACTGCAGGCGGCCATGTCTTTGTTGTTTTTCTGTATGTTTTTGATAATTTTTTTCAAACGCTCTCCATATATGTACGTTTGTGTTAAAAAAAATTGCGTTTCTTTTTCGGCAAACGTCTTCTCAGAAAAAGAAATCGGAATTTGGCAATTTTTCGGGCCTCTACGTAAATGTAGCTCCGTAAATGGATGCCAATTTCATTAGCTCCAATTATTATCTGACTCAGTGTTTTTATTAGCAAAAAAAAAGGTTACGAAGACACGTTTTGGCAAAAAAAAACGTGTCTTGATAACCTTTCAGATACGACCCCAAAAACCATTCCCGACATAGACATGCAGCAATATTCCAACATACACGCGAACGAAGCAGCGAGCAAAGGCTGGTTGTTAATTGAAAATATCGCGAATACGAAGAGTATTTTCATCAATACCGCTCCGGTCAGATCCTGCCTGGCGGTTACTGCGAAACCCATCTCCTGGAATAACACTTTTAAATTCGCCTCGTCGTGTTCCGCCGCTTCCCTTTTGCTCCCCATCATGGACGTTATATTCGTTATCAAGAGAACGCGGCCGCGGGGCTTGCTCCTCATCCAGTATCTCCCTATCTTGTCGTATTCCGGACCGTCCCGAAACTTGGTGGCTTTTCTCACGACAATGCGCAGCGGCTCCTGGCTGGTTTGAAGTTTCTTGTGAAAATCGTCATTCCTGAAAGTGAACGGCCAATGAGTTTTGTCTTAGTTGAAAAGTACGTAGCTTTTCTAATGTTGACACCTATTTTTGAGGACATACGAATGAGCAGAATTTCAACACGTTGCGATCGATTACACCACAATTATGCCGGGTAAGGCAACAACTATTACAGGGTTGTTCCGCATTATTGACTCGGAAATTCCCTGACTTTTCCAGGTTTTCCTGTTTTCCATATGCGTAACAACCCTGTATCAGCAGTAGAAATATTTTCTGACCCATCAGGCATTGGAGAAAACTTTTCCTACGAAAGTTGCACAGTTCGAAGGGGGTCGTCGAAAGGCGGCTAGGAGGTTCATCCCGGTAGAGGCGCTTCAGAGATTTCAAGCTCACCTCCATTTTATTAAAACGAGACCACTATTTTCTTTTCATTGTTTTATCAAGGAACTAAAAATAAGCTCAAACATCAAATTTAAAGATGAGCGATCAAGGTTTCGTAATAAAAATCGATAAAAAAGGATATTCCAATGTTTTTGCCCTATAATTTATTTAAAAAACAAGTGCAAACACTAATTCCTCTAAAAGGTGCTCAAAGTAATAGCCACCACTTTTAATGCACGCTCGCAATCTTGCACCGCGTTCAAGGCGGATCACAATCCGGATAACTCTGAGCATACACAAATACCGCTCGCGTTGCATTTTTGTGGCATTCTCCGAAAATGAAAATCACATCAACTCGCTCTTGATGAAGAAACATTTCGCGGAAAATTTAATGCTGTCGCAGGACTTTTCGTTGAAGAGAACACACTTCACTATGGAAATCGCAAACTTCTCACAGCTTTCCAAAAAAAGCCGATAAGATTCTCAGTCGCAAACAATGTAAACAAACCCGTACGACTTATTTGGATTTTGCTTAGTATTAAGGGGGGTAGTTTCCTTTGGGTACCTTTAGGCGAGGAAACAAATTGCTGATTTTCACGATTTTCCTTTAAAGGAAACATTTCTTCACCATTTTTGAGACCTAGGGTATGTTTGATTACCACTTTTGGCCGTTACATGGTATTTTTTATTTGATTAATCTTCGAAAATGGCGGAGTTATGGCACAGTCTTCTGAGCCGCTTTTTCATAACTTGCGGTACGTTTTGATAAAAAATTAATCAACCGATTATGATACTTGGTATACATCTTTCTAACGTTATTGCCTGAAACATGACCCTCAATATATTTTCAAATAAAAGAAAAACTATTTTTCATCGCAACATGTAGCCATTTTACAAGCTTTTATTTAACTTGACTTGGGTTGAGATGCAAAACGGAAAATCGATATTTCACCCACGTCCTGACTACTCGGAGCTCTGAAATTTTGCAAACATGCATCTGAGGCGACGATGCATGATTCAACTTTTTTAAAAAGCACTGCGAAAAGCTGACAGGAAAGAGGCCTTGCAATAATGAAGTAAAAAGTCACAAGCTTTCATTTATACTCACGTATAGCTGACTCGGTGAAAAAAATTGATTGTCTACTTTTTAGTACATTAAATAAAAGCTTGTTTAAAAAAAGAACATTTTACGTATCAATTTTTGTCGGAAAATGCAATCTTTTTCGTTCAAAGCGTACCATTTCATTGGTTTTCAACATATTCTGCGTATGAGTGTTAGTGAAAGAAAAATCGTCGTTGGTTTTATTTCAAATTAATCCAGCTGACGTTACGTGTCACCCCATCTGACAACATCCGCTGCAACCTGTTAGAAGACCTTGCCATATCTCTGCCATTTTCACAGATTAATGAAAAAAGAAACACCATGTAGCAGCTGAAAGTAATACTACTTTTAGCCGGCGTGGAGAAATGTTCTTCGTCGTGTAAGTGATACCCGGGACGTACATAGACGAAACGCCAGTCGAGTCGTCATCACCCGGCGAATCGTCATTGCCATTGTCGGTGGCACATATTTGTCGTGCTTGAAGTATGTCCGCCAGTTTGTGATGATCAGTCTGGCGCAGGCTAAGAATCAGGTTGGCGTACGCCCGAGGCCCTCGCGTCTTAATCGTCGTAATTATGTCACGTGCCGTGTCTCGATCAGCCAAATGACCCTAGAAACATGGCCAGATTGAAATTTCTAACCTTTCAGTTCTCGTTCGCCATCTGCGAGTTTTTACTTTTCACTCTACTGTCTCATCATCTAACTGAACTACCTGTAGAATTGGGGAGTCCAATAGAATTTTCGAGTTTCGAATTAACTTTCGTAGAATGACTTTGAAAAATGATCTTTGAGGGTGAAAGAAAAGTGACGTTGAATTTGATGATTCAGTGGCCCTAGAGGTATGCACTTATGATATAGAAAGTTAGATAAGGATGTAGATAAGAATAGATAAAAATGTCTGCTTCCTGCAAGCACTATTCGATGTATATTAATAATAATTCTACTGTACCAGTAACGCAAACAGTTACTAAAACATCCACCGAAAATGGATGCTACGAGTATTATTTTTAATTATTTTATACTGAGATAATTCTCTTAAGATACGTACCATCTTTCATACAAATCCAACCAAACTCACATTACTGTATACTGATAAGTACCAATTGTCAATCAAACTGATTTGAGAGACAAACTATCTTTAAAACTGAGAAAGTGAGATTTGAAACTGAGAAACAAACTGATTTTACTGTATGTCGATAAGTACCATTTTTCATATAAACACAAACTGATTTTACTGCTTATCGAAAGGTACCATTTCTCATGCAAACCTAACAAGCTCATTTTACTGTGTTTTGATAAGTACCATTTTTTGGAGCATGCGCAAGATTCGATTTTGACAAGGAAACGTTTGGGCACGTTATGTATTATTGACCACTGAATAAATGTTCCTTTACATCTCGTAATTTCCTGGTATATTCCGCCATTTGTTGTGTTTCGTGATACGGGCCCCAAAAGCGGACGTAGATTTTTTCTTGCAGTAGATAATAAAAAAGCGACTTACCTCCCACAAAGGTACGTTTACGTCATCCTCGTTGAAAACTTTATTCTTGATTAATCGAGGCCACAAGGCAGGCATGTTTATTTTAGATGAAAAGTAATCGCAATAATAATCGATCACAGCTCGATCGCGATACTCCATTGTTTGTTTATTGTTGTGCCACGAAAAATTGACGATTCGAAAGGTCCTGACAGTAGTGCCGGGGTTAGAACTGAAACTGACGGCTTCACGAGGGGCAGTGGAGAAATGGATGTAATTCTGCAATAGTGGGGGGAAATGAGCGCGGGAAAATCTCTTTGTTCCCATTAGGATTCCCGTACATAAGAAATGTTACACATGAGAGAAACCAGTGAACTCCGAAGCGTAGGAATAACGAACGCTCGGTCGGTAAGACTTTCTTATCGACTGTCGGTAAGTTATGTTATCTACGGTCGGTAATACGTATCTGCAGTCGGTATAATAATATATTTTACCTACAGTCGGTATTTATCAACGGAGTCGTTATGTCTTCGATATTTCCGAATCATAAATTATCTTCCTACCTCACCCACGACCGTGAATGCCTTATCATTTTTAGCGAACTATATTTTCGGCAGACGCGAAAATATTTTCCCATCAAATTATCAATCGATCAAAAATATTCAAATTGCTTTTGGGAAATTTTACAGCATCTGCTCCGCTCGTCATAAAATCTTCGACCTTCAAACACCGCTGGATTTCCCATTATTAAAATTAACCTGCGAGTCAGGGGCAATTTCCATGCTCCGTAACATTTCCTTACGCGATACGAGAGAACCGTGAAACTTCCCAATTACTCACGTGTGCACGAGTGCATCGCGACACAAATATGCATTGCGCTCACCGAATTTTCCATTTTTCTTTTTTTTTGTGGTTTCTCTGTTCGGAAAAATTCTCTCGCCAACGCGCATTTGGCAATTGGATTCACCATTGCGGAATTTCGGTAACGACATACTATGACGAGGTGCCAGTCGCACGGTGATGATCGTACAAGTTCAACGCAATTTCTTCATTTACATTGTCAACCTCTCGTCCCCACGTGTCCGTGTGACACGGAAAATAAGAAAATCGCGATTCTTGCCGCGTAAAGAAAAGTTACCGGCGTATGAATAATTACTTTTAAATTGCGTTTCAATGATGCACTTAGAAAAAAAATACGTCAATTTTATTTTCATACCACTAATTTGCCGAAATGGTGTAGAGCATTAATTATCGAAGTTTTTAATTATTATAACCTTGTTTTGTGATGAAGAATATTATATCTTTCATTCTATAATGAAAATTATTATATTTTGCGTTGTAAAGAATATGTCAAACTTTTTTGTTATTATTATCTTTTTTTTCGTTATGAAGAATATATTTTTCTTGTTATACAGTATATTGTTAGTTTTATTCTTTCATGGAATATTATTATCTTTTTGTTGTAAAGAATATTACAACCTTTTTTGTTTTAAAGAAAATTATTATATGTTTATGTTATTATCCTTTTCGTTATAAAGAATATCAGTATTTTCTTTTATTATAAAGAATATTATAATCTTTTTTGTGATGAAGAATATTATTTCGTTTCTTTCGTTATAAAGAATAAAGCACAAAATAAGAAGAAAGTAATTTTGATTTTATTTGTACAGTGTTTATTGTCTCAAGAGCAGGCGCAAATTGAGATAACACGACAACAAAAACAATCGGGCGCAAATGTTTATCTCAAAGAAATGATACTCGGGAGAACAAACAACCTTCAGCTTCATTTATTTCTGCTACAATGCTCGTGAAAATAGGGTTCGCCTCGGCACTCCCACGTTCAACTATTCTAGTCAATATTATAAAGTGTTTGAAACTTCCGGGACAGGCGCTTGTGCAACATGGAAACCTCGTTTCTGCATCGGAAAACGTGATCTTCGCGAAAATAACAAAAGCAACTCGCATTAGATGTCGCGGAAAACAAATACATTTGTGCTCCAACATTTATTTTTAACGACCTATTTTTAAAAGCGACAAATTATTTTTTATTATAAAAAAAAAGACGAAACCTCGGGTACGATTTTTATAACGTTAAAAATAAAATAAAAGCAGTGGGAAGAAAATTTATAAAATTAGCAATTAAATCATAACGATTTTGATAGTTGAAGGTACTTTTAACTAAAAATAAGACGAACGTACGGAGGGAAAAGGAGATTGCAGAAAACGAAGGCAGGCATTAGTGTGACTATTATTTTCTCTGACTCTGCCCGCCTGTCTCTCCCTCTCTCTCTCGCTCTCTGCCGCTCTCTCCCTGTACAAAAATAATGATGAACGGGGCTCCAAAAAAGAAGAAAAAAAAGATAACTGTAAAGTCGCCACTGACTGAAAGTAGAAAATCGACGCATGCATTAACGCTCGTTCTTCTTCGTGGTCTCTCATCTTCGCATGCACGAGTGTACCATAGTGGCAAAAAAATTTTGCACAGGCTCGAGTATATTTCGCGATGTTACGAAGCACGTACGGGATCTCTCTCTCTCTCTCTCTCTCTCGTTCTTGCCAGCAGTATTGACAATAAAATTAACTCCTGCATCGTGAAAATAAATGCAATGAGCGCCTAGGGCGACAGAGGACCCGTGGACGAGGAAAACTTGGATGTATCAGAGGCGACCTTTTTTTTGCTTCCCCTCCATTAAGGGAGGGGAATTTCACTTTCCAGTGTGAAATTTTCAAAAAATCGATTTTTTTTTTGCTTTATCGAATAGTATACACTCTTCCGAATATTCCCTGAAATTTTCATGCCGAAATTCAGATTATTTCGGTTACTGTACAGCATTTATTGGAAGAAGGCAACGGAGCGCTACAGCTACAGCGAAACTTTGAACGCGTTTTTCTCGAAACAGCATTTTTCAAAACGGTGTCCAACTTGGAGGGCAGAGTTTTAAAGCTATCGAGTTGAATTTTTTACACAATATTCTTAACGTCATTGTTTATCGTGCTATGGAAGCTTTTTTTTTTTTTGACATCTTCCTATTTTTTTGTAAAAAAACTGCCAAAAAAAATGCTAAAATCGATACTTTTTGTTCAAACCGGCGCCATTTTTGCAAAAAAAAAAAAAAAAAAAGCCTCCATAGCACGAAAGCCAATTATATACCGATCAATAATCTTTTTGTGTTTTTTGTTTCAGATCAAAATTGTGACCCCCAACGTGGACACCACATCCAAGTGCATTTTCTGCAACAATTGTTTCATCATTTTTATAGATATTAATTAATAAATAAATCGATCTTTAAAAAATTGTTTTGTATTCTTCAATACCCAATTAATATACAACAAAAAAAACCAGACCGATTAGATTATTTTTTCTTTAAAAAAAAAAATCGCGAAAAACAGCGATTTTTCGGGCTGTCACAGTGGAAAGCTTCCTTAATACATCTGTTATGTGCGCATATTGATTCAGTAACGTGTCCATATTTCACTGCGTTACTCTGGCGCTCTAGTGACGAACGTTCAATTCGAACGGACCACTTGCCATTCCGCGCCGCCTGGGACAATACTCGGATGGGTGACCGCTTAGCCGGGCACTGTCTTGCGCGCGGACTACCGAGCGCTACGCGGTTTTACCGAGTTTCCGATAATGACGCAAGTGAAACTCGACGAAATTACAGCCGCTCGTATCGGCACGAGGGCGCAGTTTCCCTGTGCCCTCCTGCGCTGAAAAACGTCGCAAGCACGTGCAAAGCAATGTTGCGAATAAAAGTTCGTGCGGAATAAAATTTCAAAAGCAAATAAAATACCGAAACTGGTGGGGATACGTCAGGAGATATGAAAAGTATACGACACGTAAAATATATTTCACAGCCGAAGAAATTAACTTCTTTATATTCTTTTCCCCCACCGTATGTCCCAGCAACGTATTGGAGGAATAAAAAATGTCCTTTCTCATTGCTTCACAAGCCCACGTGATTTACGAGCCCGCGAACCGGTTGGCGATTATTCGAGTCGGAATAAAATCCTGCAGGTCAGTAATGGTGACGTTAATACCTCGTCATTATTTTTATCAGGAAGTAAAGCGCGATATAAAACTGTGAGGAATTGTCGTGGGTATGTTTCGATGATCACTTATTCCACTTCTTTCCGAAATAATACGCGTGCAATGTTTTCCCGATGAATAGCGATCCTTTGACGGGAGCAAGGCGTAAAGAAATCGTGCCCGACTACGATAATTTCCGATAACGGGGCTGGTTGTACAGTGAGGATAATTTACGTCATTCGGCGGGGGAGCCTGTATGTATGGAGGAGAAATGGCAACGGGGTTGGATGGAACGAGGCATTGGAGTAGCACAGGACACGGTACGAGGCTAGGTGAAGAGAGGGGGGGGGGGAGAGGAAGAGGGAGGAATCGTGATCGAACAAGGGAAAGAACGGATAAGCGAACATATCGGACCTGATATTGATTCCGCACGGACGCAGCTAACCGAGGCCGCACCCTTTGCATGCCACCCCCGTGACCCGTTGCGGGTTCGACCACAGACGCGTTTCAACGAGAGGGTTAAAAGACAAAAAAAATATACTAATTTAAAACAGACTTTCGCGACGACGAAAAAATTTAACGCGTATATTATTGCAATACACAATAAATACTTGATTACGTTGCAAAGTTTCGCCGGACAAGCCTGCTGTTGATTAAAGTACGGTATTTAAAAAACATCGACAAATGTCGATAGTTGAAGGGTTATATTTTTTCAAGTGTCAAAAGTACGACAGATCGATCTTTGTCAAAATCGAGAACTGTTTTTTATATATATTTTTTCCCCAGAACTAATTGTTCTGGAGAAACCGCAAGAATTTTGCTTGAAAGCACTCACTGAACGTCGCTTGTATCAATGACTTCAGATTTTTTAATCAAAGGTTTACAAAAGGAGGTTGGTCGTTCTAGTCCAGTGGATGAACATGAAATTTGAAGACTTTCTGCAGAGGTTACGGAATCCTAAAAACCACCCTTAAAAACTACCCTTCAAGATGCCCTTTTCGTTTTTCGTTTCTGCATAGTTTTTTTTTAACGTGCAACGTGGCAGCTACGGATAAAAGGGCCGAGATCTTAAACGGAGATGAGCTCAATTTGTCACGAGGGATTGGCAGCTGGCCTGCACACTTTTGCGCCGGCGGATTACAATAATGATGTTCGGAGAGCGAGAGAATAAGACCGTCGCAGTTGTGGCTCTTAGCGACATCGCGGACTGCCAAGGAGCCTTGAATCTTCTCCAACGAAATCAGTCGCACAATCGGAGCGCAGCGATTTAAAGACAGCAGGCAATCCGTCCCCATCAGAATCGACGTATAAGCATATGCATACATGCGACGTATATGCATAGATTTTCAAGACATTCGACCCTCATAGCAGCCAAGTAGCCCTACACTCTGCGAGACCCTAAGGATGTTGAGTCCCAAATCGCAAATGATGATAAAATTCTGAAAACTTGGTATGTTTTTGTATGAAGTATTTCAGAGGTCGTGTAAAAATTTCACGACAATTAGGAAGCTCGTTATTGAACAATTAACATTCACAAATTAAATGCTGTCTTATGGAAACTGATGTACCTTTGCAAAAAGTTTTTTTTTTTGACCTCTCAATTTTATAATATCTACAATATACTGAAAGCAACGGAAACAAAACGAAGTTTATTGATAAACTTTTTTTATTTCTTTTAAAAATTGTTCTTAACAAAATGTTAATTTTTTAATAACGAGCTTCCTAATCGTCGTGAAATTTTAACACGACCTCTTAAATACTTCGTACAAAAACATACCAAATTTTCAGAATTTTCTTATCATTTTTTATTTCAACCCTTAAGGAGGTTGAAGTAATGATGATAGAATTCTGAAAATTTTGTATGTTTTTACATGAAGTATTTAGGAGGTTGTGTCAAAATTTCATGACGATTAAGAAGATATTTATTGAACAATTAACATTAACATGTTTCATAGGGACTCAACATTCTTGAAAAAGAAAATGAAAACCGTCCGCAAAGCAGCCAGATGTGCCGATAGCCATCATTACAGTGATGTAACGAGTTGAAAACCTTCGTTCGTCGCGTATCTATTTATACTTTTCATCAAATCGCTTAAGGAAGCTTTCCAGTGTGACAGCCCGAAAAATCGCTGTTTTTCGCGATTTTTTTTTTTAAAGAAAAAATAATCTAATCGGTCTGGTTTTTTTTGTTGTATATTAATTGGGTATTGAAGAATACAAAACAATTTTTTAAAGATCGATTTATTTATTAATTAATATCTATAAAAATGATGAAACAATTGTTGCAGAAAATGCACTTGGATGTGGTGTCCACGTTGGGGGTCACAATTTTGATCTGAAACAAAAAACACAAAAAGATTATTGATCGGTATATAATTGGCTTTCGTGCTATGGAGGCTTTTTTTTTTTTTTTTTTTTGCAAAAATGGCGCCGGTTTGAACAAAAAGTATCGATTTTAGCATTTTTTTTGACAGTTTTTTTTACAAAAAAATAGGAAGATGTCAAAAAAAAAAAAAAAAGCTTCCATAGCACGATAAACAATGACGTTAAGAATATTGTGTAAAAAATTCAACTCGATAGCTTTAAAACTCTGCCCTCCAAGTTGGACACCGTTTTGAAAAATGCTGTTTCGAGAAAAACGCGTTCAAAGTTTCGCTGTAGCTGTAGCGCTCCGTTGCCTTCTTCCAAGAAATGCTGTACAGTAACCGAAATAATCTGAATTTCGGCATGAAAATTTCAGGGAATATTCGGAAGAGTGTATACTATTCGATAAAGCAAAAAAAAAAATCGATTTTTTGAAAATTTCACACTGGAAAGCTCCCTTAATGCACCTCGCAGCGGGTAATCGCGAATTTACGTGACGTTGCAACCTCGCATGCGGCGCTTATGAATTATTTTGCCAACTCGAAAGACGAGTGGTCGAGATTCGCACGACAAGGCGTTTGAGAAGCCATCCGCGCAGCTTTTTTTTCACCCCCTACAGGATGATCTCCAATGAAAGTGGAGCAACTCGTTTGTCGCTATGATTCGCGAGAGAGCTGCGGGGAGATGCCCTGCGCAGCATCCCTCGTGGACCACCCCTCGTGCAACGAAAATGGCGAATGTGTCCTACCCTGCATCCCTCGCGTTCGAATATCCGGCTGATATCCGCCAATCGTAGCCTTCGATGTGGAACGCCTCCAGCTGTCATTAGTTCTATAGCGGAAGAACGTGGTTGATAGCGTGGAGAGATGATGAAAAGACGAAAGGCTAGAGAATCCTCAAAGTAGACGTCGAAGTTGATGTAATTTGTAGTGGTCATGTCTGTCATGTCTCGGGAGAAGCTGCTTTACTAAAATGTCCAGTCCACTCTTCTGCACGTTTTTCGGCGTGGAAAAATGGACAAGCAAGCGAGTGGAACAATGACTATCGATGATCATGCGTAGGCCTACAGGGCTCGAACGAATACGCGGCAAGCCGTCCATTTGTCAATGAAACTGTCAGAGAGAGCTGGTTCATCGTGATTCTGATAGCAAGATTTTTACAATGAACCACTAAGAAACATGCCTAGCTTTGATGCACGTAAGGAAAGAGCAGATGGAAGCTTCACTGATGAGAGAAAATGACTTCTATAGTTATGAAGTTCATCCACCAATGTTTCTGCAATAGGAAACCCAAACGGAATGGAATTTCCAAAGGTGTCTTTCAATTGAAGGAATGCGATTGATATACGTCTCCGGAAATGTAAACGAATGGTTCGGTGGTGCATGCCGTTGATTGGGCGAAAATGGCAAGGGAATTGGATCAAGCATGGAGTCTCTCCATGCTTCACAGATCAACTCAGATGTTGTTTTTCTTCATGGATTGAGTTGACTCTCCATCAGACTCATTTCCATCAGATACGATAGTGAAAAATGACCCGCCGCTGACTATTCTTTCTACAATGTCTTTACCACTGTTTTTAGAAACCGGTAAAAAGTTATGGAGATTATCGTTCTACCGCAGAGATTTCGGCCTGGATTTTGAAGACACATTGGCCTGGAAAATTCTTTAACGTCGTACGACAAGAGATCAATGACGCGGTCACTAATGAACGTCAGCCATATTTGATTCGATTGAGACTTTTTATCGCGCGCCTATGTTAATTAACCTATGTTAATACGCCAACGCTTCAAAATTGTTTTTTTTTTCAATGAAAATAGAATTAATTGACTTTGCAATTTTCACGCTCGAGCTCTACGTCATATCAAGTCGTTGGGTAAACACGACACGTATTGCATCGGTGTATGTAATATCGTTTATGCATGTGCGCGTAAACATCGAGCATTTAAAAAAATATTTGTCGGAATAATCACACCTCCACGAGCAGCGAGAGAGAGAGAGAAAGAGAACGGATCAAGGCTGAGAGCCACGAAGACATAAATCACATCGTAATATTACAAGCTGTTATAAACGCTATATCACTTCTTGCTTTATATTGCCTACCGTTGCAAAGCCTTTTCAGCGGAAATAGACAAGCTTACGAGCCAGGAGATCGCGACGTATGTCCATGCAGTTCCATGCCTACCATTTATACAGCATTTAAATGATATATAGCGTTTTCAAGTCAAATGCTCCCCTCGAACGGTAAAACTGGGACCTGTCACACGTCAAACGAAAGTCCCGACCGCCAAGTCTGCTTGATGCGATTCTATGTTTATTCCCATCAACGATTTCGCCATTGACACCACCTTTCATTTTCATTTCAGTTACGCTTTTCAATTTCCGCTTGTACTACAAAAGTGAAGGGGTTCAAGTGGTACAAGTCAGTTCTCTATTCTCAGGGGCCTCAGAATTTTCCAGTTGTAGAGAATTTCGAATCCTAGAACTATGCAAAACGGGCCGGATAAAATAAAGTATGCAGCGAACAATGCTCTTTTCTTTGAACTGTGTTTGAAGAACTATGTTTGATGACTGTAGGTCGTATCTCAAAATCTATTCGTCCGATTCACTCCGAATTCGGACAGAGCATAGTTTATCACATTTTCTATCGTATGACTGGACGATTTTTCGATATGTTTATCCATTTGGTAATAACGAAGGATTAGAGTGTTTTTGTCGAAAATATACCTCTTTTATACGGTTTGCTATTTCATAGTGCTCAAAACTTCAGAAAAGCATCCCGATGTACGAAAGTTTTATTATAGTACCAAAAGTATATATAGTGACTTTTTATTTCAGATGACTCTAGATGCCACAAGACCTACGCCGATTGGCCATACTGCAATTGCGGCACTTTCTTCAAATGATGACAATTTCATTGTTTATCAATATTATTCGATGAAAGAAAAACTCAAACTTGGCAAGACTGTGTTTTAAGTGTGTGTTAAATCCCGTCCTCGTCATCCTAATATTCTTAAAAGAAAAAAATATTGAACACTGTTCTGTTATAAAATGTATTTAAAATCTGTTATAAGGAATGTTGAAAACCCGTTATATTATCAAAAAAGTTATAAAAGATGTTAAAAATCCGTTATTAACAATATCAAAAACCGACCTGGGCCCATAGTTTATGCAGATCCGTTAATGACATTTTAATTACAATTAAATTTTTATTTTTCCATATATATATATATCCCAGTAATCTAAGGGAACTCGGAATTTATTTTTTGGGAATGGAATTACCACCCTTAACTCGCAATTAAAATAAAATGAAGCCGAATGTACAGGTTCGTGTCGTTCTGGTAAAAGTAAAACAAAAACAGCCTCACTCAGCCCGGAATGTTTCACATCTACACGCGTAAGTGGAAATATATGTAAATTACTCTCCGCGAAGGATGCATCGATTGAGAGTGGAGTGCATTGGATATATCGTGGGTCTTGGTGCAACACCTTGCTCCCTATAGTAGATGCACCAGGTACCCGTGGTGCATTGCGCATATGTATCGAGTGAGATCTGCGTATCCATGCGATCCTTGTCACGTTAGCTTCGGCCATACGAGACACGCATAATGGCGCCATTCACGCGATTCACTGCACATGCTTTTATAATTTGTTCGCTCAATTAGCGCGTGCTCCTCACTCGTATTTCGTTATTGTCAGTACTGGTATTTGTTCAATTTATCGAGAGGTTGTTTGTTGGTCATTTCTAAGGACAATAGGGATGAGACTGAAAGCATAAGTGGAAGATTTCGCTGTTGGGTATTTGGCAAATATATACTTTCATGATACTTAATAAATTTGGTGTTTTTGAAAATGTAAGTGTATACGAGATACGTTTTTTGGATATACTCCTAAAAAATATGTAAAAGTGATAATATTTAGAGGTATATCTTATTTTTGAAGTATATACTTATTAAATTTGGAAAATATATGTAAATTCGATTGTGCAATTTTTAGTGACAAATAAAAATTTAACTTTACTTTGAGTTTAGATGCTTGTATATTTGGTTCATTTTCTTGTATAATATCGATATATACATTTCTCATATTTTTTGGTACCTATGAAAAATTTGAAGATTTATTCAAGATATAATTTTCGCTAAAATCATTTTGAAAATATCGCAATGCGTTTTTTTATTTCGGCATCTATTATTTTCACCTCATGTACGGCATTGTACAGCCGTTTTATATTTAGTAGGCTGATCAAAATTTTTTTAAATTGCGAACATGCTTAAATTCCTCTTTTGAGTTACGACTTCTTGATGAGTATGGATTTTTTTTATAGATAGCGAAGTTCGTGCCTTTTTCGAGATTATTCGCCCGGAGCTGTTTCGAAAATATGTAAACGTATATGGGATACATTTTTGCATATGTTTAATATATTTATATATTTATCGTCTGTATTGTTCATGTATCTGTTATTTTTACCTCCGGTTCCTGTGCATGTTTCGATATTTTTAAAGTGCTCCAAATTCTTACAGCTCCGAAAGCCACGAAGACGTTTGAAACTTTTCGAAACGTTTTGATTTTCGGATAACTGTGAAATAGAGTATTTTTCGAGTATATTCGCGCCCGTATATATTTTACAAAAAAAATGTATGAGTATACAATCCTTGAATATACTTCTGTATTCATCGTGAGTATTATTTATCTATTTTTTGTACCACGGGTTCCTATACACGTCTCAATGTTTTTAAAGCGCGTTTCAAGTTTTCGATAGTTCCCGTGCAGACATTTTCGGGGAGTCATCAGCCCTACCACATCCCTATAAGAATTTGATATTTTTTGAAATATTATACTTTATATTATATTGCTTTTTTAATCGATTTATATTATTTCAAGGAGGTTCGAGCGTTTGCCACAATCCAAGATTACATTAAAAAAAATATTTTTGATTGCCTAGACTATACTGAGGCTTTACACATTTTTTGACTTCTTTCCACTGCCAAATACCGGGATGGAAAATAGTTTAATGTAATTTTACTTGCGGTTCGATGGGCAAGACGTTCACGCTAAGGGTGATATAGTTTTTCTGCTAGACAAACCATTTCTAATAACGGATTAGCGTTAACTAAATCTTTGTAAACATTTAGAAAAAAAAACCATGGTAAACCATATATTCAATATTGAACCATCAAGGTTTGATAAAAGATTACGAATCTTGACCGGCGAACGAAGGGCATTGCCGCCAACCTTAATGTTCGCGAAGTTTCCATATTTCGGCAACACTTAACATTAATTAGTAGTAATAATAATAAAGCTCGTGACATGAAACTGTATAAAACATTTGCTGGCGCAGTTTTTTCGTAATAATTATCGATAATATTGTACTTTTTCAATTCGGTAATAACATGAAAGTTTTTCTCACTTACGTTATAAAAATATAAAGAGCATCATTTTGCCCTTTAATTGTATATTTTATGAAAAAAAGCATCCACAGAATAAATCTATACCTCATATGCATTTTTTGAGGTTCATTGGAAAAAAAAAGATATAAATCGTCATTGGAATCAGCTGGACCGTTCCACTATAACTTTTTTTAGAATGAAACAAATCTGTTTAAAAAAACACTGAAAAAAGTTATAATTTCACGATCTTTTTCTGCTTTTGCTTAGTTCACCTGAAATAAATACATATGCCAATTGAACAAATGTTTGGTTTTTTGTTTCAGTCAAGAATTACGAGCTACATCTTGCCAGCCGATTGGAGACTGCAGTAGCAAGGCGCTCTTGGAATAGGCTGATGAATCTGGAGTAATTTATTGTATGATATTGAAACTATTTTTTTAATACATTTCAAATACATATTAAAATATACCGTCAAGTTCACTGGGCCCTCTTTTCCATCTAAAGAAAGTTCTCGAAAAAAAGCTTTTTTGGGCCTCATGAAGCACCTCAAGACCCCCTTCCGATCCACTTATTTGGTAAATGTATAACGTACAGTATCTATAACATAAAGAATGCGAAGAAATCCACCAAGAATCGTATCGGATTCTGTTCAATAATGCGGGAATCTTTTGAGATTCGATTTGAATTCGTGCATCGGATTCCAATGGGGAATCCCGATTGGAATCGAGTGTGCGAGCGTGACGTTTTAGTATAGGGCTTCGATGACCCATTGGATCCCTATCAGGAAGTGGGGACAAGCATGGGACCCCAATTGGATTCCTGCGAAAATTTCTGCACGGGCAAAGCGCGCAAACGTTCGAAACTTTTCGAACCTTTTTAATGCCTTAGGCCACAGTAACGGGTATAAAATCATATGCGAATTTAACCATTTTTTTCGTATGAAAAACTGATTCACTCATGAAATTAATTACACATCTACTTAGTATGAATATCAAGCTGTTAGAAAATATATGTATATATTTTTTTTGATGTTCAAATGGCTGATTACTCGAAACTTTTAGAAACAGCTTTTTTCCAATTGGCCTGTCAAATAACTTCAACAATTTTCACTCGATTTACTTCAAATTAAAAACTTATGTTTCCTAATTGCATTTCGCAGAGAGTAACGTACGAAATTTATGATTAATCGAAAACTTTTCATTTCATGAGCAGTTTATGAGCAGTTATAACGGAATTTTTCACTGAAAATTTATTTCTTAACGATGTTGAGTCCCTGATCGCGAATGATAATAAAATTCTGAAAATTTGGTACGTTTTTGTATGAAGTATTTCAGAGGTCGTGTAAAAATTTCACGACAATTAGGAAGCTCGTTATTGAACAATTAACATTCACAAATTAAATGTTGTCTTATAGAAACTGATGTAACTTTGCAATAAGTTTTTGTTTTGACCTCTCAATTTTGTAATATCTACAATATACTGAAAGCAACGGAAACAAAGCGAAGTTTATTGATAATTTTTTTTTTAATTTCTTTTGAAAATTGTTCTTAACAAAATGTTAATTTTTTAATAACGAGCTGCCTTATCGTCGTGAAATTTTAACACGTCCTCTTAAATACTTCATACAAAAACATACCAAATTTTCAGAATTTTCTTATTTTTTATTTCAACCCCTAAGGAGGTTGAAGTAATGATAGAATTCTGAAACTTTGGTATGTTTTTACATGAAGTATTCAGGTCGTGTAAAAATTTCATGACGATTAAGATGCTATTTATTGAACAATTAACATTAACATGTTTCATAGGGACTCAACATCCTCGAGTTCAAATACCTACAACTTTTGAATATAACAATGTTTTTTAAATTCCGTACTTACTTCTCTAGGTATTCTAATGTAGATTGACGAGAATTTTAGTTTTTTGTTTTAGGTAAAAAATTGTGGATGCTAAATATCACACCGCGGAGCGCCTAAAAAAATATAACAAAATAAAATATTAGTAGTTGGCCATTTCGTACGTCGAAAGAAAATATATATTTTTACCAGCTTGATATTCATACTAAATAGATGTGTAATTAATTTTATGAGCGAATCACTTTTTCATACGAAAAAAATATTGTTAAATTCGCACATGATTTTATACATGTTACTGTGGCCTAAGGCCTCAATGGTTAGATACCTGCGAATTCGAAGATTTTTCGATAGTTCCAAAAATGCATGATTCGTCCAATATATTTCGCACTCGTATGTATTTAAAAATAAAAATAAAATCTTCAATTCACTGTACTAATCGTCTTCATTATTCCTGTGTTATTTTTACCTCAGGTTTGTTCTCGCATGCATATATTTCGTCGATACCTGGACCAATCTTCGCGCATCACGCACTCGCGAACGTGCCACGCATTGCGTATAAAGACGGGAGCCTTGAAGGCGCATAGATTCCCATACGTAATCGCGTGCGTAAAGCTTTTGACGGCGCAAAGCGAAGAGTGTACGATGGATTAGCCGCACACGGCACACCTGCGACAATAATCGCGACTCTATAGGACGCAGGCTAGCGTGGATATCGAAACGGTACGACCATACTCTGCTCTATCCGGTTTGCCTCGAGGCTCTCGCGTCCTCGTCGTATCGAGAGATGTCGTTCTCGCGGTTGGCGAGAGTCACTCGGTAGCGATGCCAATTAAAACGAAGAGAGACGAAACACATCATTGCAACGACGCTGTGTCCGAAGGACGATAAGAATGCAGCTTTTGATCTTTTGAGTATCAACATTTTTGCGCTGACGTCTTTTCTCAGCCCAAAGGAGCTTCATGTACCAACAAATTGAGATCGACATATGAAAGTACGAAAAAAAGTTTTTTTTTAATTCCTCATTTCTGATATCTCTTTTATGATTTCATTCCTCCCACTTTTACCCTAGTCTCGTCAGTTCACTTTTTTCCGGTCTTAAGGCCCCCCTCGGAGTTTTGCAAGAGGGCACAGGGAAACTGGAAAATCCGTGCTGGTAGGCTATATAAAAAATTGCAGAAAATTAATTAAAAATTGAAGACTACATTTTTTGCAGCTTTTGATCTTTTGAGTATCAACATTCTGGCGCTAACGTCTTTTCTCAGCCCAAAGGAACTTCATGTACCAACAAATAGGGACATAAAATAGTACGAAAAAAGTTGTTTTTTTTAATTTCCCATTTCTGATGTCACTTTTATGATTCCACTCCTTCCACTTTTACCTCAGTCTCGTCAGTTCACTTTTTTTCGGTCTTAAGGCCCCCCTCGGAGTTTTGCAGGAGGGCACAGGGAAACTGGAAAAATCCGTGCCCGTAGGCTATATAAAAAACTGCAGAAAATTGACTGAAAATTGAGAACTAAATTAGAAATCGGTGAAATTGTCGCCTGTTCGGTAGGAGGTGCGCAAGCCACTAAGCGGTCACCCATCCAACTACTGGCCCAGGACTAAAGTTAAATTTAGCTCATAAAACATTACATCAAATCGCGATGCATTCGCCCAATTTATTTTCGTATTTGGCAAAAAGTCACGAGCGTTGCAAAACAAGATTTATTTTACCCGTGTCATTTTAATTGGAGTAAAAAAGGCAGTCTTTTTAAAAACGCTATCGACTCGCGCGAAGTGATAAAAATAAAATGCTGTTTACGCTGTATCGGAGGATTTTTTTTTCATACCGAACAAACAATTTCCGCATTTGCAGCTGAAATGTTGGAGATGCAGTGACGTAACGAGGTTGTTTTGCATCGTTGCATCGGATCACGCGGTCCACGTGGGCAGTGAATTCTCTCTCCGTCTCTCACTCCAATGTTCGTGTTTCGTCTCTTTCTTGATGATCTCGGCCCGACGGATCAATCGATCTACCCGCATCGTGTTGGATCTCCGGCAGGTGTATACACGAGCGCCACGTGCACACGCATTAATCATACGCACCTTCGATTGATCACGTAGATTTATGGATACGATCATTCCGGGTTAAAGGCTGCGCCACGAAGCTGTGTATGGTTTTCTTCTTTTTTTTTGCATTGCCTAAAAAAACAGAATTAAAAAAAAACGGTGGTTCTCTTTTCGGCCTTAACCCTCCGCAGTCAGACGTGCTGGCTATAACACGCTGGACACAGGGGGTCGCAATGACCCCAGCCATGTTTCAAACGATTACCGCGTTGACCGTATCGTTCCGAATGACTCCTAAAAATTTCGGATATTAGTTTGAACATTCTGGAATGTGGCATTTTCGGTATTTTATTTTTATCGGGTTTCAAAGTGGCGGGAAAAAATCAACAAGGGGTCAATGCGTAAAAAAGCTCTTTTTTACTAAACAAAAATCATAACTATGGCAATTTTCAATTTTTTGTAAAAAAATTTAACGGTGATATTCTTGAGGTATGAGAGTTTAAGAGAAAATCCATGTTGTGAATAGTTTAAGGATGTTGAGTCCCTACGAAACATGTTAATGTTAATTGTTCAATAAATAGCTTCTTAATCGTCATGAAATTTTTACACGACCTCCTGAATACTTCATGTAAAAACATACCAAATTTTCAGAATTCTATCATCATTACTTCAACCTCCTTAAGGGTTGAAATAAAAAATGAAAAGGAAATTCTGAAAATTTGGTATGTTTTTGTATGAAGTATTTAAGAGGTCGTGTTAAAATTTCACGACGATTAGGAAGCTCGTTATTAAAAAATTAACATTTTGTTAAGAACAATTTTTAAAAGAAATAAAAAAAAATGTATCAATAAACTTCGTTTTGTTTCCGTTGCTTTCAGTATATTGTAGATATTATAAAATTGAGAGGTCAAAAAAAAAACTTATTGCAAAGTTACATCAGTTTCCATAAAACAACATTTAATTTGTGAATATTAATTGTTCAATAACGAGCTTCCTAATTGTCGTGAAATTTTTACACGACCTCTGAAATACTTCATACAAAAACATACCAAATTTTCAGAATTTTATCACCATTTGCGATTTGGGACTCAACATCCTTAAGGAAAAAGTAGTTCCCCGTCCGATCTTAGAAGGTTCTTACAAAGGGTACACCAAATCGCCGTCAGAAGGCAGGCCATTCGGCTTGGCCGCCAACGACTAGCATTGGCATTTTTCGACTAAAATTCCAAGCCTCCGTTGCGGGCACGGAAAAACTGCGGAGAACCCGCTACGTTTTCCCTGAAGTTCTGTTACCACGGGAAACTTGATAAAATTTGTTCCCGAGCGTTACTCGGCGCATTGCAGCCGAACGGTCACCATCCAAGTAGTGGCCCAGGTCGACACTGCCTGTCAACTAAAACCGCCACAGCTGTCGGTTTCTCCAATGCTTTTTTTGAATGATTTTTCAATCCCGTAATTGTAGTCCAAGACGTGGCGTGTACGGCAAAAGTGTAAAAGAATTTTTGAGAAAGTGTCGCAAAGGCTGACCCGAAATACAATCTAGAGCGATAAGAGAGAGCACCATCGAATTTCTCGTGACGATTGAATTTTATCAGCCACTGGTTACAACTTTCTTCTTCAGATAACGCAATCCCCGGTCACCCTACCTATAACTTTACCCACGAATTTATAAAATATTATATCTGGAAAAAAGGCGTCTTTAATTCGGAACTTTTTGGCAATTTTTGAGAGGACGGGAGAGAGAGAGAGAGAGAGAGAGAGAGAGAGAGAGAGAGAGAGAGAGAGAGAGAGAGAGAGAGAGAGAGAGAGAGAGAGAGAGAGAGAGAATGAGAGAGAAAGAGCAAAAGACGGAGCAGCATCACTGCTCTTACGCAAAGAATCGCGCTCGAGCTCCGCGCTCTCTTATCACCGAACAGAAAAATGACGAGAGAAAGAGAGGCTGCGCGAGTTCTCGACGGCTCAGAAGTCTCGCGAGAGTGGCGAGAGATAGGATGTTTACTCGGTGCTTCCCGACGACCCGGAACGTTCAACCCTTGTGGACTCGTGACACGATAACCTTTTTCTTTTCTCTCTCTCTCTTTCTCGCTCTCTCTCACTCTCTCGCTCTCTCTCTCTCTCTCTTTCTCTCTCCCCTCTCTCTCGCTCTCTCGCTCTCCCTGTCTCTCTTGCTTCGATCTTCTAAAAAGTGAACTTGTGTGCAATATATCTATAAGCCCCGTGGAAATGTCTGATAATTTCGTTCATGCTACATGGATCACGATAAAAACGATACACCAATACCATGACAAGTGCAATCTGTAGCCTAAATCATCAAACGAATTTAAAAAAAAACAATTAAACAACTACACAAGGTGTCGATCCTCGGCATTATGGAAAATGATATTTTACAAAAAAATGTGGACAACCGCATTTTTTCTGTGCAAATATTTTTTTTCATCTATTTTTCCCAGTTTCTGCGAGAAAAATAGTGGATTTGCGATCCGAGTGAAAAATAGTCCAATATACAGGATCTCGCACCAAAATTCAGTAATTCAAAATTATTTCTAATGTAGGTCGAAAAAAAAAGTTCGTCCGTGCCAACCGAGCGTTCGATTTTTATCCACTTTTTCGAACCAATTTACGTATCGCCCTCACCCGATGCTTTTTTCCGTGCTTTTCGGAGTGTTTTCGTGCTTACAGAAATTTCAACGTCCAAATAAACGAAATGGCATTCTTGGAGTTCACCCGCGGTTGGTTTCGGAATTCCAAGCAAGCCAGGATAGTCGAACGGGTGTAGAGTTATGGCTGTTTGGATATTGAATTCTTGAGTTTTACAAGCAACTGCGAGGGAATTTACAAAAAAAAGATATATATAATGTTGCCAATGACGAATAACGATGGGGAAGGAAAATCGAGAAGTCCCACCTCTAATCACATAGAAAAGGGAACCGCGATTTTTATGTTTCGATTTCGTAAAAACGTGACCCACTTTATAGCCTAATGGGATCTGAATGTAATTGTGTATGTGTGTGTTTATGTGTGTGTGTGTGTGTGCGCGTGTGTACATATATACTGTGGAAGTTTCTTGAACGTGACGAAAGCATAAAAAACTTTAACGAAATTAATATTAACCTATCGCTGATTTTGCAAGCCACGAAGGAAAACGGGACTTGGTTATTTACGATTCTGAAAGTCATGGACTCCGGCGATTTACTTGCTTTCTTTATTCGATATGCAGGTAGAGAGAGAGAGAGAGAGAGAGAGAGTCCATCTAATATCTTTCTTTGAATTACGTGCCGGGTCATTATGTGCATGGACCAAAGAATATATATACATATCGGTTGATGATACTTATACATATATAGATATACTATATACATGAGATGCACCGAGCAGATGGAAGTCGCAGAAGGTAAAGAGGAGAAATGTGTACGTGCATAATACTCTCTACGATAGGTATTGAAATGACAATCCTGACACACATTAAAAAACACACATTAAAAAAAAACAGAAGCGACTTTTATCGCACGTAAAAAAGAAATGACTGGCCCCGTAACCTTTGCCTGCGGAGAAACACTTCATTGCTTACTTCAATTTCAAATGATTTATTCCTACTTTTAATCTTTAATTTACTTACACCTAATTCAATTAATTTTTTTATTTTACGTGTGAATGTAGTTATTTTGAAATTTTATTTATATCTAAATTCAATTATTCATATAATTTAATCGCCAACTCACTAGGTACAGTTGATTTATTCGAATTGTTCATTGTACATTATATTCAAATGTAGCTATTCAATGCAATTAATATGCACGAGTGACGAAATTCCATAACTTTTTTACGTATTTATTGGGAATTGTATAAACACGTATTCCCGTAATTTCAATTGATGTAGAAGTTAATTTCAATTTATATTGAAATTGTTACAAAAGTTGGGTTTTTTAGTCTGCATGCTACGAAAGCTGATGGCATTGAATTTTAATATCCGTGCCTAGTGTTCTTCAGGCTTCCCGGTCGAGGCCTAAAGCCTGAAGCGATCGTCAGCCGAAAGTCAGAAGCGGAAGTAACTAGCGCATGGCACGTTTTCAATGAATATGCAGGCTGGCCCTCGACCCGGCGACTTCGAGCACCTCTGCAATCGTACGACGGGCTCGTGCGGTCATACTGAAAAGTCGCGTACAGGCCAAATGGTTACCGATCGACTTTTACCAGCGGACAAACGTGGCTTCGAGATGAAATAGCTGTCGAACGGAACAGACGCCAAAAAGCAGACGGGTCCATTTTTGGTTGCGGTATCGGATCTTTCCGATATTCTTGTACCTACTTATATATTGTATACACTTATATTGTACTTGTATACGTATACTTATATACAAGTATACAAGTATAAGTACAATATACGTAAGTATAATATGGTATAACTATGATATAAGTAGTGTATGTAAGTATGAGTATACTCGTACACTTATAAAAGTATAGAAGTATAAGTATACTTGTATACTCATACAAGTATATAAGTATAGGTACAATATACATAAGTATAATATAGTGTAAGTATGATATAAGTATATATAAGTATACTTGTGTGTAATTATATTCTAAACACGCTCTTCATGTAAGTATAAGTACAATATACGTAAGTATAATATGGTATAACTATGATATAAGTGTAAGTAAGTATAAGTATACTTGTATACTCATACAAGTATATAAGTATAGGTACAATATACATAAGTATAATATAGTATAAGTATCATATAAGTATATATAAGTATACTTGTGTGTAATGATATTCTTAACATGCTCAAACATGAAGGAAGAAATGGGAAAAAAAACCTTGCAGTTAAAAAATCCATAAGTGAAATCGAAGTATCGGCTGAAACAGGAAACGGGATTGATCTCGAAGCTTACATCCTGAGATTATCCTTATAACTGAATATTGGAGAATTTCTGTAATTCTCACGGTATAACGTCACATTGGCGGATGTTTGTATAAGTATAAGTATACTTGTATACTCATACAAGTATATAAGTACAGGCACAATATACATAAGTATAATATAGTATAAATATGGTATAAGTATGTAGAAGTATACTTGTATATAATTATATTCTTAACATGCTCATGTATTTAATTGAAAATGGACAAACATGAAGGAAGAAATGGGAAAAAAAACTTTGCAGTTAAAAAATCCATAAGTGAAATCGAAGTATCGGCTGAAACAGGAAACGGGATTGATCTCGAAGCTTACATCCTGAGATTATCCTCATAATTGAATATTGGAGGATTTTTGTAATTCTCACGGGATTACGTCACATTAGCGAACGTTTGTTATCGCGGTCTAACGAGGACTTATGAATATTTGTTCTCATAATAACGGCGAGCAATGTTTGTTGGTGTAATTTATGCTTGTTCTACATGACTAGGATAGATACGTATCTATCGTTTTAATATTCTCGCTCGTACACGAGCATTGCTATCCCTTCTCTCTCTCTCTCTCTCTACTCTTTCCTTCGTTCTCGTCCCATCCGCCGTTCGAGGACTTGCATACTTACAATGCAGTCCATTCCTCGATTAACCTTTGCCTTCTCCCGGAGGCCGGAAAACATCATTATTTCGCGCCGCGCTCGCACTCTCGAGCTCGATGCCTTTTGCGTTATTACTTCGGCGCGCCATAGCGACTCACGGCGGCTTTTAGTACGCGGTAAACATACGCATATATGTATTATGTATGGAGGTATAACGTATCCAACGTAACGACAAGTTGTCCAAATTTGCAGCGCCATCTTTATTTTCACGTACACGTGCGTGTCCTCGTCAAGGCAGCTTGCGAAGATCGATAAATGATTTATATGATGCGCGCGACTAGCGGGGAGATCGTTATGAACGATCGGGATCACCTTTTCTCCAACGGTATTGCGGATTCTTCATCCACTGCGTCATTACTCTCGGAGGATTACGCGGAAAATATTCTCGCGATCGACATTCCATTCGTGATCGAAATGCCTGTCGTATTGAGCCGTTTGAATCGTTGAAAGTTTTATCAACCAATTATTATTTCTTTTCTAGGCGACATTGGTGACTGACTTTTGTGTCTCAATTGCGCTTGTCCGCTTCCTTTTTTTTTTAACCTGAAGCGTCTGTATTTGAAATAAATGGCGATGGGATTCGTAAATCCCCATGGAGTTGATCGGAACTGATCGGGAGTCGTAACTACGGCCTGGGTCTCGCAAACCTTGAGGTCATGGGAAATATGAATGGGAGAGAGACAGCAATAGTAGTGGTGACGGTAGAGCGAGAGAGACAGGCGAATGTCGTTTGCATCTCTTCGCGATGCGGTGAAACACGCTCGGTCGGTAAGGTAAACTGTAATCGACTAGTTATCATCTATATTAGATACTAGTTAGTATCTATATGCTAGTAGCTGACTAGTATAACTAGTAAATTAGACTAGTTAGTCTCTAGATACTAGCTACTAGTTATAGCTAGTAACTAGTATCTAGAGTATTGAGTACGAGTATATGGAGTAACTAGTATCTAGAGACTAACTAGTATAACTTACTAGTTATACTAGTAAGAGTAACTAGTATACTAGATACAAGTTACTAGTTATACTTAGTATTATAGTACTGTACTAGTACGTAGTTATACTACGTACTATTATAGATATACTAAGTACAACTATAAGTATAAGATATACTAAATATGACGAGATACTAGTTCTCAGTTATACTAGTCAGTATGTAGGTACTAGTTACTAGGTATGATAGTTCGTATCTAGATAGTAGTTACCAGGTGTACTAGTTAGTATCTAGATTCTAGTTATTAGTTATACTAGATTCTAGAGATTCTATGCTAGATACTAGTCTCTAGTATCTAGAGACTAACTAGTATAACTTACTAGTTATACTAGTAAGAGTAACTAGTATACTAGATACTAGTTACTAGTTATACTTAGTGTACTACGTACTAGTATAGACATACTAAGTACAACTATAAGTATAAGATATACTAAATATAACGAGATACTAGTTCTCAGTTATACTAGTCAGTATGTAGGTACTAGTTACTAGATATACTAGTTCGTATCTAGATAGTAGTTACCAGGTGTACTAGTTAGTATCTAGATTCTAGTTATTAGTTATACTAGATTCTAGAGATTCTATGCTAGATACTAGTCTCTAGTATCTAGAGACTAACTAGTATACTAGATACTAGTTACTAGTTATACTTAGTACACTACGTACTAGTATAGATATACTAAGTACAACTATAAGTATCGGATATACTAAATATAACGAGATACTAGTTCTCAGTTATACTAGTCAGTATGTAGGTACTAGTTACTAGGTATACTAGTTCGTATCTAGATAGTAGTTACCAGGTGTACTAGTTAGTATCTAGATTCTAGTTATTATTTATACTAGATTTTAACTATATATTAGTTACTAATTACACGAGATACTAGTTACTAGTTACTAGTTATACCGGATGCTGGTTGCTAGTTATACGGGATACAAGTTACTGATTAGTTCTTACAATAAATATTAGTTACTAATTATACTAGATACTAGTTACTAGCTACTAGTCATACTAGATACTAGTTATACTCGATACTACCTATCAGTTACGAGATATACCAGATCCTAGTTATACCAGTTATTATCGGTTATCTATATACACTAGTCATTATCTATATTATCAATTATCATCAATAATAATTCTCGTACGTTTTTCACTTTTTGCCAAAAATGCCACGTGGCCCCGCCCAACAATTCTACGCTGAAAAAAATATTTTTACGTCGCGAACGATTCATTCCCCTCGCGGAAAATCATCAACTCTGAGATTTGGATCAGGGATCACAAATGGGAGTTTCTGGTCGCAATTATCCAACAATGTGGGAGTACCAAATCATGCGAAAAACCGCAAAATTTCGTCGATCCGTAAACCCCTCGAGGCTTTGAATCTTCCTAATGAGCTGATAGGCGAATCGTCGATAGTCAACATTATTCGCGGAGATTAAACGACAAAGGAAGCAAGAAGCGGAGCGCCCGCGTGCGGACCTTTGCCCCGTTTCTCGCAAATATAACCCCGAGGGGAAAAGCGCCTTGTAAAAGATTTTACAGCGAGAGCAAAGTGCGCGAACGGAGTAGAAATGACATGGAGTGGACTCGGTGCTTTTGCGCCGTATCGCACTGGTCGTACGTACACTTGGAGATCTGCACGTGCAGAACGAGCCGCCCGTTTTGGTTACGATGACCATGCTTAGAGTGTACAGCAGCACCGTGACGAGGGAATAGGCACTGCGCAGCATCGCGTTGCACGTCTCGTACAATGCGTTGGGCGACAACATCGGCCACAGCGATTAGCCGCGTAAGCGGACGCGAAGTAAATGGAAAAAAGAGCACAACGCGTTTTCGACATTCCGAGGTGTGAATTTTGATCGGCGACGGTCAGCCGGAGGCTGCCAATCACTGACAAGTCCCCGATGCTTTCAACGATCGTCACATATCAGCTGAGGAATATGAACGTTGCGATTGGAGGAAGAAGGGCGTAAATGGGGCTTCACGATAAGTCCGCGCCAAGGCCCGCAATCGCGCCTTTTTTCCTTCAACCAGTGCGTCTGTTGTACACGAGAGAGTGACATCAGTGCGTCCAGCGGGAGAAAGATTGCTGCGCGTACGAATCATCATTGCCATCTAGGTCTTTATCCAATCGTTTCGGTAGCTGCCGCTTGGCTGCGTGCTCTTCGCGATCTCTACCACGCGACGACACTCCAATTTCAATCAGCTACGATCAGCACCTGGGGGCCTGTTGCTTCTCCCATACGTGCCTCGCTTTATAGTCAACCGTGTGTAGTTTTTGCAATGCAGGAGAACGCATCCGCGACTTTTCAAATTTGTTGTCGGGTTTGTGCCGCGTGGAGGGAGAAAATGTTGAACGTAGTCTTAGAACGACCAATTAGGAGAAAGGCTCTTAGAGATTCAGCTGTGGTGAGGCTCACTTACAGAAATGGACAGCCTTCTAAGTCTTGATGGACAGTGCATCGTTGGAATTCAATGAACATCATTTCTTTTGGATAGCTGATTTCTTTTAGGGATTCAGGGTCCATAAATCAGTTGAATATTTTTCTAGAATACTTATTTGGAGATAGAGAAACTAATTCTCTCAAGTAACAATGGGATTGTAGTGATAATAATGGAATTTAAAAAATGGGAAGTAACGTTCGTTGGCCACTTCATAACCACTTGGACCTTGATATTGATATGAGAGCGCCAAATTGTGTGTTGTAAGTAATTAGTATACAATGTCTAAGTCATATATTCTAAGTAATTAATTTAGAATGTCCAAGTCGTAGATTCTAATTTATTAGCCTACAATGCCCCATTCATATATCCTCAGAAATTAATCTATAACGTCCAAGTTATATACTCTAAGTAATTAGTCTCCATTTACTAAGTTATAGATTTTAATTTATTAGCCTACGATGTCCAAGATATATATTTTAATTAATTAGTCTACAACACCCAAGCCACATATTCTAAGTAATTAATCTCCAATGTCCAAGTCATATATCCTAAGTAATTAGCCCACAATGTTTGCCTCGTGTATTCTATCTAATAATGTCTAAGTTATATATTCTAAGTAGTCGTATAGACTAAGTAGAATTATTGAGCAAGAATAGAAAAACGAATCATCGCGCGAATATGTAATTAATCTCTAAGTTATACATTCTAATTGACGTCCACGTTCTAATTGACGATAAGCCATCGACGTCCGAATAGTAGATTCCAAAAACTAGCCTTCAATTGAAAGTTATTCTCACATCTAAATCAAAATGTTGTGAAAAAATTTAAACTGCTCAATCCTTACACTCTCATCAATTTGATTTCCGTCGAAATTCAATCGAATGGAAAGGAATCAATGCATCGAACGAATGACCAATAAGGTAACGTCATTAAGCTCCGAATAATAATTGAATATCCTTCGAACGTAATTCAATGTAAAATGTAATACAGGGTTGATATTGTCACTTATAAATAAACTGATAGGATTTCACTCAATAAAGATTGTCTTCCATTTGCATCGTGGTAATTCGATATTCAATTTGAATAAATCGGGTTCCTCTCTTCCATGGTAACCGGATAGAAAGCGATGTGGGAATCAAATAGACCTGATTTAAGTATAGACGGTAAATGTTCAATATCTTGGTTCGGTCATCGTAACGATAATTGTTAATAGCACAAAAAGGAACGAGGGCGACGATTGAAAGTCACATCGGCCCACATGCTTTTACAAGGATGGTATTATAACCTTAGTCTCCGAGCACACCGTATCAACCTCAGCGCGGAGAGTATAGAAAAGTCGATTCTTATAAGCCCGTCGGCCTCGACGCTCCGATCGATGCAACCATCATCCCGTTTGGCCTTCTCCCATCTCTCTCTCGCTCTCTCTCTCTCTCTCTCTCTCTCTCTCTCTCTCTCTCTCTCTCTCTCTCTCTCTCTCTCTCTCTCTCTCTCTCTCTCTCTCTCTCTCTCTCTCTCTCTCTCTCTCTCTCTCTCTCTCTCTCTCTCTCTCTCTCTCTCTCTCTCTCTCTCTCTCTCTCTTTCTCTCTCTCTCCCTCCCGAGCCGATTAAATGTTTGCAGGTAGAGCCTATGCAATTAACAGCCGTTTTATTTTTCCACTTTCGTTAATCGATACGATTAATCCACGAGGCTCCTGTATACCCTCGAGTACTCGAACCACGGACTCTCCTGCGGTAATTTTAAATTTTCGCAATTATTCAGATTGCCATTGAACAACGGTAGACAACGTTTCTCTCGGAGAGCAAATACACTTGAACGTACTTCAATTTCGATCGAAAAGACATTTGCAATAAAGAGAACATTTTTATTTCGACACCTGTTGGGAAAAATCGCTTTTGTTAAAAAAAAAGTGAAAAATTAAAAGAGTGGTAAACGTGATTTGGGATTGGAAAAACATGGACATTCAGAAAGAACTGCGAAAAGTAGATCAAGATAAAAAAAAATAGAAGTGGCATTCAATTTTCACATTGATGGAGCATAATTTCTGAGGATTTTTTATGTTCCAAAGGGAGTAGCGGAAAAATCGAAAGAACTAGCCCACGATTTTTGAATAGTTAAATTTTCTCACAAAAGTAGCAGAAATGGAAAACGTTTGTACTCCTTCGAGGTAGATTCGAGCGAATAATTATTTTCTCATCGAGCTGCAGGCTCCGATTAATCGCCGTGAGCAACGTATGATCCCCGAGCATGCTCGCAGGCACAGAGCTGACCAAGTTCGTTAACCGGCGCGCTCTCTCGCGATAAGGTCAGCCAATTTAATTCCGACCGGATTTAAATTGACCTCCAGGTGTCGCATCCTCGTCTGCGAGTAGTCGCGTGCCATTGGAGCTTGCGGAGATGCTTCCAACGACAAAAAAAGCCCCCACCGGAACATCTTTGGCAATTGTCGATTGTACAGAAGCAAAAAGGTAACGAAAAAACTATATGCAGCAGTTGGTTAATGTCCGTTTTCGTTGCTCGTGTCTGCCATTCAGTGGAGGAGCACGATACACAGCAGGCGGGGGGACGACTGTACGGTCAGCCACTCCCCTGCTATTGACCCCGCAGAGTTTGTCGACCTAGCTCTTCCATCGCAAACATTCTAATAGTTTCGATCGAAAATTAAAAAGATCGTACGATAATTCGTTCACTTGAACGCATTTTTCCCCTAGAAACCGCATTGCGGAAAATACTTGCGGAAGAGCTGTCATCAGGTATGACGTACTGCTTGTAGCTATCACAGTGTCATTTTCCCGCTTGGAGGTGGTACGCGCAAAGTAACTAGTCGTTTAAGAATTTCACTATGAAAATGCCGGAACATTATTATCTCGATACCATGAAAATCTTAACGCGAAGTATTCTACGTGTGGATAACGTCATTTGATTCGATTATTTGAAATCTGTAAAATATTGAGACTGGACCAGTTTTGCCTCTCGTTGACAGACCGAGAGAAAAGATTGACAAGTCAACTGACAGCCCTGTAAAAAGTTCTAGAAAACACAAAACCTGTTATAATGAATTATCACATGGCACTTTTGTCCTACATTTATTCCAACAGCAAAGTACGAATAAAATTAAATAAGACAATGATGATACTGCCTTTCATGAGAAGCCACTCCAACTCTTCTCACTCTGGATTTGTTACTCAGCCTGACTAGCCAGTAGACTTGTTTCACTCCTCAAGCGCACAGGTATGTCATTATCCTCAGGACATTAAAAAGATTGATCAACGATCGATTAATCAAGTACGTGCTCGTACTACCTTCAGTCTCGTATTCAAATATTCCCCAGTAATTATTTTTCCGCTGCCAATCCTCGAAAAATCGTCAACCGGTTATAAAAATGTCTACGGTGGAGACACTACATTTCCAGATTGCCTTACATTTTCTCAGCGTCGTAAAATTCTATAGAGGATTTTCCAATTTCTTGCCTCTGATTGCCGCTCACTCAAACGGCGGTCAATCACAGTCCCCCAATTCCGAGGACGATTAGAAACCGTTTCCGTTACGCATGGATATTTATGTCCGGCGTGTGTTTTCATTTTGAAACTGGCTGTAAGGAATTCCAAAAAAAAACCGGCCGGTTAGATGGACATTTGGGATAGCGTGAATACGGGGGTTTTTTTTTTCGTCTCCTGGAAACAGGAAAGTTTGGGTGTGAGGAACATGACGCAGGGTCAGTGTCACGGAGTTTATATTATAGAACGATCGGGAGAAGGAACGTTCCGGAGTTCGTTGACTGGGGGCGCGCGAGAAGAAGCTAAACTCGAAGGGTCGAGGATCTTGGACCGGTTGGTCAACCCGAGGCCTGCCCTTCCCATCTTATTTTATCGTTCGCTCCTCGTCGACGCGTTCCACTTCGAAGTCCCGGCCAGCAACCACTTCGAGCCCTTCCTCGGAGTTATGGTACCTCGGGCCTCCCTTCGAACCTCCTCGCCCAACAGCATTCTCGATTTCCCTCACCCTCTCGCGAATCCCTTTTTTTCTCGTTCCTTTTTCCTTTCTTCCTCGCCGACGGCGAGAAAAACCGTCACCGATGACTTTTTTGCCACGCGGAACCCCGAGCGAATCCTAACCTACCCGTGGAAAAGGACCTTGAATATTTAGGTAGCTCGGCAACCTGTTCTTTATCTTATCTCCCTCCGTGCCGACACTTTGAAAAATATATTTTATACGGTAGCGCAAATTCCACGACGCGCTGACTCCAATAAACACACCTCCGCAACATCGTAAACTCAAGCACGCGTATGACTGTCAAGAGCCGAGCTACGGCTACCCGGTTGCTCAATGATCGAGGCCTTTTCGCCAAGAGCTTCCGGAAGAAAAAATATGGCTCCGGAGTTTGTATTCCGGCAACGGAGCGAAAAAATCGCGTATATTTTATCATCGCTGAAATCCTGATGAGGGAGCAATCAAATTGTTATCGTTCTGATTATTTGCATCAAGAAGTGACGGCTCTGCGTTGCTCTACGAGCTAGTGGAAGAACTTTTGATGCTTCGGCTGCCATATTACCCGGGCTTTCTCACGTGTTTTCGTTTTATCGCTTGCACCTTCTGCTTTTATCGTTTAGATTTTTATCGCACGTTTTGTACTTGTAACTCCGGCGCTTCGGAGCCGATAAGAGACTACGGACGGCGGCTATGGTAAGTCGTCGTACGAGGCGCTATTTCTCGAGTCCCCAACATTATCGTGAGAAAATGCGACGTTCGTTGATTGCGAGATTCGCTTTGGTATTTCGCAGTGGAGATTAGGGGTAAACGCGCTGCTTTGAATGGGTTCAGCTGAACAGACTACCAATGGACTCCAATATGAACGACTACGAACGGCGCCAAACCCAAACGATTCACCATACGAAACTTTAGCTGCCGTTCATCCAGTTGCCTAGTTTTTCCGAAGCGAATGCAAGATTCGTTGCTGTTCATTTTTAAGGCGGGATTCTACTTTGAAACTTTGAAAAGGCTAAATTGGATGAAAACACCCACCTGGAACACGTCGAAGGCATATTATATGGCCCAGGCATCGCTGATTGAGGGTAAGATAATTTTTTCTACGATTTATCACTCGCCAAAACTTTAAACGCGTTTTTCTCGAAACGACATTTTCAAGTACCGTGGTCGTGATAACTCAAAAAGTACTGAACCGATCCTTATGAAATTTGGAACACATATTCTATATGTGTGTACCAACCGACCTAACTACAATCAACTTAAAATTTTGATTAGAACTATTTTTTTATTGCAAAAAAAGACCCAAAAAAACGCATTTTTTCGTATTTTAGCCGCCATTTTGTTAATTTTGCACGTATATAAAATATTCTAGTTAGGTCGGTTCCTGAAGACATACTGAACATGAAACTATTTGATTTTTTTGTTTCAGACCATCCGTCGGGAAGATTTCACGACCACGGCAACGGTACCTGCTTTTCGAGGCGTTGGCTTTAAACATATTTTACGTGTACAAAAAATGAATAAAATACATTAAAATTTTTTTTTATGTACTTAAAGAGTGTATTTATTGAACAGTTTAAACCCCATATCGATATCTTTAATAGTATTCTCAGAAAAAATTCACGAAAATAGCGTTTTTTTCATGGTTTCAAAGTAGAATCCCGCCTTAAATCCGTGATTCTTCGATGGATCCAATTCGATGGCGCTAGGAACGCATTGAAAATTCAATAGTACGAATTCATAGGTGATAATACTGTCCTACGTTTGCGGGAGCGCCGAATGAATTGATAAATGTGTCAGGACGTTACAGGGTACGATAAGCGAACGTTTCCAAGTCATTTGAGCCGCGCTCGGGGCGTGTATTTTTGCTCTATGTGTAGATGTTTCCTCGTGTCGTCTCCAACGTGTTTAACGACGAGGCCGTAAATGAAGAATCGGTGTAGTGATCGGCAAATCGCGGAGAAAAGGTTGCAATTGTTGGCAGAGGCAGGTCTTTTTCTAACCGGAGTACGTTGACGATAGAGGCTTTCAATGACTGCCCAATGACGGGCCGAGCAGCTATGAGCTATTCGACGCAGGCATGGTTGAGACTAGAGCGTGGCTTGCGTTTCGTATAAATGTTGTAGCTCAATATCTTATCTAGAATGCACTCAAAGCTGAAAATCTCGAGTTTGACAACCTAGCGAGGTCGAAGAACGTCGCACGCAGTTACAGGTCTAATGCGTCGCCGTATCAATTCGCATTCGGAGTCTAGATGCCCTGTTTGGAATTTGGAACTTCAGATTTTGGAAGGTGGAAAACGTGGTACGCAACATGCGCCTGAAAAACTGCCACATCAAGACCAATTTGTGCAGCCTTCAACTGTCTTATTCTGGAATGTGAAACTTCAAATTTTGGAAGTTGGAGCACGTGGCAGATGTCTGGAAAGTCGTCATATTCATTCCCGTTCGTTTAGCCTCCAACTGTCTTATTCTGGAATTTGCTACATCGGAATTTAGAAGTTGGGAAACGAGGCAAAGGGATACAGGTCTGACTTGTCATCATACCAAATGCCATTTGCCGGACTCTGGCCGTCTTTTTTGGAATTTCACATTTTGGAATTTGACGAAGGTGGCAACAAGTCATACGTCTGAAAAATTGCCATACCCAATCCAATTTGATCAGCCTTCAACTGTTTTATTCTGAAATCTGGAACTTTCCATTCTGGAAATTTGGATACGCGACAGCGAGGCACGGATCTGAAATATCTGAAATTTCGGTTGCCATTCTTCCAGACTTTGACCACCTTTTTTGGAATTTCACATTTTGGAAGTTGGCCAACGTGACAACAAGTCATAGATCTGGAAGATCATCACATACATGACCGCCCTTTCAGACTCTACATCTCCTTTGGTAGTTAACATTTTGGAGGTTGGAAAATGAGGCAAACAGTCACAGGTCTAAAACCGACTCTAACCGTCTTCTTTCGAATTCAACATTTTAGAGTTTGTGGAATGTGCCACCGACATACGTCTAAATATTGCCGTATCAATTCCCCCTTTTTCAATATCTAACCGTCTCATTTTGGAATCGGAATTTCGCCTTTTCGAATTTGTCGTCCCAACTTTCTCAAGCGCGAATACACGATCTGTATTGATATTTTGGTGCAGGTTCAAGACGAAATAAAAAACAAAAATTCCGGACTACCACTTCAAGCAGAGGAGAAAAATGTCTAGTGCTAAAGAACGAGAAGGAAGGACAGTGAGAAAGAAGCAGAACTCGTCAGGTTTGTAGTGTCAATGGTCGGTTCCCTTTCAGGTCGTGTTTAGCGAAAGATAAGCAGCTTCGTTATCCCCTACCGTGCTAGCCTCGAGACGATAAGTTACTCGCACGGTGCGACGCGCTGGCATGCAATCATTTCCACGGCGACATGTGCTTGGCACCAAGGACAAAAGATATATATATATATATATATATATATAATCCGTTTATATATGAGGCGTTCCCACTTTTTGCATACCTATATCTACACGTAAGTACGCAAAGGAATGCAAACGCGGTTGCATTAGCTTTTACAGTTCATTATTTTTCGTTCTCGTGTCTGATCCTTTTATTTTGCAAATTCGACTTTTTACCGAGTCTAGGGACTTTCCGTTGACAATAAGGCAGGGCCTAAGAAAACATAAGGCCCAAGAAAAAATTCCGAAGTGTAAATAAATTATGGGGGGGTTCTACTTTGTTGGGCTAATAAAATTTGATTTTCTTGTATCGGCTGATTTTTTGAAGAAATGGAAGGTCTGCACTATGCTCCTGGCGTAAGTATAAAACTTTTCATTTTATTCGCACATAAACTTCAGTTTAACTTTGAACGCTTTTTTCTCAAAACCACCTTTCTCAAATTTGCGGAAGTGCTCCTACACGCCCTAGTTGAGCAATCGTTATGAAATCTGACAGGCACGTGTATAACAAACGTCTTCATTAGTTGAACTGGAATTATCCAAAAATGTTCACACGTTCTTATTCTATGAACAAAAAACTGCAAACATTTTTGGTAAAAAGAACGCGGCTTCCCCTTCGATCGGTCACCATTTTTTATTTTTTCAATTTTTCTTCTTGTCTCTAGTTCGACTTACACACAATACTGTACGAAGTAAACATATGTTTGACTTTTTCGCTCGAGATCTTACTCCACCGACTTACGTAGCTCCTCCCACTCACAGTACCATGTTTTGTCAAACTGTAAAAAATATTATCCCGTTCAATAAAGACGGCCTAGTAAACGTGCCAAATTTCAAAATTCTATATTTAATATTTTTCGCACAAAAAATTGGTGAAAAATTGAATCTTTTTTGGCCCAATCAAGTATAAATCGCACGTCAAAAACATGATAAGCTTTGTAGCTTTGTTCAGCCTTCAGGTATCTTCCGTGTCAAGCATTGTTGACCTGGCCAATACTCGGATGGGTGACCGTTCGGCCGTGACCGCCCTGCCAGAGGTACTTTCACCGACTTCCCAAAGGCAAGCCCCCCCCCCCCCCAACTGAAATTCAACGACAGCCTCTAGCAGCATGTACCCAGCCCTGCTTTTTCGCAGTTGCCCTGTGCCCCCGTGTAAACGCGAGCGAGCAGTGAATCGCGGGACTTCCCGTCGACAACCCTTCAGGGTGTCCTCAACCAACCGAAAATAGTAAATTCGCAAGTGGAGTGATAATCTTCTGTTCGTAAATGACCAAAATGTGCGAGGAATTGGAAATAAATACGAGTAGCTGGTGAACACAAAGGTGCTGTGCAGGCAGATGAAAACGGATAACCAGAATGTGGAGGTATGGATAGAATAATCGATGAATGATATTATAAGGGCGGCAGCCGTCTCTGCGTAACCGAGCTGGCAGTTCAAATGTCATCGGAAATGGAGAGAATGATATGTTTTGAGGGAATTGAGAAGAGCAAAACATTATTCGCTTGGTTGTTAATGACTTTGGCGTGATTGGTGAAAAGGTCAAGAGACTCAAAGTTCGTGATGTTGATGTATAAAAGTCGCAGCGCACGTTCGTTGTGTTTTATTTGATAGACACACACACACACACACACACACATATATATATATATGTCAGTGACTTTTCCAAGGGATGGCTGCGTCATTCGAGCGCTGTTATGGCCGGATCGCGAGAACTTTAGTGTGTGCTCGTGTACAGGAGAATTTCATCGGGCACAGAGTAAACTGGGTCGCACGCGAAGCCTCCACCTCGCGCTCTGTCTCTCTCCTCTGGCTCGCGGGCGCGAAATCCACCCCTGTGAGCTTCTTATCACTGGAGTGTGTAACGAGGGTTCCCAACTTCGTATGTACGAGGGGGTGGATTCCACGGGAGTGAGAGCCAAGAGACCCGAAGCTCTCTCGATGCAGCCTACGAGCCAATTTGTCATTCTTTTTTGAGATTTCTTTCTTTGAATCGCCCACGCAATGCTGTTACCTCAGTCGCTTGTCCAGGTGACACGCCAACGTGTCTAAGCCTCGAAATAATATTGTTCTTCGAACAGGGATGTTACGAATGAAGCACTGAAGGCGTTTCGTGAAAATATCGAATGAACGTTAATATTCCAGTTTGTAAGATAATTTTTTTGATTCTCATACTTATGTTTATTTGTATGTTTATTTTCGTAATTATTTATATTTTAACAGCGTGTCTTTTGTTGAGGACGGTAATTAACGATGCGTGCATTATTTCGAAATAATTTACACGTTTAATTAGGTGAAGAAAAAATGAAAGGCTGCTTAGGATATGTGTATTTACATAATTTTTATAAATACTCATGCTGGAATTTCAATTTAGTAAAAGACCCACGGTTTTCGAACTTTTGGGCTTCGTTTTTTTTTAAATGATCCATTCATTCAGAATGATCCATTCATAACAGGACACCGTGTATATATATATATATATATATATATATATATATATGCGGAGTTTTCCGACAAGATTTTTTCTGTTGACTTGTGTTATATATTATACCGTGTGATATGTATATGTATAGATATAAACATATCACATGGTATAATATATAACACAAGTCAACAAAAAAAATCTCGTCGGAAAACTCTGCATGATTTTTTGTTAAGTCGTGAGACTTATTCCAACTTGCATTTAAAGTTGTTATGCAGGATTTTAAAACGAATTTCTATCTCATAGTGAGTATCGTTAGTTCATTTAAGACCTTTTATCTTCTTTTTTTACTTTATTATTTGCTATTACAAATTGATTCAGTGGATATATCAATGACAACGAAACGAAGACAAGCTTGCTGGAACTATCCTAATACATTTTGTTATATATGCGGAGAGTATGTTATCCAAAAATTCAGAGAAACAAGTACAGATTTCGTGAAAAGTGCATTATTCTTATTTCCGGATAGAAATAAAGGATCAAGATGAATTCACAGAAGATCTTGCCTCCTTTAGTGAAGAGCAAGAAGACCACCAAGACGTCAAAATCATGAAAGATAGGTACCAGGGGAGATGGGACACACACATGATGGCTGATTACGTTTGGAGTTTGATGCGTGACTGCCTCGACGTGTCTCACTTAAGAAAATCTCGAAAAAGAAGCTCACTCGATGTAAAAATATTGAATAAAACTTAAATTCTGAAATAAAATTAGATTTGATAGAAAAATTGTACACAGCGAGAAGTGTATAATAACTTCAACCATATTTCAACCATATTTTCAATATAAATAAATACAAATAATTTGTATATAATTATAGCTAAGTACAAAATTGTTATACACACAGATAAGCCATCTCTTAATTAGTAATTTATATCTACAACAAGTTTATACCCATCTATATTTATATACGAATTCTTTATATTTATTCATATTAATTTACATGCTTAGTTGCATTTGTAGCAAATTATTATTTGCTACATTATTATACACAAATTACATTATTATACACATTATTATACACAAATTATCTATTATTATACACAAATAATTTATACTGACCTTAATGTTCATAAAAAATGATTTACACCTATTTATATTCAATTTCGGTATTCTACAACCTCGCATTCTTCCATGGCTGATATCTGGGAAATAAAAAGCATCCACGAATTTCTAAAAATACAAGAAACCCGAAAAAAAAAGAATTCACAATACGAACGAGAACATTCGTCGGGCGGATTGGTGGGCTTTCTTTTACGAAATATTCACTCACGGGGCAATTCCGAAATTGCAAAATTACAGGAACGCTAATGAGGCAAATTTCCAAAAAACCCAAACGACCTAAAGTTATTCCCGATGGGCAACAAAGTGGGGAGGGTGTACCCGGGATCTTGTGGAATCGACGGAGAAATCTTGGCGGAATATGATATATCAACCTACCGTATAATAATATTGCGAGGAGCTAAACTCGTCTCGGGACTGTATAATCCCACCCCGAGCAAACCCGGCGATGGTCGATCGTTTCGCGCGCGCGGTCAGAGATCCTCGACCTCGAAAAAAAAAAACTCTTCTCCTCTCTCGGCCAAGGTGGTCACACGTGTGTTCGAGTGTGTGCGCGGGCGCGCGAAGATACGGACGGCAGAAATGCCGGTGGTGAGATCGAACGATGGGGAGTAGCATCGCTCGGGTTCGTCAGACCTCATATGAGAGTATTTCGGATGAATACGAGAGTAGCCCAGAGCGAGCAAGAGAGAGAGAGAGAAGGGGGGGGCATTTCCAGACGTTTTTGTACTCGACTGTATCTTTCAATGAAATATAAATCGTGGTGAATACTGAAGCAATGAAACTCCTCTTTTGTATCCATAAGGCCGTGTATACCTTTGGATGGTCGGCAAAGAAGGCTTTTGGGATTTTTTTGAAAATACTAATGAAGCATTCGAAATGAGGTTTATATAGGGTTTGTTTTTCATACCTATAGAGACTAGAATCGGTTTTTTATTTTCCAAAAAAAAATACCAATTGGCGGCTCCGAAGCCGGTAAAAAGAAAACGTCTTTTTACCTAACCTCCATGGGCGGACTCTGGGGAGACGTAGATGAGCACTTACAACAAAAAATAATTTGTTCCTAATCTACATGAGTTTTACTAGCGAAGTGCACACGAGTTTGAACATAAATATTGATTTTTGCAAATTTGGCATTATTTTCAAGACAAAGTTGCATTTTCGAGTTAAAAAACGGCCTTGAGGTGATTATAAAAACCGTAATTGTTGATTGATCGTAAAAAATCGTGTATACTTCGTTAGCAGATCTATCTAAGAAGCTACAGTTGATATTTGGAGTCATTCGGTAGAAAATTGTAGGACCTACAAGACCGGCCGATTTTGAAAACATGGTTCAACGAAAAATCCGTTTAAAGTTTGGAAACCATTTTTCTTCGGATCATATCACTCTTGGGATCGTTATATATACGAATTATATCATTCTTGGAATGTGTATACATCATCTAAGCGAATCGAAAAAAAACCCTACATTTTCTTTTTTCATAGGTGTACAGGACAAGGGAGGTCGATGCGAGGCCTTAAGGGGGTGTTAGGTCACCTCGTTAGGAACATGTCTAGCCTAGGTTACCTTAGTCCAATGTCTAAGGATTTCGAGTTATCGTGGTATGATTTTTTGAAAATTTCCCAACATTAGGTACTAACTCATTAATTTTTTAGAAAATTATTTTTATAAGAAAATTACATTTTTTAAACTTGTCAAAAATAAAAATACCTCTTATGATAATGGTATTTTTTTAAAAATAGCATTACCATAAGAGTTATTTTTATTTTTTGACAAGTTTTTAATAATTCAACGCGTCCCATTTAGTTAGTTGTGTGGATACAAATGATTGTATTGGTGTTTATCGATTGAATACACATTAAGCTGAGGGAAAGAAAAGTGTTATGTTACCAATTATTGTGTGTTTGAACATTACGAACGAAGTAGTACCTAATTTTGGAAAAATTTTCAAAAATCATACTTACCACGATAACTCGAAATTCTTAGACTTTGGACTAAGGTTACCTAGGTTAGATATGTCCCTAACGAGGTGACCTATCACCCCCTTAAGACTTGGCATCGACCTTCTTAGCATCCTGCATATGTTTGAGGCCTTAACACCAAATATCGATCTCTCTGGTTGTGTACCATTTATTTATATATATCATGATTTCAAAAAGTGTCGTTAGAATTATATATATATATATATATATATATATATATATATATATATATATCAAATGATTAAAACCCGATTGAAAAATGATGAATATTTATATAAAATAAACTTTGGGTTTTCGATTAATATAATCATCATTGCTCAACTTATCCATACCTCCAATATCGCTCGGTACACATTCCCTTAATTATTATCAACACGCGCAATATGTGAGCAGTGCAGCGAGTGGATAGCATTTCCCCAGATATGCAATTACACTCCGATGCACCAACCATCGATCCAATTATCTTCATACCCATAAATACTCCGCTTTAGTTCGAGGATCTTCAAAGAATTCGTGGCCCACGGTCATCTTCTTGATCAGCTTCATTCTTGGCGACCATAGTTGCGAAGCCAGCTCAATCAAGTTGTTTCAATAAATTTGTGATATTCAACGAGCTGATAACTCATACACATGGGCAAACGATATTTCGATCCTTTTATATCCGGGTTTCAACCAATGCTTTTAATCAGTACAACTGTGGCTTCTTGGAGGACTTTTTTCAAATTTGTTTTAGCATCGGTAATTTTTGGATCGAGGTGGTTCTTGAAATCAACTTCGTCTAAATGTGCTCAAACTGAGCTAGGGGCAATTTTGAATGCCTTACATGATGTTTGATGCGGAGGCAATAATGACCAGAAAATCGAAAGTCCATTATATCCAATTTTAACGGGTTACACCTACTTCGTGACCGGAAAAAAAGTAATTTTTGTAATGTTTTTTTTCTGGGAAAACGAGTGCAGGTTTTCATTTTTTTTTTCTTTAAGGGACAACACCACCGTGACGGGCTGAAGAAGGTCGTTTTTGCAAATTTTATTGGTCTACTACGAACATTTATTTAGGATTTGGAAAAAAGGTATGTTATTAAAGGTTAACCCCTCCGTAGAATTTTCAAAAAATTGATTTCCTTTAAACTGGCGTAAGAAATACTTTGAACCATCTAGATTAAGTGAGGAAAAAAGTTTGGTACATGTAAAACAAAGGTCTCGCAGGCCTGTGTGGGTCACACAATTTTTCAAAACGGCACGCAGCATAACTCCAACAATTTTCATTCTTCTCGCTCCAAATTTGGAGCACATCTTTAAAATAACAATACGAAGTGAAATACGTGCGGGATTTTCCATGAGTCATTTATAGCATTAGTTATTAACAAATGATTGTCCTTTGTACTGTTGAAAATTGAGTTTTTACTTTAGATGCTTGCCAATTACACAAAAATTCATATTTTCAAAATTCCCTACGTATTTCACTAGCTATACTCATGTAAATTAATAGAATAGAAGAAACAAATTCCGAATTCAAATTTGCGTCAGTTACACTGCGTGCCGCAGAGCGTCTCAATTTCAACGTGCCTCGGGCGAATGTCCCCAGCGTCACCATATTGTATGATTTTTTAATATAATTTTTTTTATTCAGTCGAAGATATGACTAATAACATCCTTGAATATTATTATTCTCTCACTTCTCCTTCCACCCAAAAAAATCGCAAAAAATCACCTAATTTTAGACGTTTACAGTGGTGTAAGCCCTTAAGCATACACCGAACTTATTTCGTGTCAATTTTTATTTCAAAAACATAGAAATTACGAACGTTATTGAGGTATAATAGACCCTGTGTTTCAAAACGTGTTAACAATTATTGGTCTGAAAAATAAAAATTAAAAACGTTTTATAATCCATATAGATGTAGTTCTCGTTGTACGTAGCCGTTTTTCGAAAAACAAAATTCACAAAACAGCGGGTGGTAAAAAAAGTGTAAACTTTGCAAAATTTTACTTATATTTGGGGGGTGAAAAAATACAAAATAAAAATAAAACGGCTACGTTCGACGATAGCTACTACAATTACGGCAATCTGTTCTATTTTAATTGAAAATCGGACATCATAGCTAGAGTTATGATTCCGGGCAAAAAAGTTGTTTCGAAAGAAACACGATTGAAAGTTTTCGTATACGTAAATCGTCGCGCTACCTGCTTTCACTAAATCGTCTGTAACTTGATCAATTTTCATTATTATAAATTTAAAAAGTTCCCCAAATCCTTGAATATGTATACTTTGCATAAATGCAATAAAAAAGTTTTTCTACGAGTCACAGTGGTGCCCCGCCTCAATGAGTATAATTTAAAGTATTTTTTAAAAAAATTGCGTCCTTCGCAGTGACCACTGCTGTTCGGAAACAAATAATTCGAAATAAAAAAATCAAACGCATTTAGTTTTACATGGCATAATCTAGTGCCTGAACCAAGGATTTGATAAAATATCGATGTTCGAAAGACTAGCCGCAGTCCAAATTGAAAGTATCGATTTTCTGTGAAAAAACGCTTTATTCTCGTTGATTTAAAAAACCCCATGCACCGAGAAAAAAAACCCTTCGTTCAAGCGCTCGATAAGTAAAAGAAGCTCAACAATTTGAAGTTGATCAACGCAGTAACTTTCGCGATATCGTGGTCGCCGATCAAAAAAAGGTAATTTGGAAGGAAAAAACGCGTTTAAGGGGTTAGGCCGAAGTAGAATTTTCAAAATATCGATTTTTCTTTCGCTAAAACGGTGCTTTATCATCATAAGAATAAGTAACTATTCGATTTATAGCAAGAACATTTTTTTTTCACCGACTTTGAGCGTATAACGTAAGACCACCTCTGGCACGGCCATAGAGTACCTGAGCGAGATAAACGCGTTTTTCTCAAAACAGCTTTTTTCCAATCAGCGTGACAAATAACTTCAACAATTTTCACTCGATTTACTTCAAATTTAAAAGTTATGTTCCTAACTGCATTTCGCAGAGAAGTACGTGCGGAATTTCTGATTAACCGAAAACGTTTCATTCTATAAGCAGTTTTATACGAAATTTTTCACTGAAAATACATTTCTTAAGTTCAAATACCTGCAACTTTCGAATAAAACAATATTTTTTCAATTTCGTACGTACTTTTCTAGGTATTCTAATATAGATTGACGAGAATTTTTGGTTTTTGTTCTATAGGTAAAAAATTGTAGATGCTAAATGTCACGCCGCGGAGCGCCTAAAAAAGATAACAAAAAAATATATTAGTAGTCGGCCATTTTATACATCGAAAAAAAAGAATTCCAACAGCTTAATACTCATACCAAATAGATGTGTAATTAATTTTATGAGTGAATCACTTTTTCATACGGAAAAAAAAATGTTAAATTCGCACGTTATTTTGTACCCGTTACTGTGGCCTAACCCCTTAAAGTGATTGTTGAAAAAAGCGATGATCCCACGAAGACGTCGAGCTTGAAGAAGAAACCTCGTTTTATATCAATATGTCGAGTATCATTGACCGGCTCGATTCGACAAAGCCTACAAAACGACGTGTTAATCCTGCTGCCTGAGATATCTTGATGCCCGTTGATTGTCGGATCCCACTCGCTACTCTAGTTGTATTACGACCCACGAAGAGAATAGCCAAGGGATCGTTATACATTCTGTCGTATTATACAGCGAGTGCGTACAAATGGAGGCTGTAAAAGCAGTTTACATACCGAGCAATGTATTTATATGTGTATATATATATACACATATACATATATATAAATCTGTCGAAAGACGAGGCGGGTCAAGAGGGAGCGAGAGAGTGCGAGAGGCTCTCAGGATTATAGTATACGGTACATGAGAAATAACGCTCTCGCCATGCTGAGAGAGGCAAAAAACAGGAACCGGCGAGACACGAGACGTGTATATAGAGGAGGGTGCCGGTTGATTCTGATGCCTGCAACTCTCATCGTGGTCCTCTCGTGTCGTTGCGGTCGCGAGATCGAGTAAGAAGCGAAGAGCGAGAGAGAGAGAGAGAGAGAGAGAGAGAGAGAGAGAGAGAGAGAGAGAGAAAGAGAGGGAGCAAGAGAGAGAAACCTTTCCGCAGGTTTTCTATATCTTTCTCTCGAGTTTAAAGTAAGTATTAAAGTCTTCGTTCGAGCAAGAGCCGAAGCGAGTTTTTCGCTCTCGCTCCAAAGTTTGCATCGCCCGAATAGGCCACACGGAAGAATGTCTCGTACGTATACTTATATACATACATACATACATACACATATATATATATATATATATATATATATATATATATATATATATATATATATATATATATATATATATATATATATATATATATATATATATATATATATGTATGTATGTATGTATGTATGTATGGATGTATGGTATGGATGTATGGTATATACACACACACATGCATACATGCATACACACATATATATGTGTATATAGATAAGGCCGATTTAATGCACCGCTAGGGAGACGCACGTGAAGTGTACGCATTGCGTCACACGTCACTATGAAAATGCACTCGTCCCATTGGATCAACAGTTCGTCTATACCCCCGATATGCAGGGTGGTTACAAAAGTCCGAAAGGAAAATCCAGATATAAATGATGGGGAACGAATTTTTTTGTTTTAAATAAAAATGAATTCGTTTTCCCTAAAGGACATACTTGGATCTTTCCGGAACTGCCCGTCAGCTTCCTGTACGACGATTGATTCATGAGATATTCATTATGAAAGTCAAAAGCGTCATTTTGGCTTTGGTAGCTCATCACTGTCAAGCGCATAACGACAAAGCATTTTACAAACCTCTTTCGAAGCTCCAATTGAAGAGGAGGTAACAAGGAAAAGGGGTCTGATTCGGTCATTGATAAAAAAAATTCTCTTGTCTGTCAACCTTTTTGAAAAAAAAATTAAAACATTAATACTTCACGTTTTTTGAAATTCGTTAGTAACGATGGGTGGAAAAAATGTGGAAGTCCTATCTGGAAGACTAGAGATTCCAAGTATTAAATGGTTTCTTCAATATTCTCCTACGATTATTTTGCGCGGAGATAGAGCAATTTTAAAATGACCTCAAAGTTTCGGATATTTTTTTGTTCCGTCATTTTTGTCAGTAATGTATATTATTATACAAATTCAATTATGCAATTTAAATATATTAGATATATAAATATCTAAAATTACAAGTTCAAAAATTGAATATTCAAATTTTAAATGAATATTAAATAATAATTATATATATACAATATAAAATTGTGTATACAATACAATTATTTATAAATATATAAAATAAAGTATATAGACACGATATATAAACAGACAAATATATCGAATATCAACCTAAAATATTGTAGTAGGATATAACGTGTTGACGTCATCACGTTACAACGCGAAGAGAATCCATGGATTATACGGATCTCAAATGATACGTGAATTGACGAACGAAACGAAAAAGAAAACACCTATAGTGAAAAGCCTCGCTGATGCATTATGCATCGACCAAAAACGTATGGTGACTCATGATCAGCGATATATCTTTAACGATTTTTTCCCGAAATTTACAAACTTGTTCGTGGGAATGGAGCAACACTGTGACGTTCGTCACATGCATTGACGGGAAAAGGCGATGTTATTCCGGGGTTGGTTTATCTTTGGATCGTAAAAAGAAAAACGTTATCGTGATACTGACCAAAGAGGTTTTTTTTTAATGAAGTGATAGTATGCGCGTATTCGTAAATAAGATTCAGAATTAGTGAAATTGTATATTGATGAATTTAAGGGGTTAGGCCGGAGTAACGGATATAAAATCACGTGCGAATTGAATGATTTTTTTCGTATGAAAAAGTGATTTACTCACACAATTAATTACGCATCTATTTAGTATGATCATGAAGCTGTTAGAATTTTTTTTTTCAATATACAAAATGGCCGACTACGAATATTTTCTTTTATCTTTTTTTAGGCGTGACATTTGGCATCCACAATTTCTTTCCTAGAAGAAAAAACAAAAACCCTCGTCAATCTACATTAGAATACCTAGATAAGTACGTACGAAATTTTGAAAAAATATTGTTTTATTCAAAAGTTGTAGGTATTTGAACTTAAGAAATGAATTTTCAGTGAAAAATTTCGTTATAACTGCTCATAAAATGAAAAGTTTTCGATTAATCAGAAATTCCGCACGTACTTCTCTACGAAATTCAATGAGGAACATAACTTTTAAATTTGAAGCAAATCGAGTGAAAATTGTTCAAGTTATTTGTCACGCCAATTGGAAAAAAGCTGTTTCGAGAAAAACGCGTTTAAAGCGCTCATGTACTCTATTGCCGTGCCAGAGATGAGCTTACGTTTACGCTCAAAGTCGGTGAAAGAAAAAATTTCTTGCTACAAATCGAATAGTAACTTATTCTTATGATGATAAAGCACCGTTTTAGCGGAAAAAATCGATTTTTTGAAAATTCTAGTCCGTCCTTATCCCTTAATAAATCGATCGAGCGGAACTATCGAGTTGAATCGAAAATTTAAAATATTCGGGGCGCATCGACGTGATTCCCGTTGTCAATTCGAACGAAGCGTTTGCGATGTCTCTTGTGAAACGTCGAGACGCTTTGCCGTGGACGGGACGAAAATTTATCCGCGATTATAGGATACGATACGGATTGCTTGAGGAAAAATCGACGCTGTTGATGTTTTTTTCTCCTTTGCTCTATCTTTTTTCTGTTGCATTATGAATTGACCTAAAACTTGGTGATTCGAAACGAACGAGCCGAAGACTTTTCCGAGGCACTCACGATCCGCTGTAAGTGTATCGGGTCTCGGCGTATATTTTTTCACTCACAGCAGTGCTCGAATATTCCTCGTCGTTCGAACATTTTTTTCGTATACGTAAAAGCGGACATCGTTCCTGAATTCCGCAATACGAGCGGGCTCTTCCGGTTTTACTAGCTTTTTTCGTCTTGGGCCTTCTTCTTCGAGCTTTTTTTCTTCTCAATATTCAGCAATGTGAAAAATTGAGTAACGCGATTTTCAAACATTTTTCCTTTCCAAATTCAGCAACACTTCAAATTGACTTGCGCAATCTTGGAGCTTTTCTCCGTCTAAAAGTTCAGTAGACCTCCAAATTGACCTGTACAATATTGAAGCTTTTTTCGTCTCAAAATTCGGCAACCCTCCACATTGACGTACGCAATCTTCAAGCTTTTCTTTGCCTAAAAATTGAGGAAAACTTCGAATTGACCAGCGCAATTTCGAAGCTTTCTTTCCGTCTGAAAATAAAGGAATACTCCAAATGGAATTCCCTAATCGTTAGACTTTTTTTCTTCTCGAAATCCTGCAACCCTGCAATCTCACGCAATCATCGAGCTTTTTTCTAGTTTAAAAAAATCAGTAACCCTCCAAATTGAGTGCCACAGCCTTAAAGCTTTTCTCGCTTCAGCAGACCTCCAAATTGACTTTCCACAATCTTGAAGCTTTTTCTTCTAAAATTCAGCAGACCTCCAAATTGACTTTCCACAATCTTGAAGCTTTTTCTTCTAAAAATTCAGCAGACCTCCAAATTGATTTTAGGCTCTCTTAAAGCTGTTTCTTCATCTAAAGATTCAGCAGACGTCCAAATCGCCTTCCGCAAAGTTGCAACGAATTCGCCAGCCAACCAGGGTAGGCCTTCGCCAATGAAACTTCCGCCAACCCCAGGCGAAAGAAACTCTCTCGAAAGTCGCCAGTCCAAGAGATCCAACGTTTCTATAATTTTCTAGAACCTGACCCAAACGAGACGATAAAAGACTTAAGAAGATAACGAAATCTGGTCTTATTTTCGACCATCATCCATGCGCCTGTGTCCAGATTCAATCGAGCGAGAAATTCTCGAATGTACCAACTTCAAGTCTCCGTACAAGACTCTTCTTCCCCCATCTTTTTACTGTTTCTTTTTTTCGATGTTTCACGCGGGAGAGTCGATCGAGCGAGAAAATGATTAAATTCCTCGAGAGTCCGAGGCGAGAAAGGAGTCGAGGGGAATGGAGCTGAGAATATAGGTGTATATATATATATATATATGGAAACGATATAAGAGCCTCTATATCGTTTTCTATCCTCGTGCGAGTATATTATTAGTTATACACGAAGGATAGTCCTCGGATCGCTCCACGTGTTTCTCCAGCATCCATGTCCACTAACTATCTATCAATGTATTCATCTTTCTCTATCTCGAAGCAATTTTGACCATTACCTCCTCTATCTGCCTATTCTCTCTCTCTCTCTCTCTCTCTCTCTCTCTCTCGCTCTCATCTGAAACTCACAGGCTCCAAGACGTGTTCTCAGCGCGTTAGTTTTCTCGCGGACACAAACTCGCGCTTTATATTCTCTCCGTTGGTTGGTATCCTCCTCCGAGGAGCGCTCGTTCATTCGTATGTGCGTGTGCCGTTGTGAGTTCTCTCGGTTCTCGGACGACGCTTGATTTACTCGAAACAAGTGTCACCCTTGGATTTATATTTAGAGCGCGTTACATCGCCGAGAGAAGGCTCGGGAGGGGTGACTCGCTTCGCGATATCCCTGGGGACCGTGGAGTCTCGGAGTAGGACGACGCAGCAAGAAGAAGAAATAGAAGAAGAAGAAGATGAAGTTGAAGAAATGACGAGAAAGACAAAAAATTTTTTTAAAAAGACAAGCTTGTCTCCTCGGATATTCGAAGCTGCTTGATCTCACTGAATCAAGCGCCTGATCTGGGAGGATCGTGAAAACTCATGGTTTTCTTTTTTTTTTAATCATTCGATAAAACTATGGGGAAAGACTGAAACGTTCGTGGTTTCAACGAATTTCATGCCGCGATTTTATTGTGCGTAAAAATATTCCTCTGGAAAACTTTCTGGAGACGAAATATCCCCGTGGAAAATATTCCGGAAGCAAAATAACTCCCTGGGGAATATTCTGGGGGCAAAATATGCCTCTGGGGAATATTTCGGAGGCAAAATAACCCCTCGGAGAATATCCTGGGGGTACAATGTCCTCCAAGTAAGCCCAAACACACTACTATGATAATATATTATGGCGAGATCGTGAGCAAGTATTATGGGATACTTTTCGAATGTGGGATATTATGAGATATTTTGTGGAGGGATATGGTACTTATGGGATATTTTGCGAAGAGATTTGTTCCCTATGGGATATTTCCCCTAGAGACACATTTTCCAGGGACATTTCCCCTGGGGCTATTTTCGCTAGTAGGATATTTTGCGAATGGATATCTTAGCTATAGAATATTTTGCGGAGGGATATTTTACCTAGGGGATTTTTTTCACAGATATTCCCTATGGGATATTTCCCCTATGAGGTATTTTGCGATGAGATATTTGTCCCTATGGGATATTTTGCGAGGCAATATTTTCCCGAGGGAATATTTTGCGAAGGGGTATATTTCCAATGAGATATTTTCCCTATGAGGCATATTTCGGAGCTTTATCGGGGATATTTTGCGAAGGGACATTTCCCTATGGGGTATTTCACGAAGGGATATATTTCCTATGGAGCATTTTACGAAGGAATATATTCCCTATGGGATATTTCGCGAAGGGATATTTTCCCTCTAGGATATAATCCTTATGGGATATTTCGCGAAGGGACATATTGCCTATGGAATATTTTCCGATTTAGGTATTTTCAATATATCCTTTTATTTAGTAACGGAATATTTTCCCTTTTAGGTATTCTGCGAAGCGATATGTCCCCTAGATGGTGTTTTTTCTATGGGGCATATTTTTCTATGGGGGGTGGTGTTTTTCCCATAGAGGATATTTTTCTATGAGGGATAATGTTTTTCCTATGGGGCATATTTTCCTATGAGGGGTGGTGGTTTTCCTATGGGGGATGGTGTTCTTTTATGGGGCATATTTTCCTATGGGGGATATTTTCCTATGGGGGATGGTGTTTTTCCTATGGGGCATATTTTCCTATGGGGGATGGTGGTTTTCCTATGGGGGATATTTTCCTATGGGGGATGGTGTTTTTCCTATGGAGGATATTTTCCGTATAGGATGTTATGCGAACGGATATTAACCCTAGATAATATTTTGCAAAGAGATATCTTCCCCAGGGATATTTTTCCTTCGGAAAACTTTATCGATGGATTATTTGTTGACATATTTCGACACAGGATCTCTCGACCTACCGCGGTCGTTCCAGCGACTCGCCTCCAATTTATCCGTTCGCGCCCTATTGCAGGTACATATTAATCGAGCCTGCGATTGCATATGTCATGAAGCCCTTGTCACAGCATTTGACAGCCAACCAATGACGCAGAGTGCACAAGAATATATTTTTTTTTAAAAGCCACGCAAATGTTTTCAATGCGTCAGTATACATTCGTAGAAAAGTTGCTCATCGTTGTGTGCGCCTGGGCAAACGTAAACGAGGTAGCTGCAGCACCGAAGTGATTGGTATCTTGTTACAGAAAATCCGCCAGTCATGCAGAGAGCGCTCATGTACTCCACCTTGTCGCGGTCTTCGAAAAGCGTTCGCCATATCATCTTGAAAAAAGCGTTCAAGCGCGCGTCGGATCACGCGTTTTACGTTAAAAAGTACAGCGTTAACCCTTCCTTGACACACTTGTATTTGGCCACGGCTTTAACACGCTGGGTCAATTTGACCCGGGTAGAAATTCATCCGCACCTGCCCTTAACGACCCTTCGGTCGATTTGATTAAAAAAAATTCAGGATATACTCAAAATATTTCGTAATATGTCTGCATAATTGAAATTTGGGAAGTATACAGTTGAATTGTTGTTAAAAATCGTTTTATGGTGAAAAAAACGCTATATTTTCGTTGATAAAAACAAAATGTGAGCCGGAAAAAAATTCCTCCGATCAGGCACTGCTTATTGATCTGTAAAAGAAGCTTGTGAAATTTGGAGCTGGTATGTGCAGTAATTTCTTAAATATCGTGGTCACCGATTTTGAAAAAAAGTTAAGTTGAGGGGGGAGATACGTTTAGGCGAGGAAAACATTGCTGATTTTCATGATTCTTTTAGAAGGAAATATGGCTTTACCATTTTTGAGACTTGTGGTTAGGGTTTGTTTTGTTACCTTTTTTGGCTGTTACGTGGTACTTTTTTATTAATTTTCAAAAATAGCAGAGGTATGGCAGCGTCTTCTAAACGGGTTGCGGCGGACGTTGTCAAACAGCGTGACACGTAGCGTCGGCGGGATTTATCTGAAAAAGAAACCGACGAACTTCGTTCCTTCTTTAACACTTGTACGCAGAATATGAACCAAGAAAACGTGAGAAATGTTGAAAATCGATTAAATCGTACGCTTTGAAACAAAAAGATTGAATTTTCCGAAAAAAAATCTACATTCACAAGAAAAAGTACTTTTTCAAACGTTTCAAAAACATTTAGGATCGTGTTTTAAAAAATAAGGTTAGAAAGATTCATACCATATTTCATCAGAATCGGTCGATAAGTTTTCCAGCTGTTTCAAAGATTAATAAAAAAGTAACCATAAAAACAAACATGTAGTAGTCCATGTCAAAAGTAGCAATACCATGCCAAAAGCAGCAATAAAACAGCTAAAGTCTGAAAAAAGTTAAAGAAATCTTTCCTTCCGAAAAAAAATCTCAAAAATCGACAAATTTTTTCCTCGCCTAAAGGTACCTCCCCCCTTAACGTTCTCGTATTCGCTAATTCTTCCTATAAACGCCCATATTAACTCCCTTAATTTCCAACAGATCGGCTGGAAATTTTCAGATAATATATATGAAATGTCATTCATATTTTGATAATCCGTCGAAAATCGAAAATCGATATTTTCCAAAATTTCAGCTAGGCTCAAGCCCCTAATCAATTTCGGAAAGCTAACGAATTAAGGATGTTGAGTCCCAAATCGCAAATGATGATAAAATTCTGAAAATTTGGTATGTTTTTGTATGCGGTATTTCCGAGGTCGTGTAAAAATTTCACAACAAATAGGAAGCTCGTTATTGAACAATTAACATTCACAAATTAAATGTTGTTTTATGGAAACTGATGTAACTTTGCAACAAGTTTTTTTTTTACCTCTCAATTTTATAATATCTACAATATACTGAAAGCAACGGAAACAAAACGAAGTTTATTGATAAATTTTTTTTTATTTCTTTTAAAAATTGTTCTTAACAAAATGTTAATTTTTTAATAACGAGCTTCCTAATCGTCGTGAAATTTTAACACGACCTCTTAAATACTTCATACAAAAACATACCAAATTTTCAGAATTTTCTTATCATTTTTTATTTCAACCCTTAAGGAGGTTGAAGTAATGATGATAGAATTCTGAAAACTTTGTATGTTTTTACATGAAGTATTCAGGAGGTCGTGTAAAAATTTCATGACGATTAAGAAGCTATTTGTTGAACAATTAACATTAACATGTTTCATAGGGACTCATAGCTGTTTATGAAAGAAGAAAAACTCGCCCTGATGACGTTCGCCCGTCGTATATTGTTTTCCGCGACAGACTGTATTTCACGTGGCCGCGCGTGGTCATTTGGGAATGGCAATCGCGATTCGGCGTCCTCGCGTTCGCACCCGCGCGAGCAGCGCTTGCTGCGGGCTGTTCGTGTGCGTCTCGAGAGGGTTGTTGCCATGCGAGGTTCCTCTGCGCCGGGGACGACGACCACGACAACGACTACGACGACGACGACGACGACGAGTAGGACGCGGAGAAAACCGTGCAGACCGTGTGTATGTACGGGAGGGAAGAGCACACGTTCTCCCGACCGCGCCCTGCTAACCACGCCGTAGGTAGTAATTGATTGAGCCGCGCCCCTTCGAGGGTGTTGTGCCTCCTATACGTTCGCTGTATACCGTTACCACCCTGGGTGTCTTTGTGTGTGTCATACGCGCAAAGGATGTATATAGGACGCGCCCGGTCGGACGTTGGAGTGAAATACGACAAGGAAACTCGTTCCTAATGCATAATCCAACTGTTAAGCACTGACCAACAACACACCCAAAACCCCCGACAGCGAATCCTCGAATTGTTCGATTCGCGAACATTAACGTGTTGGATTAGTTAGCGTGTCTGGGGAGACTCTGCACTAACATCGAAGTGTCGTGGATCTGCGACTCAATTCTTTATCACTGCACTCAAGATAGTAATATCAGTTATGAGGTTCTACGGTAATGTGTACACCTAGTTTTTTTTAGCGACTTTACGAAATTCCGTAGTTATGTTAGTAATTGCATATTGGGATAGTAATTGAAAAATAGTTGGGTTGGTAATTAACATGCTACGCAATTGCATAGTTATGTTAGTAACTGTATGTTACGAAATCACATATTTTCATTAGTAATTACATGGTAAGCTGGTAATTAAAAATAGTCGTGTAAGCATGCTACGAAAATGCATAGTTATGTCAGTAATTGCATGTTAGGTTAGTAATTAAAAATAGTTTGTTATTAATTGGTATTTATTGGTAAATAAATATAAACATATTTGAAATCGGAGCCTCACTCGAGGGTTTTTGGGCTCGCTGAATTCGAATTTGAAGTCAAAGTTTGGAAATTCAAAATGGCGGCGCCACCATAGCGGATAAAAATCAAAAACTTTACTCGATTTAGATGAAAATTAGTACTCCGAGATTTTTGAGGTCGCTTATTACGAATCTGAACTGTAAAATTTAAAAACTCAAAATGGCGACGCTAGAATAGCGGACCGAAATTGCAAATTTTACTCGATTTAGATAAAAAGTGGTACTCTGGGATTTTCGCGGTCGCTTATTACGAATCTGAACACAAAATTCAACAAATTTTAATGGCGGACGAAAGTGCAAAAAACATCTCGATTTGGATAAATCTTGGAACTCGGAGGTTTTCAGGGACGCTGAGTGTCATTGCGAACTCAAAATGAAGGAATTTTTCAGGGCGAATTCAATAACATGGAGCATAATACAATAAATAAGTGGAAATATATGAAGCTTGAGTACCGAGTTTCATCTAAATCAATCTGTATTATTTATATTTTCATTCGCCATATTTGTTCCTCATTGTGAATTCCTGAATTTTGACTTCAGATTCGTAATCAGCACCCTCAAAAACCCCAGAGTACAAGATTTCCGGATAAAAAAATGTTCCTGCCATTTTGGGCACTTGTTGTCGAATTCTGCCAACGAAGGGGTTAACACAGCAATAAGTGCAATAAATCAAATAAACATAATTCCGTTTAAAAAAACATGTATTTTCGTATCGCTTATTCAATACAGTTTTTTTTTAAATATAAATACAGTGGCAAGCCGATATTAAGATAGATGACATCCGCGCACTGTCTTTAGCGTCGACTACCGAGCTGAAGGCGGTTTTACCGAGTTACCCTGTGCCCTCGTGCAATCTCGTATCAGGAAGTGAGTGCCCGTTGGCAACACTCTCGTGGGCCAAAAGCGACGAGTGATCGTTGATGCCCAAAGGGACCACGAATCAACATTCCAAAGATGTCCACTGGCTTTCCAATGTACCCACCACGACGCGCCGTTCGTCAAGAAAAATTGATAGAGTTATCGATCGCTATGCGTGTACCGAAGTGTCAGCGGCTAGTCAAAAATCGTTAGGCGGCCAGTGCGGACGTCGAGAGAAAAGAGAGACGACACACACGAGATCGCGTGTAGTGTGTGCTGCATCGGGGTCTCGAACGACGACCTCGAGACGAAGCCGGGCTTGGATGTCGCGCGAGAGACTTTCTCCTCGCGGGCGAACGTCGCGTTTCGAACTCGCATTGACGTTCCTGCACGAGTTGGCCGATGCCGCGCGATCTGGGAGCAACTACATATATATATATATATATATATATATATATATATATATTTAGTTGCTCCCTATATATATATATATATATATATATATATATATATATATATGGATCCGCGAAGCAAACGGACTTCATACGAGGTCGACGTTTCCAAAGCGAAAGATTCTGCTTTCGCGTAATAATGACCATCTATCTCGTTCGCACCCATCGCCGACACCATTCTCGCCTTCCTTTGGCATTGACTCGAGACGCGGTCACCGGGAAAAAAGTCTTCTCTATTTTACATACCATCGACCCGAATGTACGTAAATGATACTCGTCGTAGCAGCTTTGTTTCCAGCTGGGACAATATGACGGGGAAAAGCGGTCAAGTGCGTTTTGGAGCACTAATCGAAGGAGGAATTCGTAGCCGGTTGGCTGAGCGCGCGATCGTTGAATTGTAGGAAAACACAGGCTAAGGAGGGCCTAATCGTAGAAGTCGAGAAATCACTTTTTCAACACCAATATATCTTGGCAGTGCATCTTGTAAATGTTACCTGAACATTTCTGCGTGATCGGACGAAAATTGAGAGACGTAGGCTGCTATGTTGACGGCCGTCGGAACGAGCGTCGTTCGAAAATTGCAACGCTTTTTTTCTCGAAAGTACGTTTTTGAGGACGGTGAGCTAAATATCTTGGAAACAACTGCATCGATTTTTTCGAGATTTTTCGAGCTTTTTCTGGATAAGATATAGTAGGTGATCGAAGAATTCTTTGCGATGTGTACTTTCGATGAGATGAACGAAATATGCACATTTTTTCGCCCAAATCAATAGTCACTTTGATAACGCACCTTTTTTTTTGAGTTTGATGTTTCCGAAATTCGTTCGATTAGTAGTAGGATAAACTAATACACCAATGAAATCTTTTTGGTTTTTTGAGATTAGATAGACTGGTTTAGAAGGGCATTGCTCACCGCAAAAGACAATTGAATATTTTTACACAAAAAAAATGACAGTGTTCTTCAGATGATACTTTTTCAAATACATAATTTTTGTAGAAATTTATCATGACCATTTTCTTAAAAAAAATTATGAAGATTAGCCGTTTTCGACGTTTACAACTAGGCATAACCCTTTACAAGCATTTACGAATTTATCACAAATTTCATTGCTCATTGAACAACGATATTTGTGGTATTTTCGAAAATAATTATTTTTTGTACTTTCAAAGCTAATTATTTTAGCGAATATGCAGTCAGTTAATTCTCATTCATTTTCTCCAGGTATTCAAATCAAATAATTACAAGAATACAAGTAGAGGGGGGGGGGGTGGAGTTCGTACTTGTGACCTAGGATAATTTGTCTCAATGTACCTTTAGTTATCTCTGACAACGCAGTCCAAGATGAATGATGACAGCACCGGTACCAGTGACCTTAATGCAACGCGGAAATGCTATCGGTGCAGTGACAGCTCGACGAAGATCATCAAAGAGAAATCGAAAAGTATAAGGAATTATAAGGGCATTACCGTCTTATAGATTTAGCAAATTAAAAACTGTGCCTTCATTTTTCATCGCTAGTGATACACCTCGGATCTCATTTCCAACAAAGAGTGTGTAGTTATCGTAATGTAGAAATTGCAGCGGTGGTAGTGTCGAGGCGTCACGCCACATGGTGTGATAGGCTTGCATTAGCTGAGCGAACCACGCTGAATGACGACGCCATAGGGGCCAACCCCCTTAAGAAACAACCTCCCGACAGAACTCGGCCGCAACTCCTTTGTGCGTAATCCACTGGAAATGTCGTCTGGTTGCCTTTGCCCCCTGTTTACGTGCTGTTTCTGGCAGCGGCGGTTTTTTCATTAAAAAATAAGTTTCATATCGTCGTTTTCAAAAATAATAATATGGGAATGAGAAATTTAGAAATTATAGATCTTGAAAACAATAATTGAAAAATGATAAATCTTAAAAATAATAACTGAGGAATGGTGATTTAGGAATGACAAATATTGAAAATAATAATTGGGGCATGATAATTTGGGAACGATAAATCTTTAAAATAATAACTGAGGAATGGTAATGGAGGTATGATGAATCTTGAAAATAATAATTGAGGAATGATAATGAAGGATAATAACTTTTCAAATAATAATTGAGGAACGAGAATTCAGGAATGATAAATCTTAAAAACAATTACTGAGGAATGGTCATTTAGGAATGATAAATCTTGAAAATAATAATTAGGGAATGATAACGAAGAATGATAACTCTTAAAGATAATAATTGTGGAATGAGAATTTAGGAACGATAAATGTTTAAAACAATAACTGAGGAAAGGGTAACTGAGGTATGATGAATCTTGAAAATAATAATTGAGGAATGATAATGAAGGATAATAACTTTTAAAAATAATAACTGAGGAATAAGAATTCAGGAATGATAGATCATAAAAATAATAACTGGGGAATGAGAATTCAGGAGTGATAAATTGTAAAAACTATAATTGGGGAGTTATAACTTTAAAAATAATCATTGAGGAACGATAATTTAGAAATGTCAATTCTTAAAATTAATCATTTGGGAATGACAATTCAGGCATAATAGATCTTAAAAATAATAACTATTCAAATTAACAGTTTAGAAATTATAACTGTTCGAAATAACTGTTTAAAAATGGTAATTCTCCAAGATAATAATTGAAAAAAAATAATAACTCTTCAAACTAATAATTTACAAATAACAATTCGTCTAAATACCTACTTCTCGAAATCACATAAAAAAGATAATTCGTATTAAGTAAAAAAAACCAAAAGAGTGTTTTTATTTTAATTGACATGTATCCCACTCGTTGCAAATACTTCTAACCACAATTTTCGAAATATCGACGTGGTATTTTATGAACGTTCATCCGTAATAATTCCCGTATTTTAAAGCTCGATAATTTCATATTGAATTAATGATAAAACCATTTATTGATGCTGAGCGAGTACGTGGACAGTTTCAGTATCGCAACGGCTCTGGATCATAAAACGTCGTCGAGCAATAAAGACAAAAAAATACAAGCGGATACTTGTTACCAACTGTATGGTCGGTACATGCCGATCTGACGCGGGCTAATTAATATTTTGCAAAGTTCGCGTGCGATACAGCATCATTTTTTTTCGTACGAGCTGCTGTGTACATAAATAATATTGCTATGTACATACAATACTTTCTACAGCAAGATGGGACCCTCAAAAGCTTAAGCTGAACATTCGCGGTGTTACAGACTACGCACGCAATGGTAGGCAGTTGCGTAGAATATATACACACACACACACACACGCATATATATATATATGTAACAGCGTGTACATGTTTCCTCCTAAAAGAGTCCCTCAAATTATAGCTTTTATGTTTTCCTCCTCGAGACTCCCTATATTAATTGTACATTGTTTGTCAGGGCCTTGAGAAATACAAGGTTGCTGTATTTAAATGTATAAAAAATGTATTAAGAAAATAATTATAAAAGTACAAAGATTAATTATAAAATGACAGGTTCTTTTAGCTTTGTTAAGGTTTTTTTCTTACGAAATAATTTGATAAATTATTAGAAAAGAGTCGAATAATAGACTTAATATATTTTTTTGTTCCGTGCCACATTTTCGGAAAAATGTCCTATAATGAAAAATTGAACTACTCTTTGTAATTACGCGTATTTATAGAATTTTCATCAAAGTATGGAACGAAAAAAAATCGAACGCCGTTTTTCGGAAAAATACATTTTTAAAACGTGATTTTGGAGCTTGTTAAGGGGGTTAATTCTCTAAAATTTGCATTGTCCTGAAGGATCTCTCTCTCTCTCTCTCCCTCTCTCTCTTTATAACAACTGTAAAGTTTTTACGAAAAATTTGACCGTATTTCAGAAAAGTTCATTTTTTTAAACATTTTCAGTATCCTAGGAATTCGTTTTCGAGATATTGAAAAATCCCAAAACGCTCGCAATAAATGTTTCCACAATGATCTTTACGAAAGTAGTCCGCAGAGTCGAAATGACCACCACAATAATGTAATTCGGGAATTTCTTTTTTTTCTTCGTCGCGTCCGAAGTCGCTCGTCACGAAATTATTACGAGTGTCATACTCTACATACAAACGGAGCTCTCGCATTGGCCTTTTTTCACATTCGCTGCGTTCTTGCGTGGCTTCTCGCGTATCGACTATGACCGTCCACGTGTCGTCTCAGGAAGTGTGAGTTCACGTAGGCACTGTGTAAGATTAAAAAAAAAAGAAGCCTATATTGCCACTTCCGTGACCGAAGTGAATTTCGCACTTTGCGTCAGCGTAATGTCAAAAGTCAAAACGACGAGAGAGGCAAGAAAAATGTCACTTTCAAAATTGCGACGAAAAATCAAGAAAACAAGATTTATATTCACGATATACGTGAATTCAATTGCTCAAAAATTGGCTCGACGTGGCACGCACGCAACGACGCATTGAGCCATGCGTTAAGGGTACGAGCGTGGAGACGTGGTGGAAAAAAGAAAGAACTCAAAGGAAATAAAACTTAAGGAGTTCCATATGTATGGGATGCCCAACCTGCGACAGTACGCGAGTGTTGGGAAACCAGCAAAGCCCAAGAAGATCCCCGAACAGGCTTCCGAGTTGTTTGACCAGCTGCTACAAGACGAGCCTTTTTGATACTCGATCCAGCTCGGCAGACGTGACCCCGTGGAAGTTTCGATAGACATTTGCACAATCCTACATGAATTTACGGAAAGATTATTTTGAGGACTATCGAGTTCGGAGACCGTCCTCGTAATAGCGTATTGTCCCTGTACTCAATAAAATTCGTATTGTCCCCTCAATGTCTTGGTTCTCGATGATTCGAAGGTAATTTCGAGGACCGCCCTGTACTAAAAATCATCGATTGAAGCAATACTTGAGGAATGAAAACCCTTCGAAATAATAACTGGAAAAATAAGTTTTCAAACTAACCATTTATAAATTACAAATCTTCAAAATAATTGTTCCGAAGGTAGATCTTAAAGATGAAAACTCGTAAAAATAACAATTGGGGAATGATAATTTAGGAATTATGGCTCTTGAAAACAAAAAATGAAAAAAATAATGTTTCAAATTTAGAAATTACAATTCTTTGAAATGATTGTTCTAAAATGCTAATCCTCTGAGATGTTAATACATAAAAATAAGAATTGAGGGATAATCATTCAGGAATGGTGACTTTTAAAAATAATCATTGAAAAAATGAATAAATTTTGAATCAACAGTTCAGAAATTACAATTCCTCGAAATAACTGTTCTACAATGGTAATTCTTAAACATGATTACTCGTAAAAACCACAATTGGGAAATTATATAATAATTTACAAATGGCTCAGAAAAATAATTTACAATAGCTGAAAAATAATTCACAATGGCTTTGAAAAATAATAATTGGAAAAAATAATAACTTTTCGAATTATCAATTTAGAAATTACAATTTTTTCGAAATAACCATTTAAGAATGGTCATTCTAAAAAATAATACCTTAGAAAAATAACAATTTGGCAATAATCATTCAATTTAATTGATGATGACCGATTCATTTTGGTCACCATCTATAAATGATAATTTACGAATGATGACTCTTAAAAATAATAGTTGCAAAAAAAAATAACTTTTCAAATCAGCAATCTAGAAATTATACTTTTTCGAAACAATTTGAAAAACATAATTCTCAAAGTCAATTTTTCACGATAATTAAGAAAATAACATTTCCAACTAACAAATAAGGAATAATCATTCTTCAAAATAATACTTTTTCGAAACAATAATTCGACAAAATTATGTAAAAATAATAATTCGTCAAAAAACCAAAAACTACCGGATTTTTTTTATATTATCGAGTCGTGAAAACAAATTGTGGACCGTCCTCAAAATGACTAGCGGTGCTGATAGACGAAATTTTTCAGATATAACGAGTTCAAAATGTCCATTCCCCATACATATGCACACGCATGCACGAAGCACACCAAATTACACACTTATTCGGCATCAAGCGCTTAGCAACGCTTTATTATTTTTTAACGACCACGAGAAGCGGCCAGACTTGTCTCAGATATTAGTACCTATGCACGTAATAGCTGGGACAAGATTGAGACGAGGAGGATCGCAAGGCAGATATATATATATATATATATATATATATATATACACATATATATATATTGGGCCGTATGTAGTGAAAAAAATAAAATAAAAAGAACCATTCGTTACGAATTGAAACGTAGACTGTTGTGTAAATACTCGACGATTGGATAATTACACGTCTCACAGCTAGCAAGCCGAGCCTAATCGTGTCAATATCGTATACATATGTTATTAAAGACGATTTTTGATAACCCATTTTTCGATTTTTTTCCTCATCACGTATTTTCCACAGTACATTTTTTTTATCGCATCAAGGTCTTTCGGCCAATCTATAATTATTTTTCCCTTACTATTACGTTGTCGATTTCTTGGCGAAGTCACTTGTGTCGAAAGACGTTCGAATTCCTCAACAGTGAAAGCCTCGGATAAAATGATTTTTATGCAATATTTTACAATTTTAGAATCCGCGTTTCGACACGATTCTTCTTTTTTTTGCCACTTGAATCTTTCTTTTTTAAATTATTTCAATCGCCTCGTAAATCGCCGACGAGTTTAACCGGTCGAATAATTGTTCTCGCGTCCCGTGCTGACGTGTTATGCCATTCGGGGGACGATTGACTCCACTCGTCACGTTCGCTTGACACGGATTATGATTCGCGATTAATTAGCTGAAATTAAATCGCGCGAGAATTGAAAAAATCGTGAGATTTAAAAAAAGGGGAAAGGAGGTAACGAAAAATGCTTGAAAAATTGAGTACACCGCGTTCGCTTGAGGGAACAGTGGAAAAAAATTGTAAATCGAGTAAAACCTGATGAATATTCGTGTCTGGTTGATTCGCGATCGAATAACCCATGATGTCTGTACAAACGTGTATATATATATAGCTATGTATAGATCCAGGGCTGGCGGAGTGATCTTTGCAAGCACATTCTCTCTCTCTCTCTCTCTCTCTCTCTCTCTCCCTCTATTTTTCTCTGTCTCTCTTGCTTCATCCTCTCGCGCCTCCGTTCTATTTCGGGATAACGAGAAAAGCGACGTGTGGAATTTGCCGCGAGCCACTCACCCTCTTTGGAATCTTGCTCTCCCGTATCGTCTCCGTGTTACACGCTCTCGTGAAACCCGGCGCAATTAACCCGATGCGATATCCGTACGGTACATATCGTAGCAATGCATTTATCTTGTAAACGAATTTATCAAATTCAATTTTTCGTCATTTATACCGAGAAGGAGCGAATAAAAATGAGCCCTTATCATTTCACCGTGCTATACAACTTTTGGGGAAACGCATGCACACATTTATAGATATACAACCGGCCAAAAGTTTCCGGACGTTTCAGGTAATTGCAAAACTTTCGATTACGTTGGATAATTGCAAAATTATATTAGAATGATATAACTCATTACACAGAGCTGTATAATATCTTCGTAAAATAATAGATGAAATTAATTATTATTTCATGTATTATGAAATAATGATTTCACAGTAGATGAAATATTATGAAGTAATTTCATAATCGATGAAATATTATGAAATGATTTCATCCATTATGAAATAATTTCATTCATTATGAAATGATTTCATTCATCATGAAATAATTTCATAATAAATGAAATTATTATAAAATTTCATAAAAATTTCTTAATAACAGTATTGTAATATGAAATATGTAATATGAAGTAGTATGAAATGATTTCATTCATCATGAAATAATTTCATAATAAATGAAATTATTATAAAATTTCATAAAAATTTCATAATAACAGTATTAATACAATACTGACATTATTATTAATTCTCAGACCTCAGCTTTCCATACCGGCGGAGGTTTTCCAGAGTTTCCTCGTATCCTCGGCAAATGCGGAAATATAGCTTAAGGCGGAAAACCAGTTTAGGAGTACTTTTTTTTAGTGATTTTCATGACTTTTTTGTACAAAGCATGAATTAATCGAATTTATTCAAACTTTGGAAACATTTTCTACATATTTTGAAACAAGTATTTAAATTTTTCCGAAGCATTTGGTTTGAAAATATGAAACGTATAACCTGCCGTCCATTAAAGGTCGCCACCAGACTTTGCTGTTTGTGTACACTCTGGGGACCACAGTTTCCATCGGAAACCAATACGGTTTGAAGATTACTTTGAGAACATGTTTTCCTTCTATATGAACCTAACTCTGAAAAAAAAACCGAAAATTACATCTTTTTAGAGGTGTTTAAACAAAAGGGTACGATTTTATAACTTTTTTCCTATAAAAAATAAGCTTTAAACAATTATATTTCTCAAAATTTAGGTTCATATAGAACGTAATAATATAAAGAAACTGTCACTTTATAAAATTGTAGGTTAGGAACTGTTTGAGCTAGTGTATATTAATTGAAAAAAAAATCGTTTCGAGAAAAACGCGTTTGAAAAAAAAATTTCCCAAAGCAAAAAGTTCAAGGTAGCAATGAATTACTTATGCTGCTTACCGGTTATCCAGCGATTCGTTTTATTAACAATTTATAAAATCAAATAAACGATTTTTTGACGGTGAACGCAACGGAACGTTACGTTAGATTGCAATTGGGGTTAATTTAGGGTTCAATTGGGAAGGGTTAAACGTAAAAACCCACATGAGTATGCGTTGGAACTCAAGAAATAATAAAGCGTGTCTCGAAACGACCTGGCTCTTTGAGTTATAAACAAAACGTATTATTTATTTGAAAAGTACGAATATTTTTATTTTAATATAAGTACAAACATGGAGGTTATATTGGGAACACATTATCCGATAAATGGCATAAACGATATGGACTTGGAAGGCATATTCGTTCAACAAGATGGAGCAACCTGGACACTTCTTCTTTGGAGTTTTCTGAAAGGAAAAGGGCATGCCAATGATCCACAGATCATTCGAGAGCTCAAGGAAGCAAGCGGACGCGGCATTAAGGGGTTAACCCCACTTGCGATTTTGAAAAAATCGATTTTTTTAATTACATTTTTTTGAAGTATAAGTATCTGAGAATATGTCCTGAAAATTTCAAGTCGATCCGAACAAAATTGACTGAGATATGAGCGTTGAAAGAGAAGAATCCGTTGTGTAAACGACCGGCTAGTCTGCTGTCTGGCGCGGGTTTTTCTCAAAATGGCATTTCTGAAGTCGGTGACCAAGATTACTCGAACACTAATGAACCGATCTTCTTGAAATTTTGCAGGCTTATTTAATACATAAAAATGTAGTCTTTAATCGGTCGATTTTTTTTTCGAAAAAAATGGCCGTTTTATAGCCAAAAAACGGCCGTTTTTTTTTCGTTAAAATCGAACCATTAACTTTGACTGTCCGCCATTTTGTGAAAAATGAATATTTTTTAAAATCCTTCGATTAAAGACTAGTTTATACTTATATTTGACTAAATCCATCCGCATTTTTTTTTTCAGATGATCCACTTCGCCGCAATGTTGGTCACCGCAAACCGTGTATATAAAAACATTATTTCATTGACGGCCATTTGCCACTAAACAATGTAATATTTTTCAATAAAAAAATTACTGAAAGTTCTTCAAGATGTGTTCTTTAAGATGGTATATTGATCGATTAAAAAAGTTTTGTAGTTTTCTTTAAAAAAATTCATGAAAAACGCCTTTTTTTGCGCTACAAGAGGGGGTAAGGCCTTAATGAAATTAGACCGCAATTATGCCAAAATATTATTGAAAAATTCGTGAAAATAGTGAACGTTTGCAAACAGGGACGAGGCGGCCATTTGCTGGATATTGTGTTTCACACATAACCTCCATGTTTGTACATCATATTAAAATAAAAGTATTCGTACTTTTCAAATAAATAATACGTTTTAATAATAAATTAGAATACCAGGTCATTTTGAGACACCCTTTACTACGTATGGTATACCATCGCAAGAAGATTGCAAAAATTCAACCCATTGGATCTCCGAGAGCGATTTCGTAGCGGATGAGCCGAAACTAACTGCACTATCCAGCGAAAATGAGAACGGGGTACGTCATTGGATGTAATTTCTACATACGCAAGCAGTAACGCACGACGACTGCTTGCGTATCTCCCGAGAAATGAGGAATTTCCGTGAACTTTTTTGAAAAAACGTGTTCCACTGTTCATTTTTGTTTCTACTTTTACATTAGTGAGTACGTTTTTAGGTATCTTTAGGGAGGATTTAATCTAACATTGATTTTTTTATTAGCCGCAGGCAAAATGAAAGTATCGATGTTTAATGAAAAAAAAAACGCTCTATTTTCGTTGATAAGGAAACTGTGCATCTAAACAAGAATTCCTTCGTTCAAGCACTGCTTTTCTATGTGCAGGAGCTCGTAAAATTTGAAGTTGATCGGTGCAGTCGTTCTTGAGGTATCGTGGGCATCGATTCAATAATTTTCTAATAAATTATTGAAAATTGAAAATTCAATTGAAATTGAAAAAATTGAAATTGAATTGAAATTGAAAAAATTGAAATTGAAAAAATTGAAATTGAAAAAATTGAAATTGAATTGAAATTGAAAAAATTGAAATTGAATTGAAATTGAAAAAATTGAAATTGAAAAAATTGAAATTGAATTGAAATTGAAAAAATTGAAATTGAAAAAATTGAATTGAAATTGAAAAAATTGAAATTGAATTGAAATTGAAAAAATTGAAATTGAATTGAAATTGAAAAAATTGAAATTGAATTGAAATTGAAAAAATTGAAATTGAATTGAAATTGAAAAAATTGAAATTGAATTGAAATTGAAAAAATTGAAAATTCAATTGAAAAATTGAAAAAAAGTCCCTAACCTATATATAGCATTTATTATTCGGCAATTTGTCCGACAAACGTTGAAACTCAGAGAGAAAAATTGAAAAACACAATATCTGTAAATAATTTGCGGAATTTGAGAAGCGCAATTCATATATATATATGTATATGTGAAACTAACATATTCTCTCGCCTCTCTAAATATAGATAGTGCAAGTGCAACGGTCATTCGGCGCCACGTTTATAATATAAGCTCGCGACATTGAAAGTATATAACACACTCTCGTGGCGTCCGTACTCCTCTAGTCACTCTCGTGGCTTCGTTCCAACGCGCTTCCTTGGTAAAACAAGCAGCGATGAGCCTCAGCCAAATTCTTCGTCGTTCCCACAATTGGATATTTTCCCGTCGCTCGCCGCTCGGAAATCTGACTGTTGAGTTGGCTGAATTGAAAAATCGTCACGACAGGTGGTCGGTTATTTATCTGCGTTCTCATTTCTCGGCAATTTCTAATTGTTCATTTGTACCGCCGGATATGAATGTTTTTCCGAATGACACTTCGCTGAAGTGGAAATATCGTGTTTTGAGCGATGGCAATTAGGGGGACTTCAGTCGAGGGTGAAGACCTAGAGACCCGAATAAAGTGGCTGATTCTCGAATTTTTCTTTCTGGGAAACAGCTGGTGAACAAGAAACGCATTTTTTTCAACAAAGAGGTACATGTATTGAAAGCCTTATAAAAATCACCAAATTTTTTTTAAAAACAACAAAATTATGGCCACCGGCAGATGAGATTTTTTTCGCGACGTTTGGCGGTGGACGCTCTCCAGCTTAAACGGTGCATCCGAAATCTAAAAATCGAACGAGTTATTCAAGTTAACGATAGATGCGAGTCATTGACGATCGTCGATTGTCAAAATCATTTTGTCTTACAAAGTGGAGACGAATTAAAGCATAAGCATAGAAAAACTATGAAAGAGGTCGTCATTTTTACGTGACTATTAAATAATGAAGATCGATGTTGAAAAAGTGAGATCGTCAATGACCTTCAAATGTTCCTCGTCGCATCTCCCGTAAATTTGGAAACGATCCATCCCGTGGTTCTCGAAATATCATGTCCACCGACATTAAACAGTGTTTCGAGAAAAACGCTCACTCAATTTTAGGAATATTTCAATTAAATTTTCAGGGAACATAAAAAAAGTCATAGTATCGAATAAAAATATTTGTGGAAAATGCATTTTTTGTACCCACCTAGACACGTGTAGCCCGTCAACCGAATTTCCGATCGGCGAGATAATTAAAACTGAGAAACCGGAAATAGTAAACCGAAAGTGACAAGTGGAGGGTTAAAATCCAAAAAGGTCACAGGAATGAACATCGCTGGAAAAAATGCATTTCGATTTGTGACTAGTTGTACCATTTATCGTGTCGAATCCATGCATGACGATTATTCGTCGATTAAGGTCGATTGAAATCGGTTTTCATCTGCCGATTCTCTTTATTATTGATAAAGACAGTTGACAACCACTGGACGTCGGAGGTACAGCGTTCGATCATCGTCACTGGCGCGCGCGTCCAGTCGCGCCTTGACTTCCGGTAACGCTCGCTCGCCCGCGAATACGCACCTATGCCGGTAAGCGTAGAACAAAAAACTCGTTACCCGGTGCGTCGATCCCCCGTCCCGATAAAAAAAAATGAAAACAGAAAATAAACCTTGATATATTGTTTTTTCTCAGGGAAACCTTGATAACAATTAATGTTACCTCGATCAAATAAATCAAAAGTACAAAATCTTGAACGAATTCAATGAAGTACGAAATCGACCTGCTTTTTAGGGGATCTTTTTCTCACGTACGCAATCGCACAGAAGCAATCGTCAATGAAGATTTTCATCAAACGAATTTTTATTCTTTAGGTTTTTTTTTCAGAATTCGATTAAGTCTTGGCGATCCAATAGCACGCAATGAAATTATATGAAATTTTATGACGGAACTCCATAAAGTTTCGAAGAAAACGATCCATAAATATTGGGGACACGTTACTTTCCTCACAACAAATTATTATTTATTTAAGATTTTTTTTTCGGAATTCGACAAAGTCATGCCAATCCAATGAGACGTGATAAAATTATATTGATTTTTTTACGAACCTCCATATAGGGGAAGATCGCTGCATGTTAGTTGCCTTACAACAATCTTTATGTTTTTTAGATTTCTTTGCAGAATTCGATGAAGTTCTACCTATCTAATACCACGTAAGAAAATCATATAAAATTTTGTGCCCACACTCCATAATGTTTCGGGCAAAATCATTGCAGGTAAGTTTCCTTACGATAAATTATTCTTTCTTTTAGGTTCCACTTCCGGAATCGGACAAAGTCTTGCCGATGCAATAACGTAATAAAATCATATAAAATATTATGGCAAACGGCCATAATGTTTCGGGGAAGATTATTACAGGTAAGTTTCCTTACGACAAATTCTACTCTTTTCGGTTTTCATTCGGAATTCGCCGAGTTCCCGCCGATCCAATACCACAAAATGAAATTACATAGAATGCGATGACAAAATTCCCCAAAGTTTTGGCGACGATTATTGCGGGTGAGTTTCCTTAAAATAAATTCTACTTTCTTTTGTTTCTTTTCTTTCGAAATTCAACGAAATTTCTGTCGATCCAATACCACGAAATACAATTATATTTAATTTTATAACGGAATTCATTAAAGTTTCGACGAAGATCATTGCACGTAAGTTTCCTCCTGATCTCATCTGAGGTGCACCTTTGAGGAAGGGCAGTAGAGTTCAGTGTCTCTCTCTCTCTCCTTCTCTTCCTACACACACATATGTATGTATGTATATATATATATATATATATATATATATATATATATATATATATATATATATATATATATATATATACTCACATACATCCCCATACTCACAAATATCGCGCTCCACGTCAAAGAGTATCGATAAATCGTAACGCAGAATGAGAGATAGAAAGAGAGCTCGCAACGTGTAGATACGAAATATAGATATCCATTAACAACTGGTTGGAGGGTGTACGATCGGTAAAACATTAGTTCGCGAGGAACACATCGCGAAAAGGACGAAAGTGTGGGTTAAAGGGGAGAGAAAGAGAGATCTATCAGCAAGGCCGTAAGAAGGATAGGGGTATAAAGAGATTGATAGAGAGAGAGAGAGGGGGGGGCAGAGAAAGAACATCGAAGCTCGCGGACCTCAGCTCGTGGAGGATAGCCATTGTTTACGGCCGATTGCCGTCTGCCATTAGCCAGATAAATATCTGCGCTGTAAAAATAGGGTGGGCCTGGCTTCTCTTGCCAGTTTTCCTTCTCTTTCGCATATTTATATCTCTTTCGTCTCCCCCCTTTTTTTCCGCTTTCTATCTTCTCGGTGTAGCATCGCGTGTGCGTCTGAACTCTCGTGTTGCGCTTCGCGTTCACGAAAAGACGAGACTCGAGAATCCGCAAAAACATGCATATAGATATATGCATGACGAAGGGTGATTTCGAAGACGTTCGACTTCGAGGACGCGTACCCAAAATCAACGTTTCCAAAAGAATCAACGTGTCTGCATAAACTTAGGGCCCAAAAAAAAGGGCGGCTTTCAAATTCTTTTTTTGACAAGACTATTGGGACGGCGAGATCGGGATTTTACACAAAATTGATACGTAGGCTTGCCAAGCTTGAGTTTTTCTCCAATTGAATAATATTGATAAACAACGACGTTATTATTATTCAAATAAACTGCCGCCGTTGCTGCATGACCGATCGGTGTAGGTGGCTCTGGGAACTGGGTGACTTGATATGAAGAATAAAAAATGTAGTTGCAGTATAGTAATAAAACTTTCGTGTGATAGGATACTTTTTGAAATTTTGAAAATTACGGAAATGGCAAGCTGTAGAAAAAAACGTTCGATTTTAAACGAAAGAAATCAGATTTATCATTTGTTATTAAAAAATGGATAAACACATGAAAAAACCATCCGGTCATACGATTTTAAATGTTATAAACTACGATCCGTCCGAATTTTGGAATGAATCGGACGAACAGATTTTGAGATACGACTTACATCGTTTCGTAAAACTTAATTTCGAAAAAAACGCAAAAGGAAAGACCTTCTATCTTACCGCAGTGGGCGATCTTTCAAAAATCGTCATAATGCAGACGATTTTTGAATTTTTCATAAAATCCTTCTTACAAATGAAGTGAGGATCGTATCGAAGTGGAATGCAACGAAAATTCTTTTTAATATATGCAGCCTGCAGTTTTGATTGCCATCCAAACTCCTCTACAGGATTTTTAGGTTATGTGTCCCTAATAGGGATCTCCAAAAAGATATCAGTGATATTTGCAACCTAAATCAGCAGAAAAGTGGACCAATGCGAAGAAAAAAAAATCCGTTCCATTCCAACGACCCAAACTTCAATACCATGAAAGACCCTAGGCCACGGTCTTACATACAGGTCTGGGAACTTCTGGAGTGGGATTGGGTCAGATAATGAGGCTAAACGGTGGTTCTTAATTCTGTCACGTGCAGCGCTGCTGCCTAGAAGTTAGCCAATCAACAGCAAGTTCAAACAGCGTGTTATGGCGCCGGGGTTTTTTAAAAATAAACAATATCTTTAAGAAAGATATGAATGGAAAATGAAATCTACAGATTTATGTGATCTACAAAAGAAGTATGTGATCAATTCATAATTACATCGTTGAGGATTCGTCCAACTGGACTCCACTTTGTCAAATTTCGCACTTTGTCAAATTTCGATTTAATACCGGTATAACGACCTCTCATTTTCATCGCAATTCTTCATTTTCCAGATCTTTGAACAGTGAAGAATATTTACGATAGTTAAAAATTTTTTTTTACAATTCGGGACCACTTACGTATGATGCATTTTTTCGATTCAATAGACAGCGCTGTCAAGGTCATTGCTGTATATATATATATATATATATATTTCATTTTCCAGAACTTTGAACAGGGAAGAATATTTACGATAGTTAAAATTTTTTTTTACAATTCGGGACCACTTACGTATGATGCATTTTTTCGATTCAATAGACAGCGCTGTCAAGGTCATTGCTGTATATATATATATATATATTTCATTTTCGAGAACTTTGAACAGGGAAGAATATTTACGATAGTTAAAATTTTTTTTACAATTCGGGACCACTTACGTATGATGCATTTTTTCGATTCAATAGACAGCGCTGTCAACGTCATTGCTGTATATATATATATATATTATATATATACAAATATAGCAACCTCTATCTGACGGCGCCTAGGGTCCCATAACCTAAACTTGGAAAAAAGGACATAGAAATAAAAATGAAGAAATGAACATAAAGGATTTTCGTTGCATTCCAGCGATGCAAACTCCAACCCATATTTGAAACTACTTTCGTAAAACTTGAGCTGGCGTCGTCCCCCGACTAACGTCAAGCCAGTTTTCCCCAGTTTCCCTGTGCCCCCGTGCGCGGGAACGCGTCTAAAAATATCACCCTTTCGGCGATTCGGAATCGTTCGCCCCCGCGATCCTTCAGAATTCCGCAACGAGCGAAGCTCCGAAAAAAGAAGAAAAAAAATCCGTGCATCTCGCTAACTTTTGGCGAAGGCTCTTGTCCATAGGGATCGCGCGTGAAAGTACTTCAATCGAACGAGCGCGCAACCTTGAGCCACGACAAAAATAAACGCTCATTAAACTCTTGGGAGAATTCCGATACCGCCAATTCCCTCGTAATACGTTTACTGCCGTCCTGATAATTTTATCCGATTTTATCCGTGCCGCGAGCTCGCGAATTTGCAATCTCCTTTCGATCTTGTCGAAATATTCTATCTTCTTCGATCTTATTGCGGAGGCCTCGATTCTCGGTGTCTCGCTTATCGATCATGATTTTACGGCGGAGGGGGAGGGGCCGGGTGGCCGAGTGGGAGAAAAAGAAAAAGACAGCGGGAATTTGGATATTTTTAACCATCGTTGTCACGAAGAAGACCATCCCGATGGGACAGTTGGTGAAGTTTAGATTAAGGCCGTACTCGAATTCATAAAATGTGTGTGTGTGTGTGTGTGTGTGTGTGGGGGGGGGGGGGGTGTCCTATTGTGAATGGATAATCCTGCAACTGTCAATAGGTCAGATCATGTCCTAGTATATGCTGGAATTTCAGTTTAGCAAAAGTCGCACGGTTTTCGAGATTTTGCGCTCTGTGTTATTATTATTTTTTTTAATCATCTGCTTTTGGTTTTTCGCATACCATTGTTACAGGATGTGAATCGCCAATAACTAAGCCACTTTTTAAAGTAATTGTCACGATATGTGTAGTACATTTTTTTGACACCGCAGGCTATCAAAGTCAGATGTTCGAATTGTATGAAACTTCTGCATAAGATTTTTTTTCATAAAGTTTCCTTAAAATTTAAAATTAAAATGAAGACTTTGCTAGATAAAACGAATAACCAAGAGTTTTTTTTTAACCGGGTCTAATGAAGTTGTCAATCGTAGAAATGGCATGCAAAAAAACAAAAAGCAGATGATTTTTATCACGAAAACCGTGGGGCTTTTTACTAAACTGAAATTCCAGCATATAGTAGGACATGGTCTGACCTATTGACAGTTGCAGAATTATCCATTCATAAGAGGACACCCTGTATATGGGGAAAGAATAATGTGAAGCCGTTGTATCGAGGTAACGTTGATTGTTCTCACATCTGGTTGTTTTCAGGAGGGTTGTAAACATTTTTCGAAAATTATTCGTTGAATTCGTTTCGGGACGGTTTTCGAAAGGTTATAATGCTGTAAATAAAACAAGACAAATAAAAATCGATGATTATAATTCATAATAATTATTAGAAAGAATATTTTGAACCCGTTATATCGACGTAACGGTGACTATTTTCACACATGGTTGTTTTGAGGACGGTCCTTGAATTTTTTCAAACGATTTGTTATTAAAAAAAATACTAACAAGATAATTTAATAAATTAATAATAATTATGAGACAGAACATTTTAAATCCGTTATATCGATGTAATGTTGACTATCGTCACTACAAGCCGTTTTGAAGACGCTCGTTGAGTTTATTATTAATGATTGTTTGTATTGGCCCTAGGACGGCCCTCGATATATTATTATTGTATAAATAGAACAAAAGTTGTTAATATTAGTAAATAAATTGATAGTCATTAGAAAGAATATTTTCAATCCGTTATATCGATGCAACGTTGACGATCGTCACTCCTGGTCGTTTTGAGGACGATGCTGAAATTTTTTTCAACCTTGCGTTGTATTGTTACCCGGACGGTCCTTAAAATGTTATAATTATGTAAATAAAATGAAATAAATTGAGTATATTTAATAAATTAATAATTATTATTGATTAATAAATTAACAATAATAACACATTTATTAATTGATCATTATTATTAATCAACAAAATAACAATTATTGTTAATTAATAATTAATAACGAGGTAACAAAAAATATTATCAAATAAATAAAGTCAAAATTATATAAATATGGTTAGCTGTCAAAGTCAAAATTATATAAATATGGTTATAAAACCAGATTTACCATATTAACCATATGGTAAATATGGTTACGAAATCATCTTTACCCAATAGGTAAAAATGAGTAAAAATGAATAAGCTACAACGAGAACGGTCCTCGAAGTCTTCGAATTACCAGTCCCCGTATGCATAGCTCTTTAATATTCCACCTGGCCAACACTTGTATTTGATTATCAACTTTTGCCAGGTGAATTTAGCGCGTCTATCGTCGTTTCGCGACGTAACGGGATCATTGGACAGTCAATTTCACGTACCCCAGTCCTCACTCCGCTTCATTAATATATAATACATAAATTTAGCAAGCACGTTCGTGATTCGAGCTGTGCGGCCAAAAAAAAAGCAAAAAGGAAGAAAAATAAATGTAATCTGGTAAAAGCAGCGAGCGAGAGAGCGGATTACGGATGGCCCGAAATGAAAATGTTGATCCCTCGCGGCCGTACGCGAAGCTCCCGATGAGAGCCCGGGAGGCTTGTTATCGAATTACGTAATTTTATTAATCCGCGGTCACAGCCGAGGAAGCACAGACCTCGCCATGCACGCGCACACCGAACAAATTCGGGGGGCGATACCTTCGGGCGAGAAAAAAATTGATGATTTAAAAAAAAATTAGATCAGGTGTGCAACACGATCTCGATGATGAGGAAGAACACTTGTACGGTGCCGAAATCGCTGACTAGCAGTAAGACGACAATATTTCACAAAATCGTGCAAAATATGTACGAAAACTTTGAACGCGATTATCTCGAAACTACATATCTTGACACGGCGGGATTGACATCTCGAGTAACTTTCACACTATTCACTCGAATTCATAGCGTTCAAACAGTAGTCATTTTCGGTTCACGATCGAATTTTTTGGTCAATATTTACAGGTGGGGCTCCAGCTGGAAAAGGACTTTAGACATTTTATACCGAATCGATGTATTTCAGGGCACTTTGTTTATAATATTTAAGTCGGGGGAAGACAATTTCAACCCTTATTTCAACCCCCAGACGCTTTTTTTTAACTTTTTAACGGTATGAAGGAAACGGGTTTGGTGACATCATGTGAGTCCATTGACATGGGTTTGGGTTTGTTTGGGTTTGTTTGTTTTTTTCTTAATAAAATACCCCTCCCCCATCATAAAAAACTGTGCAAAAACATTTTTTTAAACGTGCAAAAACATTTACGGTTATATTTTAGACAATGAGGTTAGAGAGATTTGTACAAAATTTCATCAGAATCGATTGATTAGTTTTTCATCTACACGTCACGCCAATTTTGAAAATGCAGTTTAAAAGATCGTGGCAAACGTTCGCTATTTTCAAAGAACAATAAAAAAACACCATGCAGCAGCCAAAAATAGTAATAAAATATACCCTAAGTGTCAAAACTGGTGAAGCCATTTTTCCTTTTAAAAAAAATCGTGAAAATAAAAAAATGTTGCCTTGCCTAAAGGTATCTCCCCCCTTAAGCGTGAACCATGTCTCAATTTGAGGAATAAAAGCCCTTGAGCCTAGGCTCATCTACTAATCGCCACGTGTCGATCTTTCGTGTCAGTCCACCAGAATCTCTTTACTTTCATTCGGTATGAATGAGGCACAGTGCCTCGAGGCGGGTCTCCGCAGACACTGGGAATCCGTACGATCTCGACGGGTCCTTCCTTCCGTCTGTCACAGCAGAGACACCCCCCTTCCCACCCACCAGCCTTCTTGAGACCCTTCGGTTTAATAATTCGAGATGATTCATGAGAATGGCATTCAGTGAGCACTTTGGAGTAAAATGATTGCGGTCACTGCAATTGATTCCGCGAAGACTTTTAATGGTTTTTATTAGGGAAGGTTCGATCTGCCATTTTTTCGTCAGTGCGGAAATTCTGACCTATTGATGAAATTTATTTAAAAATAATTTATTCATAGTGAATGAAGGAATATTAATTTACTTCTGACGCTTAAAAAATAATATATTATGTATAGCATAATAAATGTATATTTATATTATAAATGTATAATAAATAAATGATAAATAGATACTTTTGATCGAGTAGAGGTATAACGGTGAAAATGTGGAAGAGGGCGGCAAATTGTTTAATAGAAATAATGAAAATGAGGGAGGAAAGATGGCCTAGGAAATGCCTGAAAGAGGAGGCGAGAGAAGTACTCAATGGAAACCCAACCCTACATAAAGCAATTCGAGAAATTAATTGGAAAAGTAACAGACGAAGGAAGGAATGCGAGTGGAAACGATATGCAAAACGTAAATATAATATATAGTAGGTTTGAGGAAAAACTTGTAAGGGGAAAGAAATATGTAGGGGGATTATCATCTGTGTACACACCCTGAAGGGGTATACCTGAAATAAATACTACTACTACTACTTTTGATTGAGTAATTTGATATTCATTAAGACGAGACGCCACTGTAAAGGGTCAAGAAAATAGATGTTTTTTGTTGAATTTTCTCAAAGTATGCATATTCACGAATATGTTAAAAATAATTCAAATGAAAATATTGAAAATTGACCAACTTACAGACGATTTACGTATACTAGAAGTACCAATCCTGTTTTTTGGAATCATAATTCCATCTATAATCATCCAATTTTCAATTAGACAAAAGAAATTCGCAATTGCAATAACTAACGTTGCACGTAGCCGTTTTTTTTTTATAATTGAGTATTTTTCATGCCCCCAAATATGAATAAAAATTTCGGGAAAATTATACTTTTTTTACTAAACACCCGCCATATTGTGAATATTTTTTTTCGAAAAACCGCAACCTACAACGACAACAATTATATAGATAGAACATTTATATAGATTACGAAAGTTTTTTACTTTTATTTTTCAGACCAACCATAGTCAAATTATCGATTGTTGGACCACATTTTTTACACAGAAACTCCATCATAACATTATCACCTGAATAACGTTGTTAATCATTGATTTTTTTTTAATTAAAATAACACGAAATAAGTTCGATGCATGCTTAATAACATACCTTTCTCCCAAATCCCAAATAGCTTATCTAGGAGGCAAAAAATTTGAAAAAAATCTATTTTTTCGCCCCGTCACAGTGGTCTCCTTTCTCAATTTATTTTTGACATCTGGTTGACTGCATACATATTACGTGCATGAAGTCCAACAAGGATTCTCCACTTTCTCAGCTTTGAATAATGAATCCTTTAGAAAAAAAAAACACTATCCGTTCTTGACAGAAAGAAAAAGAAATGATCGATCTTTCAGAAAAAAAACCCTTTATCTTCTTGACAGCTCATACTTCGAGGTGAAAAATCGCAAAGGTTCTCATTTGAATTCATTGCAAGGTTATGATTTTTTAATAAATTTTCATTTATTCCGTATCGTTTGACAAATTTCGATAAAACGTGGAGAAAAATTAAATATTTTTTTTCACCATTCGCATCTCCTCGCGCACAACAGAAACAAACCCAAACAAATTAATATTTTCTTCGTCATTTACAATCTCCTCCCGCATAACCCAAACATATTAAATTTTTCTCCGTCATTCATTATTTCCTAGTACAATGCTCCACCAAACCCAAAAAAATTACATCTTTCCCCTTTTTACAAGACATTTACAATGTCATTGTCAGCTGCTCAGCTATTTCTGATTACTTCGTATAAAATCGCACGGGCTGCGAGAATGATTCAGACATCGAAGATGTCTGAAAGAAAGGAGGAAATGAAGAAAAAGAGTCTTATGAAGTAGAGACTGATTTATTTCGATCAAATATTTCATTAAATTTCATCGCCAAATGGTTTTCCTCTCTCTTTAAGGATGTTGAGTCCCAAATCGCAAATGATGATAAAATTCTGAAAATTTGGTATGTTTTTGTATGAAGTATTTCAGAGGTCGTGTAAAAATTTCACGACAATTAGGAAGCTCGTTATTGAACAATTAACATTCACAAATTAAATGTTGTTTTATGGAAACTGTCGTAACTTTGCAATAAGTTTTTTTTCGACGTCTCAATTTTATAATATCTACAATATACTGAAAGCAACGAAAACAAAACGAAGTTTATTGATAATTTTTTTTTAATTTCTTTTAAAAATTGCTCTTAACAAAATGTTAATTTTTTGATAACGAGCTTCCTAATCGTCGTGAAATTTTAACACGACCTCTTAAATACTTCATACAAAAACAGACCAAATTTTCCGAATTTTCTTATCATTTTTTATTTCAACCCTTAAGGAGGTTGAAGTAATGATGATAGAATTCTGAAAAATTGGTATGTTTTTACATGAAGTATTCAGGAGGTCGTGTAAAAATTTCATGACGATTAAGAAGCTATTTATTGAACAAATAAAATTAACATGTTTCATAGGGACTCAACATCCTTAATTCCTTTCTTCAATTTCCCCATACTGTAATAAAATATAGACATAGTAAGCCCATTTCTCTCTGTCGCCGTGGTCCCAACGACACTCCGCGAACGCATCTAAATCGCATTAATAAAAAAAAATGCAATATGTTACAGATGTGCGTTATGTATACCTCCAACTTTTGTATCATGTGCACTTTCACCGCTACGCACGCGTTTAACTGTCAAATATTTTACGGGAGCATAAACAAACAATTAGTCAAAAGTGCATGCCTCCTCGTGTCACGCTATTTAAATAATATACCTACGTAGGCGACGTGTGTCTACGATCCTTCAGGATGTATGCATCACTAATTCACCCTCATCCATATACATATACATATACACACACACACGCGTGTGTGTGTGTGTCGTCGAGGCGTGTTCATAATTCTCATTTATTTTTAAGATCATCGCGTACGGACGTTCAGACCTCAGGTGCACCAACCATTAATCTTACTCAGCGTATAGCTATACACACACACACACACACACACACATATATATATATATATCCAACGCTCGAACGTATCCATCTCCTCTAGTGATACTCCGCGCACACCGCGTACAATAAACCCACACGCGTATGTGTCGTGGATTCAAAACTCGTACGTTATATTATTTACGAAGTACAGAACGTAAGGGAATTCTCCCGATTGATTCAGAGAAAACGAGAATAGAAAGGTTGCCACAAAACCACAAGATCCTACGTAGAAGATATATATATATATATATAATTGGAATGTAATATTTCCAAAATGAATTAAAAAGTAATTAAACATATTCCAAAAATGTCATGAGCGGTAAAAATAGATTATAAAAATTGTATAAAAAATAAATATGTATAATTAGATGGATATAGAAATAACTTGAATACACGATCTATTCAATTAAATTGATTCGAGTGAATGGCGAAGAACGCCTTGACATCTCCTTCTCATGGTCGTTCTGTCGTAGATAAATAATCGTACGGGTTTACAAGTTGACATAAAATGATTTATTCTCACGGAGATTATAAAAAATATGTATAAATGGGTAAATGTCTGTGTACCTAACTAGGTAAATATGTTGTTAGGTGCTACCGGAGAGTTCTGTTCTCTGTGTTTACATAAATGACCCTCCCTTCTCATTTACGGCATTTATTTTTCGATGGTTTTCATATATCTATCCTAGTTTCTAGTTTCGTAGATTTTCTGATGTTATCGCATCAATCGAATCAATGTTTAGCCCCCTGCTGTTTTCCAACCATTGCTCCAAATTATATACTCTTTTAGTTCAGTTTTCCTTTAACATATACACTCGCAAATATGTCTCAAATTTTTAATTACCTGCTCGCGTATTCTACATTTGACGTCTACGTACCCTTTTTCCCGTCTTTCCTGACATTTTACGGGGGGATTGTTTTTTTTTCGCAAAAGTTACCGCTTTTTGGGAATTTTTTTGTGAAGAAAGTATACAACGGAAAACTTGTGAAACTTGGCATATAGTTTTATTGATCTGTTTACTACATACAAAAAATTTTTTAAACAATTTCATAAAAAATCCGCCTCCCACCCCCCTCGACGCGCGATGGTCCTTTTTTGATGGTGTGCACGATTACAGCCTTCACGTTCATCCTGCAACAAAAACCCAAAAAGCATTTTACTTTAGACACATATAGCTATCGTTCGATGAAGGGAAAAAAAAAATTGACGATTTGGTGACGTTTTGAACTTGAAGTATCGATTTTTCGAAAAAAATTGATCGATTTTTTGTTATAAATAAAAAACTATTAAACGTATTGCTTTTTTGCTTCATCAAACGATAGCTATATGTGTCCAAAGTAAAATGCTTTTTGGGTTTTTGTTGCAGGATGAACGTGAAGGCTGTAATCGTGCACACCATCAAAAAAGGACCATCGCGCGTCGAGGGGGGTGGGAGGCGGATTTTTTTATGAAATTGTTTAAAAATTTTTTTGTATGTAGTAAACAGATCAATAAAACTATATGCCAAGTTTCACAAGTTTTCCGTTGTATACTTTCTTCACAAAAAAATTCCCAAAAAGCGGTAAATTTTGCGAAAAAAAAGACAATCCCCCCTTAATATTGAATTTTTGCATCGAATTTAATATTTTTCCATGTGAATACCTGTTTTCCTATGTTTATATTCCTTGCACAATGTTTACCCATGCATTGTCCTCCAGTCATTTTGAATTACTCGTTAAATTTTAGTTTTTATGTTTCTACTTTTTGCTTCTTCTATTTATTTTCCCCATTTAGATGGGTTACCATTGATAATTGCTCGAGGCGAAAGAATTCTTTGAGAACAAGTACTCTGGTTCGATTTTCGATTTCGAAATTTTTTTAAAGGTACTTTTTTATTACAAAATTTCGCCGATTTTTTCATAAAGTTCATCATTTTCTCACTTTTCACTTTTTTTGGTTCATATTCTGCGTATGAGTATTAATGAACGAAAAATCTTCGTTGGTTTTTTCTTCAGATTAACGGGGTATCCCTCTCAGGAAGCCCAATTTGAAGAGTCAGAATAATGATTTTTTTTTTCTAGTAACACATTGGTTGGTATAAGTTATTTTTTTCCCAGTATGTTGTACACATGTTTGTGATTATAATGTAATTTTTTTCGGAAGAAAATCTTCCAAAGTGTTAGTGGTTCTGCAGTTGACGTTGACGTGCAGTTGACGAAACGAAAACAAAAAAAAAATTTCTTCAGATATATCCAACTGGCAATGGGTTCACGATCCACTTTCCGAAATTTCGAAAAATACGAAAAATGACAGCTTCTCCAAAGAAAACCTCATTTTTCTCTTGAAAAACAGCATGCTGAAGTCATTTTTGTTAACAAATGGTTCATCCATTAAAAAAAAGCGATCGCGAACCGAAAATTACAACTGTTTCAAGATATGTAGTTTCGAGATAATCGCGTTTAAGCGGTTAGGGCACAGAAACGGGTATAAAATCATGTACGAATGTAACAATTTTTTTCGTATCAAAAAGTGATTCACTCATAAAATGAATTACACATCTATTTAGTATGGATATCAAGTTGTGAGAATTTTTTTTTTTTCGATGTCCACAATGGCCGAGTACTAATATTTTATTTTGTTATCTTTTTTTTAGGCGCTTCGCGGCGTGACATTTAGCATCCACAATTTTTAACCTAGAATAAAAAACGAAAATTCTCGTCAATCTACATTATAAAACCTAGAGAAGTACGTAAGTAATTTAAAAAATATTGTTTTATTCAAAAGTTGTAGGTGTTTGAACTTAAGAAATGAATTTTCAGTGAAAAATTTCGTATAAAACTGCTCATAAAATGAACAGTTTTCGATTAATCAGAAATTCCGTACGTACGTCTCTGCGAAATGCAATTAGGAACATAACTTTTAAACTTCAAGTAAATCGAGTGAAAATTGGTGATGCTATTTGTCACGCCAATTGAAAAAAAAAGATAACAAAAAAAAATATTAGTAGTCGGCCATTTTGTACATCGAAAAAAAAAAGAAAAATATTTTCTAACAGCTTGATATTCATACTAAATAGATGTGTAATTAATTTTATGAGTGAATCACTTTTTCATACGAAAAAAAAAAAAATTGTGAAATTCGCACATGATTTTATACCCGTTACTGTGGCCTAACCCCTTAAACTCGACGGATCGCGGGAGACACACACTGTTCCACTAAAATACATGTAACTTCGTAAATTTTTAGAATTTCGGGGTCCGGCTGGTCTTAAAATATTCTTGAACGTTCACACTATAACAATATGCAAAAAAAAACGATTTTTCGAAGTTTCCAGAGAGGGATACCCCCTTAATATCCAAAAAATGGCTTAATCGTTAAAAAAGAGTTAGCTGGCGGCTGAAAAAATATTCCCTAGGGAGAAAAGGGCTTCCCACTACTCTCAGAGCTCTCTCGGACGGAGCTAACAACTTGCAAGTTGAAAATAGGCCACTTCCGAAATATGGTACACTAGAATAATTCAAGATTTTTTATTCGAAAAAAAAGATTCCCACCGCCATTTCGCAAAATTGAGATCGAAGGGAACTGTTGGTTGGGAATGTACGAGCGACGCATCTTTGTAATGAAATATACCGTATACTCAATGAGATTAAAAAAATTAATCCATGGAAGAAATCGCCATCCTAACACAGCGCGCACAGTGGCGACGAAGATATTAACCGCTTAACACACACACACACACACACACATACACGCATATTGCCCGAAAAGATAATCAAACTTTCAGCTGCGCGGCAGCTTCGATAGCGCGTAATTTTTTTTTTCCCGAGCGCGATCGAAACGAGCCAGAGCGGCAATCATTTGGCAATCTTGAGCCCCGATATCAACGACACCGAATTCGATCTCACTTGTCAATCGGCTCGGGAGTTCGTCAATAAATGCTTCGCACAAAAGTCGCTCGATAAAAAAGAAATTCAACTCAAATAATGACCCACCTGATTCGTCCAATTATTCTTCTGCATCAAGCCTCCTTCGTACGTCCCGAGACAAGAGTAGGGTGGAGAAAAAAAAAACATCGCGACGAATTTGCTTGTCCTGATATTTTTTTGTCGCATGATTCCTAATTACAAATCTAATGAAAAAAAAGATCATAAAAAGATGAATTAAAATCAAAATGGAATAGATATAAATTAATATCAAAATTGGGTAAAAAAATAATCAATTCCAAAACTGGATGAATATATGTTAATTTCAAAATTGAATAAAAACAAGTTAAATTCGAAATTAAACAAAGGTAAAATACTTTTAAAATTGAATGAAAAAAATTAATTTCACAATTGAGTAGAAACGAGTTAATTCAAAAATTGAATAAACAAAAATTAACGTTAAAATTGCATGAAATAAAAATAATCAAAATTGTATGGTAAATATATGCATTTAAAAAATATTTTGAAATCGTACCTAAGTAATGCCTTTTGTCAAGATAGTCGTAAAGCACATTGCGATATGTCGAGACGCAAAGCTCATACACGGAGTGGCACTTATGCACCGTCTCCTGGAATAAAGGAGGAAATTCGAAGGACCGAGAGGGGAAAGAGTTGAAAAATAAAAAATACAATAAGACATCTGAAGCCCATAGTTAAATGATGGGAACGTGCAGCTCATCGAGAACGAAACTGTAATAAAGTGAAGTGCATCGAGCGTTGCGAGACAACTATATATATATATATATATATATATATATATATATATATATATATATATATATATATATATATAATACACAATATATCTATACATAGAGCGGGCGCGCGTATTCAGCCACTGGAAAACGATGATTCATCATGCTTCGGTTCACCGAGACAGAGAAAGAGAGAGAGAGAGAGAGAGAGCGAGAGAGAGAGAGAGAGAAAGAGAGAAAGAGAGACGGAGCCTCTTAGACGGATGCAGATCTCTCTTCTTCCCCCTGACAACTGAAGCTTCTCATCTTTTGATGCTCGTATTTTGCTCGGAAAACGCCCTCAAGTACTCCGAATGGGCCCGTGAGTATATACTTCGAATGTCCCTACAAGTATATACAAACAAAGCTTCACATAAGGCATTCGACACGAATACGCCACCTATGTGAAGTTGGCAACTGACTTTACAGAAAGTAATTTATTTTTTTTTGCATTCGTTTGTACTCGGTTTGTACCCGTTTGTACCGTCTTAAATTTCGTTTGTAGCTTAAGGGGGAAAAAAGTACGAGGGTATGAAAAAATGAACCGCAACCCATTTAGAGCTAAGCAATTTTAATAAACGCGACTGAAAAGAGAATCGTTTGTACCCGTTTGTACCGTTAAAAAATTTTTTTTTTTATTTTTTTTTTTCAAATTTTTTTCTGTAAAAAAAAATTTTCGATTTTTTTTTATATTTATTTCCGTTCGTACCGACAAGTATATCGTTTGGACCACCTAGAAATTGTTTCTATTTATTCGTATCGGTGAGTACATCGTTTCTACCACCGTGTAATCGTTTATACCCATTCGTACTGACGAGTATATCGTTGGAACCACCGAGAAAACGTTTGTACCCGTCTGTACTATCGAGCAATCGTTTGTACCCGGTCGTATCGACGAATATATCGTTTGTACCACTCAGCAAACGGTTGTACCCGTCTGTACTATCGAGCAATCGTTTGTACCCGTTCGTATCGACAGTATATCGATTGTACCACCGAGAAATCGTTTGTACCCGTTGGTATCGACGAGTATTTCGTATGTACCACCGAGAAAACGTTTGTACCCGTCTGTACTATCAGGCAATCGTTTGTACCCATTCGTACTGACGAGTATATCGTTTGTACCAACGAGAGAACGTTTGTACCCATCTGTACTATCGAGCAATCGTTTGTACCCGTTCGGATCGACGAGTATATCGTTCGTACCACCGAGAAATCGTTTGTGACGGTCTGTACTATCGAGCAATCGATTGTACCCGTTCGTATCGACGAATATATCGTTTGTACCACCGAGAAAACGTTTGTACCCATCTGTACTATCGAGCAATCGTTTGTACCCGTTCGTATCGACGAGTACATCGTTTGTACCACCGAGGAAACGTATGTACCCGTCTGTACCATCGAGAGATCGTTTGTACTCATTCGTACCGGCGATTAATCGTTTGTACCCATTCGTACTGACGAGAATATCTTTTGTACCAACGAGAAATTGTTTGTACCCGTCTGTACTATTGAGCAATCGATTGTACCCGTTCGTATCGATAGTATATCGTTTGTACCACCGAGAAATCATTTGTACCCGTTGGTATCGACGAGTATTTCGTATGTACCACCAAGAAAACGTTTGTACCCGTCTGTATATCGAGCAATCGATTGTACCCGTTCGTATCGACGAGTATATCGTTTGTACCACCGAGAAATCGTATGTACCCGTCTGTACTATCGACCAATCGTTTGTACCCATTCGTTTCGACGAGTATTTCGTATGTACCACCGAGAAAACGTTTGTACCCGTCTGTACTATCGGGCAATCGTTTGTACCCATTCGTACTGACGAGTATATCGTTTGTACCAACGAGAAAACGTTTGTACCCGTCTGTACTATCGAGCAATCGTTTGTACCCGTTCGTATCGACGAGTATATCGTTTGTACCACCGAGAAATCGTTTGTACCGGTCTGTACTATCGAGCAATCGATTGTACCCATTCGTACTAACGAGTATATCGTTTGTACCAACGAGAAAACGATTGTACCCGTCGGCACTATCGAACAATCGTTTGTACCGGTCTGTAATATCGAGCAATCGTTTGTACCCCCTCGTACTGACGAGTATATCGTTTGTACCACCGAGAAAACGTTTGTACCCGTCTGTACTATCGAGCAATCGTTTGTACCCATTCGTATCAACGAGTATATCGTTTGTACCACCGACAAAACGTTTGTACCCGTTGGTATCGACGAATATATCGTTTGTACCACCGCGGAAACGTTTGCACCCGTCTGTACTATCGAGCAATCGTTTGTACCCATTCGTATCAACGAGTATATCGTTTGTACCACCGACAAAACGTTTGTACCCGTTGGTATCGACGAATATATCGTTTGTACCACCGCGGAAACGTTTGCACCCGTCTGTACTATTGAGGAATCGTTTGTACCCATTCGCACTGACAAGTATATCGTTTGTACCACCGAGAAAACGTTTGTACCCGTCTGTACTATCGACCAATCGTTTGTACCCATTCGTATCGACGAGTATTTCGTATGTACCACCGAGAAAACGTTTGTACCCGTCTGTACTATCGACCAATCGTTTGTACCCATTCCTACTGACGAGTATATCGTTTGTACCAACGAGAAAACGTTTGTACCCGTCTGTACTATCGAGCAATCGTTTGTACCCGTTGGTATCGACGAGTACATCGTTTGTACCACCGAGGAAACGTTTGTACCCGTCTGTACTATCGAGCAATCGTTTGTACCCGTTCGAATCGACGAGTATGTCGTTTGTACCACCGAGAGATCGTTTGTACTCATTCGTACCGGCGATTAATCGTTTGTACCCATTCGTACTGACGAGAATATCGTTTGTACCAACGAGAAATTGGTTGTACCCGTCTGTACTATCGAGAAATCGTTTGTACCCGTTGGTATCGAAGAGTATTTCGTATGTACCACCGAGAAAACGTTTGTACCCGTCTGTACTATCGAGCAATCTTTTGTACCCGTTCGTATCGACAGTCTATCGGTTGTACCACCGAGAAATCGTTTGTACCCGTTGGTATCGACGAGTACATCGTTTGTACCACCGAGGAAACGTTTGTACCCGTCTGTACTATCGAGCAATCGTTTGTACCCGTTCGTATCGACGAGTATGTCGTTTGTACCACCGAGAGATCGTTTGTACTCATTCGTAGCGGCGATTAATCGTTTGTACCCATTCGTACTGACGAGAATATCGTTTGTACCAACGAGAAATTGTTTGTACCCGTCTGTACTATCGAGAAATCGTTTGTACCCGTTGGTACCGACGAGTATTTCGTATGTACCACCGAGAAAACGTTCGTACCCGTCTGTACTATCGAGCACTCGTTTGTACCCGTTCGTACTGACGAGTATATCGTTTGTACCAACGAGAAAACGTTTGTACCCGTCTGTACTATCGAGCAGTCGATTGTACCCGTTCGTATCGACGAGTATATCGTTTGTACCACCGAGAAAACGTTTGTACCCGTCTGTACTATCGAGGAATCGTTTGTACCCATTCATTCTGACGAGTATATCGTTTGTACCAACGAGAAAACGTTTGTACCCGTTTGTACTATCGAGCAATCGTTTGTACCCGTTCGTATCGACGAGTATATCGTTTGTACCACCGAGAAAACGGTTGTACCCGTCTGTACTATCGAGGAATCGTTTGTACCCATTCGTTCTGGCGAGTATATCGTTTGTACCACCGAGAAAACGTTTGTACCCATCTGTACTATCGAGCAATCGTTTGTACCCGTTCGTATCGACGAGTACATCGTTTGTACCACCGAGGAAACGTTTGTACTCGTCTGTACTATCGAGCAATCGATTGTACCCGTTCGTATCGACGAGTATATCGTTTGTACCACCGAGAAAACGTTTGTACCCATCTGTACTATCGAGCAATCGTTTGTACCCGTTCGTATCGACGAGTACAACGTTTGTACCACCGAGGAAACGTTTGTACCCGTCTGAACTATCGAGCAATCGTTTGTACCCATTCGTTCTGACGAGTATATCGTTTGTACTACCGAGAAAACGGTTGTACCCGTCTGTACTATCGAGGAATCGTTTGTACCCATTCGTTCTGGCGAGTATATCGTTTGTACCACCGAGAAACGTTTGTACCCATCTGTACTATCGAGCAATCGTTTGTACCCGTTCGTATCGACGAGTATATCGTTTGTACCACCGAGGAATCGTTTGTACCCGTCTGTACTATCGAGGAATCGATTGTACCCGTTCGTATCGACGAGTATATCGTTTGTACCACCGAGAAAACGTTTGTACCCGACTGTACTATCGAGCAATCGTTTGTACCCATTAGTATCGACGAGTATATCGTTTGAACCACCGAGAAATCGTTTGTACCCGTCTGTACTATCAACCAATCGTTTGTACCCATTCGTATCGACGAGTATTTCGTATGTACCACCGAGAAAACGTTTGTACCCGTCTGTACTATCGGGCAATCGGTTGTACCCATTAGTACTGACGAGTATATCGTTTTTACCAACGAGAAAACGTTTGTACCCGTATGTACTATCGAGCAATCGTTTGTACCCGTTCGTATCGACGAGTATATCGTTTGTACCACCGAGAAATCGTTTGTACCCGTCTGTACTATCGAGCAATCGATTGTACCCGTTCGTATCGACGAGTATATCGTTTGTACCACCGAGAAAACGTTTGTACCCGTCTGTACTATCGAGGAATTGTTTGTACCCATTCGTTCTGACGAGTATATCGTTCGTACCACCGAGAAAACGTTTGTACCCGTCTACTATCGACCAATCGTTTGTACCCGTTCGTATCGACGAGTATATCGTTTGTACCACCGAGGAATCGTTTGTACCCGTCTGTACTATCGAGGAATCGATTGTACCCGTTCGTATCGACGAGTATATCGTTTGTACCACCGAGAAAACGTTTGTACCCGACTGTACTATCGAGGAATCGTTTGTACCCATTCGTATCGACGAGTATATCGTTTGTACCACCGAGAAATCGTTTGTACCCGTCTGTACTATCGACCAATCGTTTGTACCCATTCGTATCGACGAGTATTTCGTATGTACCACCGAGAAAACGTTTGTACCCGTCTGTACTATCGGGCAATCGGTTGTACCCATTTGTACTGACGAGTATATCGTTTTTACCAACGAGAAAACGTTTGTACCCGTATGTACTATCGAGCAATCGTTTGTACCCGTTCGTATCGACGAGTATATCGTTTGTACCACCGAGAAATCGTTTGTACCCGTCTGTACTATCGAGCAATCGTTTGTACCCATTCGTACTGACGAGTGTATCGTATGTACCAGCGAGAAAACGTTTGTACCCGTCTGTACTATCGAGCAATCGATTGTACCCGTTCGTATCGACGAGTATATCGTTTGTACCACCGAGAAATCGTATGTACCCGTCTGTACTATCGACCAATCGTTTGTACCCATTCGTATCGACGAGTATTTCGTATGTACCACCGAGAAAACGTTTGTACCCATCTGTACTATCGGGCAATCGTTTGTACCCATTCGTACTGACGAGTATATCGTTTGTACCAACGAGAAAACGTTTGTACCCGTCTGTACTATCGAGCAATCGTTTGTACCCGTTCGTATCGACGAGTATATCGTTTGTACCACCGAGAAATCGTTTGTACCGGTCTGTACTATCGAGCAATCGATTGTACCAGTTCGTATCGACGAGTATATCGTTTGTACCACCGAGGAAACGTTTGTACTCGTCTGTACTATCGAGCAATCGATTGTACCCGTTCGTATCGACGAGTATATCGTTTGTACCACCGAGAAAACGTTTGTACCCATCTGTACTATCGAGCAATCGTTTGTACCCGTTCGTATCGACGAGTACAACGTTTGTACCACCGAGGAAACGTTTGTACCCGTCTGAACTATCGAGGAATCGTTTGTACCCATTCGTTCTGGCGAGTATATCGTTTGTACCACCGAGAAACGTTTGTACCCATCTGTACTATCGAGCAATCGTTTGTACCCGTTCGTATCGACGAGTATATCGTTTGTACCACCGAGGAATCGTTTGTACCCGTCTGTACTATCGAGGAATCGATTGTACCCGTTCGTATCGACGAGTATATCGTTTGTACCACCGAGAAAACGTTTGTACCCGACTGTACTATCGAGCAATCGTTTGTACCCATTAGTATCGACGAGTATATCGTTTGAACCACCGAGAAATCGTTTGTACCCGTCTGTACTATCGACCAATCGTTTGTACCCATTCGTATCGACGAGTATTTCGTATGTACCACCGAGAAAACGTTTGTACCCGGCTGTACTATCGGGCAATCGGTTGTACCCATTAGTACTGACGAGTATATCGTTTTTACCAACGAGAAAACGTTTGTACCCGTATGTACTATCGAGCAATCGTTTGTACCCGTTCGTATCGACGAGTATATCGTTTGTACCACCGAGAAATCGTTTGTACCCGTCTGTACTATCGAGCAATCGATTGTACCCGTTCGTATCGACGAGTATATCGTTTGTACCACCGAGAAAACGTTTGTACCCGTCTGTACTATCGAGGAATCGTTTGTACCCATTCGTTCTGACGAGTATATCGTTCGTACCACCGAGAAAACGTTTGTACCCGTCTACTATCGAGCAATCGTTTGTACCCATTCGTATCGACGAGTATATCGTTTGTACCACCGAGAAATCGTTTGTACCCGTCTGTACTATCGACCAATCGTTTGTACCCATTCGTATCGACAAGTATTTCGTATGTACCACCGAGAAAACGTTTGTACCCGTCTGTACTATCGGGCAATCGGTTGTACCCATTTGTACTGACGAGTATATCGTTTTTACCAACGAGAAAACGTTTGTACCCGTATGTACTATCGAGCAATCGTTTGTACCCGTTCGTATCGACGAGTATATCGTTTGTACCACCGAGAAATCGTTTGTACCCGTCTGTACTATCGAGCAATCGTTTGTATCCATTCGTACTGACGAGTGTATCGTATGTACCAGCGAGAAAACGTTTGTACCCGTCTGTACTATCGAGCAATCGATTGTACCCGTTCGTATCGACGAGTATATCGTTTGTACCACCGAGGAAACGTTTGTACCCGTCTGTAATATCGAGAAATCGTTTGTACCCGTTGGTATCGACAAGTATTTCGTATGTACCACCGAGCAAACGTTTGTACCCGTCTGTACTATCGAGCAATCTTTTGTACCCGTTCGTATCGACAGTCTATCGGTTGTACCACCGAGAAATCGTTTGTACCCGTTGGTATCAACGAGTACATCGTTTGTACCACCGAGGAAACGTTTGTACCCGTCTGTACTATCGAGCAATCGTTTGTACCCGTTCGTATCGACGAGTATGTCGTTTGTACCACCGAGAGATCGTTTGTACTCATTCGTAGCGGCGATTAATCGTTTGTACCCATTCGTACGGACGAGAATATCGTTTGTACCAACGAGAAAACGATTGTACCCGTCGGCACTATCGAACAATCGTTTGTACCGGTCTGTAATATCGAGCAATCGTTTGTACCCCCTCGTACTGACGAGTATATCGTTTGTACCACCGAGAAAACGTTTGTACCCGTCTGTACTATCGAGCAATCGTTTGTACCCATTCGTATCAACGAGTATATCGTTTGTACCACCGACAAAACGTTTGTACCCGTTGGTATCGACGAATATATCGTTTGTACCACCGCGGAAACGTTTGTACCCGTCTGTACTATCGACCAATCGTTTGTACCCATTCGTATCGACGAGTATTTCGTATGTACCACCGAGAAAACGTTTGTACCCGTCTGTACTATCGGGCAATCGTTTGTACCCATTCCTACTGACGAGTATATCGTTTGTACCAACGAGAAAACGTTTGTACCCGTCTGTACTATCGAGCAATCGTTTGTACCCGTTGGTATCGACGAGTACATCGTTTGTACCACCGAGGAAACGTTTGTACCCGTCTGTACTATCGAGCAATCGTTTGTACCCGTTCGAATCGACGAGTATGTCGTTTGTACCACCGAGAGATCGTTTGTACTCATTCGTACCGGCGATTAATCGTTTGTACCCATTCGTACTGACGAGAATATCGTTTGTACCAACGAGAAATTGTTTGTACCCGTCTGTACTATCGAGAAATCGTTTGTACCCGTTGGTATCGACGAGTATTTCGTATGTACCACCGAGAAAACGTTTGTACCCGTCTGTACTATCGAGCAATCTTTTGTACCCGTTCGTATCGACAGTCTATCGGTTGTACCACCGAGAAATCGTTTGTACCCGTTGGTATCGACGAGTACATCGTTTGTACCACCGAGGAAACGTTTGTACCCGTCTGTACTATCGAGCAATCGTTTGTACCCGTTCGTATCGACGAGTATGTCGTTTGTACCACCGAGAGATCGTTTGTACCACCGAGAGATCGTTTGTACTCATTCGTAGCGGCGATTAATCGTTTGTACCCATTCGTACTGACGAGAATATCGTTTGTACCAACGAGAAATTGTTTGTACCCGTCTGTACTATCGAGAAATCGTTTGTACCCGTTGGTATCGACGAGTATTTCGTACGTACCACCGAGAAAACGTTCGTACCCGTCTGTACTATCGAGCAATCGTTTGTACCCGTTCGTACTGACGAGTATATCGTTTGTACCAACGAGAAAACGTTTGTACCCGTCTGTACTATCGAGCAGTCGATTGTACCCGTTCGTATCGACGAGTATATCGTTTGTACCACCGAGAAAACGTTTGTACCCGTCTGTACTATCGAGGAATTGTTTGTACCCATTCATTCTGACGAGTATATCGTTTGTACCAACGAGAAAACGTTTGTACCCGTTTGTACTATCGAGCAATCGTTTGTACCCGTTCGTATCGACGAGTATATCGTTTGTACCACCGAGAAATCGTTTGTACCCGTCTGCACTATCGAGCAATCGATTGTACCCGTTCGTATCGACGAGTACATCGTTTGTCCCACCGAGGAAACGTTTGTACCCGTCTGTACTATCGAGCAATCGTTTGTACCCGTTCGTATCGACGAGTATGTCGTTTGTACCACCGAGAGATCGTTTGTACTCATTCGTACCCGCGATTAATCGTTTGTACCCATTCGTACTGACGAGAATATCGTTTGTATTAACGAGAAATTGTTTGTACCCGTCTGTACTATCGAGTAATCGTTTGTACCCGTTGGTATCGACGAGTATATCGTTTGTACCACCGAGAAAACGTTTGTACCCGTCTGTACTATCGAGGAATCGTTTGTACCCATTCGTTCTGACGAGTATATCGTTTGTACCACCGAGAAAACGTTTGTACCCATCTGTACTATCGAGCAATCGTTTGTACCCGTTCGTATCGATGAGTACATCGTTTGTACCGCCGAGACAACGTTTGTACCCGTCTGTACTATCGAGCAATCGTTTGTACCCATTCGTACTGACGAGTATATCATTTGTACCAATGAGAAAACGTTTGTACCCGTCTGTACTATCGACCAATCGTTTGTACCCATTCGTATCGACGAGTATTTCGTATGTACCACCGAGAAAACGTTTGTACCCATCTGTACTATCGGGCAATCATTTGTACCCATTCGCACTGACGAGTATATCGTTTGTACCAACGAGAAAACGTTTGTACCCGTGTGTACTATCGAGCAATCGTTTGTACCCGTTCGTATCGACGAGTATATCGTTTGTACCACCGAGAAATCGTTTGTACCCGTCTGTACTATCGAGCAATCGATTGCACCCGTTCGTATCGACGAGTATATCGTTTGTACCACCGAGATAACGTTTGTACCCGTCTGTACTATCGAGCAATCGTTTGTACCCATTCGTACTGACGATTATATCATTTGTACCACCGAGAAAACGTTTGTACCCGTCTGTACTATCGGGCAATCGTTTGTACCCGTTCGTATCGACGCGTATATCGTTTGTACCCCCGAGAAATAGTTTGTACCCGTCTGTACTATCGAGCAATCGATTGTACCCGTTCGTATCGACGAGTATATCGTTTGTACCACCGAGAAAACGTTTGTACCCGTCTGTACTATCGAGGAATCGTTTGTACCCATTCGTTACTCATCAGAGTATATCGTTTGTACCACCGAGAAAACGTTTGTACCCATCTGTACTATCGAGCAATCGTTTGTACCCGTTCGTATCGATGAGTACATCGTTTGTACCACCGAGGAAACGTTTGTACCCGTTGGTATCGACGAGTATGTCGTTTGTACCACCGAGAGATCGTTTGTACTCATTCGTACCGGCGATTAATCGTTTGTACCCATTCGTACTGACGAGTATATCATATGTACCAACGAGAAATTGTTTGTACCCGTCGGTACTATCGAGCAATCGTTTCTACCCAGTCGTATTGACGAGCATATCATTTGTACCACAGAGAAATCGTTTGTACCCATGTACGCTTACTTACTTACTTACTCTACGAAACTTACGCTTGGCGGTACAAACGATATACTCCTTGGCACGAAAAAGTAGAAATTATTGCTCGGTAGTACAAACGACATACTCGTCAGTATGAACCGAAACACAAGATTAAGTGCTGGTACAAATGATTTACTCGTTGGTACGAACCGGTACAAACGATTGCTCGATGATGGAAACCCAAGCAAACGATTTCTCGGCGGTACAAACGATCTGCTCGTCAGGACGAATGGGTACAAACGTTTCCTCGGTGGTACAAACGATATACTCGTCGATACGAACGGGTATAAACGATTGCACGATAGTACAGACGAGTACAAACGATTTCTCGGTGGTACAAACGATATTCTCGTCGATACGAATGGGTACAAACAATTGCTCGATAGTACAGACGGGTACAAACGTTTTCTCGGTGGTACAAACGATATACTCGTAAGTACGAACGGGTACAAACGATTGCTCGCTAGTACAGACGGATAGAAACGTTTTCTCGGTGGTACAAACGATATACTCGTCGATACCAACGGGTACAAACGATTTCTCGGTGGTACAAACGATATACTCGTCTATACGAACGGGTACAATCGATTGCTCGATAGTACAGACAGGTACGAACTTTTTCTCGGTGGTACAAACGATATACTCGTCAGTACGACCGGGTACAAACGATTGCTCGATAGTACAGCCGGGTAGAAATGTTGTCTCGGTGGTACAAACGATATACTCGTCGATACGAACGGGTACAAACGATTTCTCGGTGGTACAAACGATTTCTCGGTGGTACAAACGATATTCTCGTCGATACGAACGGGTACAAACGATTGCTCCATAGTACAGACGGGTACAAACGTTTTCTCGGTGGTACAAACGATACACTCGTCGATACGAACGGGTACAAACGATTGATCGATAGTACAGACGGGTACAAACGATTGCTCGGTGGTACAAACGATATACTCGTCGATACGAACGGGTACAAATGAGTGCTCGATAGTACAGACGGGTACAAACGTTTTCTCGGTGGTACATACGAAATACTCGTTGATACGAATGGGTACAAACGATTGGTCGATAGTACAGACGGGTACAAACGATTTCTCGGTGATACAAACGATATACTCGTCGATACGAACGGGTACAAATGATTGCTCGATAATGCAGACGGGTACAAACATTTGCTCGTTGGTACAAATGATATACTCGTCAGTATGAATGGGTCCAAACGATTGCTTGATAGTACAGACGGGTACAAACGTTTTCTCGGTGGTACAAACGATATACTCGTCAGTACGAATGGGTATAAACGATTACACGGTGGTAGAAACGATGTACTCACCGATACGAATGAATAGAAACAATTTCTAGGTGGTCCAAACGATTTTCTTGTCGGTACGAACGGAAATTAAAAAAAAAAAAAATCGAAAATTTTATTTTCCAGAAAAAAATTTGAAAAAAAAATTCAAAAAAAAAATGTTTAACGGTACAAACGGGTACAAACGATTCTCTTTTCAGTCGCGTTTATTAAAATTGCTTAGCTCTAAATGGGTTGCGGTTCATTTTTTCATACCCTCGTACTTTTTTCCCCCTTAAGGTACAAACGAAATTTAAGATGGTACAAACGGGTACAAACCGAGTACAAACGAATGCAAAAAAAAAAAAATTACTTTCTGTAAAGTCAGTTGCCAACTTCACATAGGTGAATACGCCACCTCATTTTTTTAGGTGACGACAACATTTTATAATTCATGATTTTTCTCCATGATATATATATATATATATATATATATATATATATATATATACACGTACATAGATTACTATCATAACATTAATATTCCGAATATTGTCATTAATATTATCGTTCTTATAAATGATCTCTCCTGAGGCGGGACACCACTGTGGCAGGTAAAAAAATCACTTGTTTTGCATGTCCTCAAAGCATACATATTCAAGAATATGTGCAAAAAATTTCAACTCAAAATATTAAATGTCGACCAATTAACAGATTTAGGTATACTAAAACTTGCAATCGCGTTTTTTTTTTCGAAACGACTCTTATCGACCCGGATATCCGGCCCAAAATCGCAGAATCTGAAACTGGTTTGGGGTACGTTACGCCTGTTCGTCCACCACCGGACCCCGTGACACACGGCGCGAAGCCGTCTCTCAAACATTACCACCGAACAGTCGCAAGTGACGTACTTTCGTGGCGACTAACGGTCCAGCTTTTGGTATTTCTTTCACGAACCCGAATATTTAACAATTGACCGGATTTCGTCTATAATGAAGTAAAAATACATCCCAGTATATATTGCTAAAATTTCAAGCCAAGTGACCGAACTGTCAACAAAAAATGACGACTCAAAAATCGTCTCATCTATACGGCACTTTATGGAGATAACATGCTGACCACATTTCTATCCGGTAATTTATACACTAAATAACTCTAGATGATTAATATAGACTGCTCAAGGCGTTTAATTTTTTAAAGAGGTTCTGTAACGATTATATAAGCAAGGGAGCATCCGAATGTTAAAAAAAATATATATCAATGATGATACTTAGAAATATGCGACTAACGGAATAATTTTTCGCAGCAGTAACTTTTCACAGAGAATTTAAAATTGTCCAAATAAAGTAAATTTGCGCGAAATTTTTTATTCAAGTCCATCGTTGGGTATAGTAATTGATTGTGACGTGTTTTTAATAAACGCCACGGTAATTTACCAATAGTTCTAAAGGGCCCAACTTATGCCCCACAAAATCGGGCCCTCCCCGAAGGGAATACCTTAAGTGGGGAGGATTTCCTCGCCTTTAGGCGAGGAAAAACCTGCTGATTTTCATGATTTTGCACATTTTCCAAATAAAAAATTATTTTTTTCTCAAAAAACTTTCGGCTGATGTTTTATTCGTATTATGTTTTTAACATGTCTATTTGCATTCGATCGATGACACTTGCATCGATTGATTAGTTTTTCATCTATACGTCACGCCACTTTTGAAAACGCAGCTCAGACAACCGTGCCATATCTCCGCCATTTCTAAAGATCAATAAATAAATAAAATTTCCAGGCAACAGCCAAAAGTAGCAATATTCAAAAATGGTGAAGAAATCTTTCCTTTGAAAAAAAAAATGAGTAAATTAGCAAATGTTTTTCTCGCCTAAAGGTACCGCCCCCCCTTAAGCTCTTCTCGTGCTCTCTGTGTGGCAATCCTCACGGAGCGACCAATGTATTCCATAGTTATGTAGATATAATATGTACAAGTGGCACATAACGACTGTGTGTGCCGTTCGTTGTCGTCGTCATCGTCGTCCTCGTCGTCGTCACCACCAGCTACCGCAGACCGCAAAAGAAGCCATTGGATAAGCCCGTGTGCTATTATACGGTGCTCGTTTCTCGCGGCATCGGCGCGACGTACACGTCTCGTCAGATTGCCCACACACTTGTCCCGTGGCTGGTGTGCCACGAACGAGAAACACGCTCTCGTAACATGCGGTGCAGCAAACTGTACGCGCACACCCTCGTACATCTTATATATTATTATATTAAGGGGTTACCCCCACTTGCGATTTTGAAAAAATCGATTTTTTTATTGCATTTTTTCGAAGTATAAGTATCTGAGAATATGTCCTGAAAATTTCAAGTCGATCCGAACAAAATTGACTGAGATATGAGCGTTGAAAGAGAAGAATTCGTTGTGTAAACGACCGGCTAATTGAAACTTTAAACGCGTTTTTCTCAAAATGGCATTTCTGAAGTCGGTGACCAAGATTACTCGAACACTAATGAACCGATCTTCGTGAAATTTTGCAGGCTTATTTAATACATAAAAATGTAGTCTTTAATCGTTCGATTTTTTTTTTCGAAAAAAAATGGCGGTTTATAGCCAAAAAACGGCCGTTTTTTTCGTTAAAATCGAACCATTAACTTTGACTGTCCCCCATTTTGTGAAAAATGAATATTTTTTAAAATCCTTCGATTAAAGACTAGTTTATACTTATATTGAGCTAAATCCATCCGCATTTTTTTTTTCAGATGATCCACTTCGCCGCAATGTTGGTCACCGCAAACCGTGTATATAAAAACATTATTTCATTGACGGCCATTTGCCACTAAACAATGTAATATTTTTCAATAAAAAAGTTACTGAAAATTCTTCAAGATGTGTTCTTTAAGATGGTATATTGACGATTAAAAAAGTTTTGTAGTTTTCTTTAAAAAAATTCATGAAAAAGGCCTTTTTTTTGCGTTACAAGTGGGGGTAACGCCTTAAGGATGTTGAGTCCCAAATCGCAAATGATGATAAAATTCTGAAAATTTGGTATGTTTTTGTATGAAGTATTTCAGAGGTCGTGTAAAAATTTCACGACAATTAGGAAGCTCGTTATTAAACAATTAACATTCACAAATTAAATGTCGTTTTATGGAAACTGATGTAACTTTGCAATAAGTTTTTTTGTTGACCTCTCAATTTTATAATATCTACAATATACTGAAAGCAACGGAAACAAAACGAAGTTTATTGACAAATTTTTTTTAATTTCTTTTAAAAATTGTTCGTAACAAAATATTAATTTTTTTAATAACGAGCTTCCTAATCGTCGTGAAATTTTAACACGACGTCTTAAATACTTCATACGAAAACATACCAAATTTTCAGAATGTTCTTATCATTTTTTATTTCAACCCCTAAGGAGGTTGAAGTAATGATGATAGAATTCTGAAAATTTGGTATGTTTTTACATGAAGTATTCAGGAGGTCGTGTAAAAATTTCATGACGATTAAGAAGCTATTTATTGAACAATTAACATTAACATGTTTCATAGGGACTCAACATCCTTAATACAAATGGCCCTTTGACGTCTCTTTCTGCCCCCCCCCTCCCCCCTCCCTCCCACACTCCCTCTCTCTCACGTAATCCTACACGACCCGACGAGAGCTGCTCTCGCATGGAGAACCTCTTCGAGGATATAAATACATCGAACAGGAGCAATAAATACTAATGATGGAAGATCTCGCGGACTGTTCTCGATCCTGCGAGCAAGTTTCCGCACATTTCGTCATAGACGACCTCAAGACATTGAGCCTCTTGCATCGTTGGAATGCGCACACTTTTTTTGCTACCTCATATTTTCTCAAGACAGAGACGAGAAACGTCAAGAGGAACGCAGGATTGAGACTTTGGTAAAGGGGTATTTTTGATATGTTTATATTATAGATATTGATATAAAAGTTGTTACACTTGGTAAATACACGGAGAAAAATACGACCTCAAATTCTAACACTGGTTGCCAGAATTCTAATATTCAGCGCTAGGAAAGTATGGCAGTTTACTGCCAGTTCGGAATTCTAAGACTTGTTATAGAAGTGTAAAAATGATTCTCACATCGTATAGTAAAAATGATGCGTGCATAGTAGATTTGAAACTATTCTCGCATAGGCGCGAGTCCTATATGCTGTATAGTAAAAATCAAGCGTGCTTTGTGAAATACCAACCTTTATTACACGCTATATTTTCATATGGATTTTACTATACGTATAGCATGATCCTTCGTGTATGTATAGATTTCACTATACGCGTAGCATAAGACTTCGGCGTATAGCGAAAAATATTACGAAGTTATTAGGAAAATGTGACTCCTTATACCGTACTTTTTGTAGAATACTGGAAACTAATTGTTCCAATCACGTGGACAAAATATTTTTTGAATACTACAAAAAATCACAATATGCCGAATAAAATGTATTATTTGTATCAGTTTACGTGCCATATCGTAGGTTAAAATTTAAATTTCTTCATTATTACTGTACCATAATTACAACTTTTATCTTCCAATCAATACTTTTTGATATTTAATGGTTTTTTTTAGAAGCATAGTATTAATTCTGAAATTCGAGGCCCCTGTTTTCTCCGTGTACACTTTCGAAATACATTTTTTAAATATTGTTTCGAGTCACGATTTATAGACGAAAACGGTAATCACAAAGATGTCCCAAAAAATGGTAGGTCTGCGCTGTTGATGAAATCTCGGAGATGGATCATTCGAAGCAATAAAAAATCAAACGATTTTAGATTCAGTATGCTAATGGCTATAGCGCATATCATACGATTTTTTATATATGCAAAGGTAACAAAATAGCGGACATTTTGTGAAAAAACAAAAAAAACGTGGGTTCCACCGTTTTTGGCAGTAAAAAAGTAAATGTCAATTTTTTTTTAAATCTCTGATATGCGCTATAGCTACAGGTGTAAAGAATATGTGGTTGAAATTTCATAAAGATCGGTTCAGCAGTTTCGAAGATTTGATCAACAAGCCGTCGAAAAACGTTGTTTCGAGAAAAACGTGTTTAAAGTTTGTTTGGGTTACATAAATACATTTAAAAAATTTTGAATGTATTTCGAAAGTGAATTTATTAAATGTAGCAACTTTTATATCAATATCTATAATATAAAGCTACTAAATAATTCATGAAAATAGCCTTTTTAGCGTCTAAAGTGAGAAGGCCCCTTAAGACTTTGACATTTCCGAAAATATCGATTTTTGGTCGTCGACGGTTCCTCGAAATATGAAACGGAGAATATTCCGTGAAAATGTCAAGTTCAACCCCTCAAAATTGAGGTATTTGTGGGCGTTAAAAGCGCTTTTGGCAAAATGTCTTTTTTGAAATTGGAAACCACGATATCTCAAAAATCACAGTTCCGATCAACTTTAAATTTTACAAGCTTCTTTTCGAGTCAAAAAGCAGTGCTTGAACGGAGCAATTTTTTTTCACCGAAATTCGATACTTTTAATTTGGACTGCGGCGATTTTTCCAAACGTCAAAACCTTCGTTCAAGCACTCGATAATTTCATGCAAAAACTAAACGCGTTTGATTTTTATATTTGGGATGATTTGTTTCCGAGCGGCAGTGGTCATCGCAAAGGACATTTTTCAAACAGCGCTCTGCGCAAACCATTGTTTATATCTATCACATTTATAAATATTATTCAATACAAAAATTGTTAAAGATACTTCAAACTATAATCTTCAAAGTGAAAAGAATAAAAATTGAAAACCTCTACACGTTTTCCCAGAAAAAATTCACGAAGATTCCTCTTTTCTCCGGCCACGAGCTAGGTCTAACACCTTAAGATAATTGTGAAGATTTATTCGTTGCGGTGGGACGATGCAAATTTTGATCACACGGTCGGCAGCTTCAAAAAAATTCGAAGTATCTCGAATGATGGAAAAATCGGTTTCCGAAAACATTACAGATAGGAACATTGAAGACGTTCCTGGAATGTGTATAATCTCTTTAGAAAAACCCGTTAAGGCTCCGTCACTCAAATACGGCTTTATGCATTTGATGGACTGTGGCGATTGTAGAAAGTGGACGAGAGGATCGAAAAGTTGTTTTCCCATTTTTTTACACCATTTCAAGTGTCTATCGGACGCGCAATTTTCCGCCGATTACGAATATCACGGAGATTTCTCTCGAAAGCTCAAAATCACTCTGGCTAAATGCAAAAAAAAACGAGTTTTTCGGCGTATTCGACGATTTTTAATAGAAACTAAGGTTTTCGGAAGAAATGAATGATCAATTCGTATTCAGGCGGTTCAGATACATCGACAGCGACCTATAAAAAAATATTAAAAATTAAACTGTTTTGCAGTTCACCTAAAAATAAGTGTCCTTACTCAATCGCCTCTCATTTCCTTTTCCTTTCGATTAAAAACTCCGTTCTGTGCGCAGGCTCTCCGAAATAATTTGGTCTAAAAACTGATGAGTCGAGCTTGATTAGTCGAGCTGTGATCATTTTTCTATTTTTGGAAGAATTTCGAAGTCGGGCTATCGACTTGTTAAAAATTACCCAATATAGGCGTGTGGAGATATGAAGTTGTTGGGTCGACGAAGCAACTGACCCTGTCAAATTCTAAACGCCTTTATAAGGAATATATATATATATATATATATATATATATACATTCCTTCCAAGAAAAGAAATCCATTATTTTTGCATGAAATTCCTTCCAAGAAAAATAAATCCATTATTTTTGCATGAAATTGAAGGCAAAAGTAATGGATTTCTTTTTACTTTTATTTTAATATATATATATGACCTGACATTTTAAATGCATGCCAATTCTCTTCGTGGCGAACATTGGGGACCAATATTTAACAACTGGCATCCGAAAGTATTGAGGTTTAGTCATGGAGAATTACATGATCGAGCAACGCATAGAAATTCTTTTTTGCTGCATTGCTACTGCATAGTATTGCAAACGAAGTTTCATGTTCCTGCTACCTCGAGCCGCAGCGATGTGAATTGGCGACAAAGATCGTGCGATTTGACGCTATTGGACTTCTTCATTTGAGGTTTTCTGAAAGGAAAAGACTATGCCAATGATCCACCAATGATTAAAATGAAAATACTCTTACTTTTCATATAAATAATACGTTTTATTTATAAATAAAAATGTCAGGTCGTTTTGAAACACCTTGTCTATATGCTTCATATTTATATACTTATATTATTTATATCCATATATACACACATTAGATATAAAGGGTGTTAGTGAGGTCGATGCAAAGCCTCAAAGGGGTGATATGTCACCTCGTTAGGAACATATCTAACCTAGGTCACCTTAGTCCAAAGTCTAAGGATTTCGAGTTATTCATGTAAGTATGATTTTTCGAAAATTTCCCAAAATTAGGTTCTAACTCGTTCATAATGTTCGAACAGACGATAAGTGACAACTAAATACTTATTTGCGTCTTATGTTAATGTATATTCAATCGACAAACGCCAATACATCTCTATCCATACAACGAACGAAATGGGACGTGTTGAATAATTCAAAAATTGTCAAAAAATAAAAATACCGTTCATGTTACTGCTGATTTTTAGAAATAGCATTAGGTGGCCAGTCCACTTTGAAAATTTGAAAAAATCGATTTTTTTTACTGTTTTCGAAAGTACATGCAATCGCAGAAATATTGGATTTTGTACGGTGCAGGAATTGCCGATTGAGTTTAGGTAAGAGTTTTTCATAGTACAAACTTCAAACGCGTTTTTCTCGAAACAAAGTTTTCAAAATCTAGCTCCATCGTATCTCTAAAACTAATAAACCGATTCTCTTGAAATTTGAACCACATATTGTAAACATGATTCGCAACAAGATGAACCTCGATGGTTTAAACATTTTGATTTTTACTCCTTTTTGCGAAAAACTGTGGGTAAAACGCGTTTTTTTAACTTTTTTCGTTTTTCATCTGCCATTTTTTATTTTTTTGATAAAACTTTATATCCGAGGGTCATTTTGTAGCTGGTGTCATACTGAATCTAATGAACTTTGATTTTTTGGTTTCAGACAAGCCGTTGCCGAGTTGTGATGGAGCGACCTAGCCCACCTATTTTTAAGGCGTTGCGTTAAGCTATAGTTGTTCTACTTAAAAATGAATTAAAATGAATTAAATTTTTCTTGAATGTATTTAAAGACGTTATTTATCAATCCCAACAACGTTTATATTCATATCTTTTATGAAATCCTCAAAAAAAATCGCGGAAATACCATTTTTCCGTGGCTGCAAAGTGGACGGGCCCCTTAACATAAGAGGTAAACGAGTTAGTTCTTAATTTTGGGAAATTTTCCAAAAATCATACCATGATGACTCGAAATCCTTAGACTTATCCGAAATCCTTAGACTTATCACCCCCTTAAGGCTTTGCATCGACCTTCCGCACACCCTGTATATCTACGATTTTATCTTTACATAAAAATCTAAACACTTTTGCAAGGAATACATACCCCTATATACATATACACTGTAAAAAATTTCTGTATAAAAATGAATACACAAGTGTAGGAAGTTTTTATGCGGATGCCACTTATGAAATTTCAGATACGACTTTGAAAATCCAAAACAGGTTATTTGAAAAATGAAAGTGTAGTTCCGTAATATTAATATACTTGTGCGTTTGAAAAATAATGCACGTGTAACGAAATAATCACATCCAAGTATATTGAAATCAAGAACCATTTGCTGATATCAATATACGAGTGTATATTAAATTCAAGAACCATTTGCTAATATCAACATACGAGTGTGTATTAAAATTACTGATCCTAAGTATTAAGTTTATTTCAGAAATTGATAATTAAGCCCATATATAAATATATATATATATATATATATATACTTTGGCACATATATATAGTTACGTATATAGTTAAAGTGTATATATATATATATATATATATATATATATATATATACACACATATACTTTGGTACATACAGCAACACATTTCTTTACGACCTGGCCATCAGAGGTCAAAATCAGTACGAACATATATTTGGGGTCGTAATAAAGTGTACAAAAAGGTTCACGCGTGACTCAAGCAGCAAGCGCGTTGGCAAAAGGACTCGAACGAGCATGCGAGACGCATCTCCGATTTTATGCACCATAAAAGGCCAGGAAAAGAGAGAGAGAGAGGGAGAGAGAGAAAGAGAGAGAGAGAGAGAGAGAGAGAGAGAGAGAGAGAGAGAGAGAGAGAGAGAGAGAGAGAGAGAGAGAGAGAGAGAGCGAGAGAAGCAAACACAGACAGTCAGACAGACGGAGAGCAAGAGCTTGTAAAATTCGAGCTGCCCTAACTGTTGTAGGTCTCGCTTGCCACCTTTTTTCATTTGCCTCCAACATACCGAGCCCATCCCTCCCCCGTTGTATTTGTCATCTCCGCATATCTCAGTCCCTAAGCGTTTAGGACGCAAACGCGTGCGAAAATTTCCCAAACAAGTACTGCCCGCTGGAGAGTTTGCAGGCCGGGAAATGCGTGCGTTAAAATCACTGGGAAAACATCGCCGGGGCAGGAGCTTGCGTCGGCTAATGGCGCGTGACACAAAGGCGGGAGGGCGCGGCGCTGCGAAAGGTCGCAAGCGAAGATCAGCCGTCCGGGAGGGTGACGAGGATCTACGAAGAAATTGTAGTAGATATTCGGGGAATCGTCGACTGGCGATGTAACGTGGAATAGGAGGTGAAAAGACGCTTCGCAACGGAAAGAGAGAACAAGTGAGAGAGAGAGAGAAAGAGAGAGAGAGAGAGAGAGAGAGAGAGAGGGAGAGAAAGTTGATGGAAAGGGGACTCCCGGAGCGAAAACCCATGTGTTCCACACATGTGTTCCGTCGACCAAAGGCCAAACCCTCTCGCTCTTCCTACCTCTTTTCACTCTATACATGCACACATATAAACATACAAATATAATAAAACTTTTTTTTTCAACAAAGGTACGCCAAATAATTTTTTTTTTAACCGAAAGCGTTGTTGCTTTTTTGTCCTTATGAAAAAAGTTTTCATTCAAACAACGGTTTTATGATATTTTATCCAATAACCAATTGTACAAGAAAAATAAAATGACTCATGAAATAGATAAGTAAAATGTACGTATTATGCAAGTGTATAAGAAATATACACAAAGATGGTAAACCTCAAAAAAAAAATTATTAAAAATGGTTTAGTTTTATGGAAAAAATCATATTGTCATGACGAGAAATTGATATCACCGATATAAAAAAATACCACGTGTGAACCACACGAGTAGGCTGGAAATGCTGTGGAAGGTCTTGGCGTGCATGGTTACGAAGAAAAGCTCGTGTACATGTAGAATTTTCACATTGATTTCCATATTATGTATCTCTATAATCCCATTAATTCATAATAATACCATATAAATGTTATTATCATAAAAAAACGTTCTTCTTCTTAACATTTTTTTGCAAAAAAACCTCGGTAACGTCGGCCAATATTATGTATTTTAGGAAAAAAAATCGTTTTTTTTTATTTAGCCCAACCGAGTGGCCAAAATCAAGCCCCTCGCGTTCAGTCGTCCTTCACGAGATTGTAACTTTTTCAATTATTCATATTTTTTAATGAAATTTGCCACACAACTTTGTTAATGTACATACGAACAAATGTCCAAACGATTTTTCAATCATCTTACTTAATCCTTCGACTTTTGTTTGTTTGTTAATCCTGATTTTGGGTCATCACAGTAGTCTTGGCCGTTAACGTATTATTTTTTGGGACACGATGATCCGTGGAATTGATATGAACATGTTTACATTTACCTAAAGGGCACTGTAAGACGCTGGGATTTTCATAATGTTGAGTGTAGGGACATTGAGGTACTATAAGGACGATCGTCCAATGTCTCCAGAATATATTGTCTCCGCATACGTATTATACATGTGCAAATGTATAATGTGCAAGTATCGCACGACGACTCATGCACTGTTATTGCATTTGTAAAAAAACCTTTCTCCCAGCCAGTCTTTATCTTCCTTTTTCTCCCTCTCTTCCTTCCCCCTCTTTCGCCCACTCGCTCCCTCTCACTCTTACTCTCGCCTCATATAAAGAAAAGACCGAGTTCCGAAGGGCCTGAGCGGAACGCGGCCCAGACAATGTCCTTTTTATTTTATTTTTTTTATTTATTTTTTTTTCGTTTAATTTTTCATTGCTGCATTATAACAAGTTTGTCTGCACTTCCTCGAGCATATAACTAACCGCGTATTATACCGAATTTCCATATTGAGCCCTTTCTTCCTGCCAGTTTATACACCGCCCTTCCCCCCCCCCCTTCCGACCCCTTCATTTTTGCGTCATTTATTCTCGTCTCTTCGTATTTTTCCTCCGCTCCTGCGACCGACTTTTTTTTTCGTCATTTTCTCGGTCTCTTCTCTCCCCGTTTCTCTATCTTCTCTTGCCGGCCCTTTTGCCCTTCAATCATCGTTTTTTCGATCGTCCTCGCGTGCACATTACGCATTCATATATTGTTTTTTTCGTCCCCCGGAGGGCAGGGGGCCCGGGGGTGGTAGTATCATTCGTGTTAGAGAAAAAGTGAGTGGCGAACGAAACAAGTCGTTTGGAGAATTGCAGGCTTTTCGGCGATTGGCTCGGTGCCAACAAATTATACACGTGTATAAGTGTTAAACGCGAGTAGGGGCAATTTTTTATTTGAACTTGTTTTTTTTTTCGTTTTTTCGCTCGCCGGATTGTTCCTTCGAGAGACGGAAGGGACGGCCGTATCTTTCGTGTAATTGCAATCAAATGTTTAAGGGGATTTGAAAATTATACGTCATCTTCTCGTTCCTTCGCGGGGAAAACGCTCCAAGTGACTCCGACGTAATGCGTGAGGTAATATTGGAGTACATTACAGACGTCCATATACGCGAGGACAGAGTTCGGGCTCGCGAGACCGGTGCATATACTCTCGTTACGAGCCATTAAACGAAATTGCTGCGTTTAGCCTCGCGGGAGAATGAATGATACCGCACTTTCGAGTCGCTCATTCTCTCTCTCTCTCTCTCTCTCTCTCTATCCATTCCCATCTCGGAAGTTATTGGTGATAATTGACACGGCCTAAACGGCGACGATCCTGCCAATTCTCCGTGTAGGTAAAACAAAAATAGGGCGAAATCAAATTGTGTGTACTTCTCGATAAAGTCGTAGGGGGCAAATTTGAAAATCGTACAAATTGAGGGATAACGCCACTAGAGGATTTCGATGGATCGTTTATCTTTGCTTAAAAAATACTTTGGGGTCATAAAAACAATACGCGGGCATGGCAGATTAAAGGTAAACAAAAATGTCAGGGATTTAAGTGCTCGTACAACTTTAAACGCGTTTTTCTCAAAACCACTTTCTGCAAAGGGGGAGGACGGATTACTCGAACACCTTTGCATGGATCGACTTGAAATTTTGATAGTATCTTCACAATTACATTCTCTATGGGAGTACGGCGACGTTTTTTGATTAAGGGGGGAAATCACAGTAGCACACAAAAAATAGGCATATTTTCGGGAATCAATTTTGGCTGAATAAAAGTATCAATCGAAAATCTGTAAAGTAGGTTTTATAGCAATACTAAAAAAGTACAAAATGTAATTTTTTCAATAAAAAATATTTAAAAATGGCGGCTGCGCAGCATATGCCCCAAGGCGCCTATTTTTGAAAGCGTGTCGATGGCCGAAGACGTAGACTCCTTAATTTTTTAGCTGGAAGAAAAAACCAAAATTTTTTAGTTTCCATACAACAACAGCTAGCGAGCTACGTAGGATTCTTTCGATATATTGATTTTTTGCAAAATGGTGCATGTTTGAAAATTAAGTTAAATTTTTAACAAAAAAAACGCCATAAAATCGTCGATAAAAAAACCAACCCATATAAAACAAAAAATCCTACGTAGCTCCGTGGAGAAAGATGTTTCGAAGCTACTGTCAAAATTTCAAGTCGATCGGTAAAGATTTGCTCGAGTTATGTCTTCGGCGAGCTCAAAAAAAGTGGTTTCGAGAAAAACGCGTTTAAAGTTTTAAGTACTGAGAAACCATATGAAAATTTCATATACCTCTAATCTGCAATGCCTGCACCGTACAGTCGATTTTCGTACGCAGTATCCTTTTTCGTCCCTTTTCTAACACGACTCGACGTTGTGTCACTCATAATGAAAATGATTTACAAATATCACTGTTTTTTATCACTATTTATGTTATTTATGTATGCACGAAAGTGAAGCGTCGTGAAAAAGCGTTGTATTCAACGCAAGAAATTTGGGCATTCGGACACTTTTGCCGTATTCCATCATTTGGTATATTATTTTTAAGACCCTAAAGCACCTTTTAAGCGAAATATTTTTTTTTCGAAAAATTGAAAATTTTACTGTGATTTCCCCCTTAAACGTAAGCTTTTTTTATATTAACAATGTACTGCCAATTTTTTGGCAAAAAATGTATTGATTTCTTTCAAAGGGCGCCATTTTTTCAAAATTCGATTTTAAAAATTCTCCACGTAGTCCCATGGCTAATTATGTATAGATAATGATTTCTTTGGTTTTCGTTCCGAGGGCTCATACTTTACGAGAAAACCGTCCGCCCGTGAAGCTATTTGTAAACAAACACGTTTTTCAAGATGGACTCTGTCGCCGCCATTTTGTATGGAAGTTATAATAAATTTTTTTAAATACTTTAACATGTGTTGGATTAACCCTCTCAAAATAAATCCTATTCCATTTTTTCACACTCCCAAAATAAATTGGCAAATTTAGGCATTATTTTCTGCCGCTAGAGTGGTGTTATCCCTTAAGGTGTATCACCGTGACGAGAAAAAAAATCGACTTGTTTTCAATTTCGAAGTATACACATTCGAAAATGTGTGAAAAAAATGTCAAGTTCAAATATTGAAAATTGACCAAGTCACAGGCGTCTGTAACTTGGTGAGAGGAGGTAAAACTTTGAGAAGCATTTTTCTCGAAACTACTTTTCTCCACCTAGCCGGCATCATAATTCTATTTTATTTTGAAAAACCAAAATTTCCGCAATCGTAGCAGCTATGGTTGTACGTAGTGGTTTTTTTAATCGGTATTTTTTAAGCCTTCGGAAATAAATGAAAACTTCGCCAAAATTACACTTTCTTGACAGCCGCCATTTTGTGGATTTTTCGGCAAACGGCTACATCGATAACTGCATTTATATAGGTTATAAAACTCTTTTATTTTTCTTTTTGAGACCAACAATATCCAGGTTAACGATCCGGCCGTTGGACCAATTTTTTTGTACAGAGGTTCTATTATACCTGAACAACGTTTCTAATGTGTATTGTGTTTTTAAACAAAAATCTGGATGAAAGAAGTTTGATGTATGCTTGATAACATACCACTTTTTCCAAATACCAAACAAATAATGTGGTGTCCTTAATTTTCAGAATTTCAAAAAATGACCCGTTCGTATGATCGTTTAATTTTCATGCTAAAAGTAAATTTTTTATTTTTCATTCCAGATCGCCTTAGTTACTTCTGGCAACTGGGGCGATCTGGAATGAAAAATAAAAAAATACCTTACAGCGATTGGCCGTGCAGCAACGGTGGCGATTTGTTTAAACAGTGATAACTCCACAGTTTATTAATATTTTTAAATAAAGAACTCAGAGTTGTCAAGGCTAAGTATCAATTGTGCGAAAAGTCTTTCATGATTTTTTTTAATGAAAGATTTATTCCTCGTTTTTGAGGCTATGTTGAGGGTATGTTTTATTACCACTTTTGGCTGTCACATGGTATTTTTTATTTTTCTGTTACCTTTAAACATGATGGAGGTCTTCTAAACTGCATTTTCAAAACTGGCGTGCCTTGTAGCTAAAAAACTAATCGACCGTTTCTGATGAAATTGCCAAATTATACCAATAAACGAAGTACCAATAAAACTTTTTAACCTTATTGTCTAAAACATGACCCTATATATTCGTATTGTTGGTAAAATTGTATTGTCTAAAACAATTGGCAGCCTATTGGCATTTATTGGTAAAATACCAATAAATCTCCCTAACCTTATTGTCTACAACATGACCCTGCATATTTTTCAAAATAAATTTCAAAAGTATGTTTTATTGCAAAATGTAGCATTTTTTCGTAAAATTCAATCTTTTTGTTTCCAAAGCGTACCATTTCATCGATTTTCAACATTACTCACTTATTCTTGGTTCATATTCCGCATATGAGTATTAATGAGAAAAAAATCGTCGTCGGTTTTTTTCAGATCAAACCCGCCGACGCTACGTGTCACGCCATCCTACAACATCCGCCGCAACCCGTTTCGAAAACGGTGCCATACCTCCGCCATTTCTAAAGTTTAATAAAAATAAAAAATACCACGTAACAGCCAAAAGTAGTAACAAAACATACCCAGTCTCGAAATCGGTAAGAAATCTTTCCTAAAAAAAAAAAATCTGGCAAATCCAATTTTTTTCCTCGCCTAAAGGTATCTCCCCCACCCCGAGGCGCGAACGCCAATAAATGCATTTCGCGAACAGAGCACGCACATGAGACTGCCCACGACACTCGAGGTTTTTCACCGGGGAAAGCGGACTCCCGGACGATGCGCGAATAAGGGGAAATATAAAAATTGAAAGAAAAAAAATCCCGTGCAGGGTTAGGAAGGTTTCTCTCTCTCTCTCTCTCTCTCTCTCTCTCTCTCTCTCTCTCTCTCTCTCTCTCTCTCTCTCTCACTCTCTCTCTTTTAATTTCAGAGCTCTCCCCGCGTCAAAAAAAAGCCCCGTCAAAAAATGCGTAAAACTGCCATCAAATTCTAGCACCAAAAAAGTTTATTTTTCCACCGCGAAAAAAAAGTGAAAAAAAAAAAGGAAATTCTCGCTTCGAAAATATCCCAGTCGTAATCTTCTCCTTCCTGACGTACCAAACTGAAACGAATATTACAACGTTTTCCTGCAATTATTTTATATCGCGATGCGGCGCTCTCCCCGTTATGATACGTTTTCATACAAGGCGCCTCTTGATCGAGATGAAATCAGAGTTATAAATATTTGATTAGGCGGAGAGCTATTAGAGTTTATATGTAATTAAATATGGTGATCGTATCGAATAGCCGTATTATCGTAACGTAGATATATTATTCGCAGAGAGTTTCCTTTTTTCCGAGCTTCGCTGAATGTGACTGAGAGGATGCATGTGATAGGATGCTCGTAGATGCGGCATAGTCCCGATACAGTCGTGATCGCTGTGCTAATATGAATCTTGAGGCGTTTTTTTTTCTTTCGAAGTGTGCATATCCTCTTCACTCCTGTGTACCATTCGCATAGTTCTTCCCTTCGGTCTCTCGAGCCTCAAGAACTCGTATATAGAAGACCACTTTGACGTCAAGTGTTATACGAGGTCATTTATGCTAAGTACTTCAATATATGTGAATATAAAAATGAATAGATACACAGACATACGCCCGTGTGTACGCAAATGTATACTGTATATATACACACACACATATATATGTATATATGTGTGTGTGTGTGTGTGTGTATATATATATATATATATATATATATATATATTTATTTATATTTATATTTATATTTATATATATTTATTTATTTATTTATTTATATATATATATATATATATATATATATATATATAGAGAGAGAGAGAGAGAGAGAGAGAGAGAGAGAGAGAGAATGTCCTAACGGCGTGTAGAAATCTCGAACAGCTACGTTTTTTAATTTTCTTTGGAGCATGCGATATCTGCTACCCTCTGATATCTGCTTGTACAAAGAATTCTCCCTCCCTCGCCCTCTCGCTCTTTCTTTCGGGCAGATTATTGTAACACTCCGGATACGTACAGTTATAGTTTTGCACGTACATACGTCGGGCCTCGTATGGGGTGCACGCTTGGGTAAGTAACGAGGCACTTCAGCGCCGAGCAGGCCCTCTCGTATAACATCATCGCCGTACGATTTACAAGTCTCTCCAGTGTGTACACTTTGTTCTCCCGCGATGTATAAATCGACGCGAGCTCATATTCGCGTTACGGGTCTCGCCATAATTGCTCATTTGTTTCGGTCAGTATTACGATAATTGTTAGCGAGAGAGAGGTAGATGTTGCGGAAACGGTGATAGTGCGACGGTAATCCGATAGAATTGGTTTTAAAAAAGAGAGTGGGGGGGAATTGCAGAGGCAGAAGCAATTGTGTACGTAGAGCCTGTTATGAAAATTTGTTAGGGCGAAATTTATGATATACGGAGAATTTTTTTTTTTTAAGACACTACGATATACACGGAGACTGACAAATTTATTAAAATTAATCAACGTAACGATTTATTTTATTTGGACGGATGATTCTTTTTGGAACCGGTGCAAGTTTGAAAAAGAAGAATCAGTACGAACAATTTATTCAATTCAATCAATATAATGATTCATTATATATATATATATATATATTTTATAAATAATAAATTATATTTATATATTTATTTATATATATACACACCCACACACACACACACACACACACACACACACACACACACACAAATATATATATATATATATAATAAATCATTATATTGATTGAATTGAATAAATTGTTCGTTTCAGAACCAGAGTACATTAATAACGGGAACAAATTGTGAAAATTGCAGTACAAATAAACTGTATGAAAAGTAGTTTTTGAGATATATCATTCGGTCTTATTGGAGTAGAACCTCAATTATCCGAACCCTCAATTATCCGCGCGGTAGCGCGAAATATACGTTGTTGCGCGAAACGAACGACTGTATGAAATCAAAGATATAAATTATGCGATCGATATTTGGAAAATATTGAAGATACGTGTTATCAAAAATGAGATATATATATATGTATATGTGTGTGTGTGTATATCTACCTTTAATAGAGACTATATATCTATCATCAATATATACTGTTTGTCCATTTAGATTTGTGTTGTACGCTACTGGTCCAGAAAGAAAATTGCGTTTCGGTTACCCAAACGTTTGATTGTCCGGACTAGGTCCTCTCGCAATTGATTGGAATAATTGAGGAATGAGAAATTAAAAAATAGTTCCGTAGGACTGTGTTATTATTAAGTTCACATAATAATATTAATATTATTACATTGATAGTAATGTAATATATAAGATTTGTTTTATAATAATGTTAAAATAATATTCTTATATTAATAATACGAAAATATTAATATTAAAATCACATTACGATGATATTAATATTAAAATAATACAGTGCTAATTATTTTTTCATTCACCATTTTTTTGGAGCCAGGATAAATTTAGAGCCAGGATAATTCGATGAAAATTATAAAAATTACAGAAAAATAAACTGCATTAAAATTAGAATAACTCTTTCTCTCTCCCTCTCTCTTCATTCCTTATTCTCCGTTAATATTATTTTTCTTTTCGTAACTTTTGAAATTCTTATTCATCTTATTTTTATAATTTGTATTTATAAACTGTACTGTACTTAAAGTTATTAATGTTGCATCTAGTCCAAAAATCCCACAACCAAGGCATAATAAAGACATCAATCAATCGGTCTCTTCGCGAGAACGATAAATCGAGAAACTTTCAACGTTTCATTAGTCCTGGAAGAACGGAGTTCCAACTTCTAGGGTTACGTTGACGCGCCAATACGCTTTTCCCAAACGAAATTCACACGACGTAGCGTTGGTGGTGATGATTGCAGTAGAGTTGCACCGTCAAGCGGGATATACAATTCTCGATAAGAATCGTGAAAATCTGACAGCTATAACTTCTGCTATTTTTCGTGCGATAGTACATATTGTGCAGCTGCATTGCGAAATATCGCGGTATGAAAGAATCGCGTTGCGCATCCCACGAGGACTAATTAAACCTGTTGGGCTGAGCAGCCGCACAGGGGCACTTGCTCGTCGACGAAGCACTCATCGTCGCGGAGGCCCTTTGCGCGCGCGCGCACTTTTCCACGGCGTAACCCGCGCTCGTGTCGAGTACTCGAGAGAAAGAGGAGAGCGAGCGAGAGAGAGAGAGAGAGCGAGAGGGAGGGAGGGAGGAAGGGAGCACTTATAGGCGCTATATACAGGGTGTCCTGTTACGAATGGATACTCCTGCAACCGTCGATAGGTCACATCATGTCCTACTACACTGCAGAAACAAGTGTGTTGTTTTTATGCACTTTACGTGTGTAAATGGCTGTAGACACTTTTTACACGTTTCAACGTGTGTAAAAAAATGACGGTGTAAAAATAACACGGATATATGCGTTCAAACAACACATTTACGTGTTTTTTTTTTTACACACGTTAAAACATGTAAAAAGTGTCTGCAACCATTTACACACTCAAAGTGTGTAGAAACAACACACTTATTTTTGCAGTACTGCATACACATGGGATGCGTGGGAAAAATTAATTCAGTGAAAACATTTTTCATCGTCAAAATATATGTATTTATTGGAGGTTACTTGTACATCACGTTGAGCTTATTGTATTAAGGCGTTACCCCCACGTAGCGCAAAAAAAGGTCTTTTTCATGAATTTTTTAAAAGAACACTACAAAACTTTTTTAATCGATCAATATACCAACTTAAAGAACACATCTTGAAGAACTTTCAGTAATTTTTTTATTGAAAAATATTACATTGTTTAGTGGCAAATGGCCGTCAATGAAATAATGTTTTTATATACACGGTTTGCGGTGACCAACATTGCGGCGAAGTGGATTATCTGAACAAAAAAATGCGGATGGATTTAGTCAAATATAAGTATAAACTAGTCTTTAATCGAAGGATTTTAAAAAATATTCATTTTTCACAAAATGGCGGACAGTCAAAGTTAATGGTTCGATTTTAACGAAAAAAAACGGCCGTTTTTTGGCTATAAAACGGCCATTTTTTTCGAAAAAAAAAATCGAACGATTAAAGACTACATTTTTATGTATTAAATAAGCCTGCAAAATTTCACGAAGATCGGTTCATTAGTGTTCGAGTAATATTGGTCACCGACTTCAGAAATGCCATTTTGAGAAAAACGCGTTTAAAGTTTCAATCAGCCGGTCGTTTACACAACGAATTCTTCTCTTTCAACGCTCATATCTCAGTCAATTTTGTTCGGATCGACTTGAAATTTTCAGGACATATTCTCAGATACTTATACTTCAAAGAAATGCAATAAAAGAAAAACGATTTTTTCAAAATCGCAAGTGGGGGTAACCCCTTAATTATATTAATTATAAAGTGAATTATATATTTACAGTTTTGATAGTTGTCTTTTCTACCTACATTATGATGATGTAGTATGATGCGAGTAGGCACACGATGGATTTGTGGACCATGGGTTCCGGTATTTTAACCCGTATATTGCGATCTGCTACGACAATTTTTATTATAGAGCTTGTGTGTGTGTACACTAAGTTGTTAATTGAATCCGTTAACCGGTTAATTGAAGATCAAATGTGCTCTTGTTAACCGGTCCCTCAATAAATGTCAAACCAACTAACCAGCTTCACGTGATGGCGTAACGAAGGTAATTTTTAAAACATATGATCAATAACTCGCAATTAACGCACGTAAACTGTGTTGCTTTTTCCCGTGTTATTTTTGCTCGTATGTTGCTATCAACGTTCTTAGTTCAATGTGTGTAAATATGCGTCTTGTATGTTGATTCTACACACTTTATGTGTGTTCCAACAAGCGTGTTGTTTATGGGAGCAGCTACAACGGTGTGCAATAATCTAATGCGTAAAAATTGCACACTCGCATGTGTAATTTTAACGCGTTAAGTGTGTAATTTTAATGCATTGAGTGTTACCAAATGCATAAGTGTGTAGAATCAATATGGCAACGCGTGTCTCGCCGAGTCCGATGTTCGAATTGGTTTGTATGAAAATTCTGCATAAGATCTTTTTTCATAAAGTTTCCTTAACATTTAAGGCTAAAAAGAAGTATTTTCTAGATAAAACCAATGACCAAGAGTATCTTTTTTAAACCGAGTCAAAAGAAGTTATCATTTGTAGAAATGGCATGCGAAAAATCAAAATCAGATTATTTTTATCTCGAAAACCATGGGACTTTTACTAAACCGAAATTCCAGCATACAGATATAGTATAGGACATGATCTGACTTATGGACAGTTGCAGGATTATCCATTCATAACAGGACACCCTGTGTATATATATATATATATATATATATATATATATATACATGTATATATGTATCTATGTATGTATGTATTACGTCGGTACACGCACGTCTGCCTTGACGCACCTCGTCGGTCTCTTGCGTCCTCCTCCTCTTTGCAGGAGCTTTCAGACTCGACGCGAAGCGAGATCGTTACGGTGCGTGTGCATTTCTTTCTTTTTTTCTTATTTCTTCCACTTCTCTTTAATTAGCAATAACTTATCGAAGCTGTGGCGGGGCGAGAGAGAGAGAACGATCTCGGCGAGATAAGAGCTACAAGAGAGAGGGAGAGAGAAAGAGAGAGAGAGAGAGGCACATTTTGCCGGAGCTCGTCTCGTGCTGCGTTTCAACCTTTCTTTTTTTACCGTGCACACTAGATACTAGCTCAATTGTTGTCTGCTTCTGTATCCTCGTCTATTATACCATGTGCCAAGTTTCGTGCATATTTTTTCTTCGTCTTCTCGACCTCGTGCTGAGCATGAAATACAGGGGATGAATATGCATGTGGTTTGAATTTGAGTGCACGAGTTGACACAGATCCATGTGACGCGTACATTCCCGTGCAGAAATTTTCGTGGGTATCCAATTGGGCTACGATACTTGTACCTACTTCCTGACGGGGATCCAATGGATCATCGCATTGGTCCCCTGTACTAAAACGTCGCGCTCTTACGTTGGATTCTAATCGGGATTGCCCATTGGAACCCAATGTACGGATCCAATTTGAATCCCAAAGGATTGCCACACATTATCGAATAGAATCCCATGGGATTCTTCATGGATCCTATCGCATTCCGTACGTTGAATTATCTTGAAAAAATATATCGATATACGGAATGAGTGAACTTAAAAAATAGTATAAATCTCACCTCAAACAAAGTATAAGTCACTAATGAAGTATGTCTCAAAAATCGATTTGAATCGCATCACTGAAAATCCATTGTAATTATTGCTTGTTATTTATTCTACTACACTTTGACGTAATATCACCACACACGTACACCCTCCCGAAGCGAGCAGCTTATGTTTCAACACGCCAAAGTTCTTTCTCGTGACTTTTCGCATATTGTCGATTCGAACGTGTAAGAATTCTCAAAAGGCTTTCATCGGGGAACAGTGTAAAATCCAATTGGATCCCATTAAGGACTCCCGGTGTAGCATATCCCTGACAAATCCGTATAGAGATCCAAAGGCACCTTGGGACTACCCAACAAATGTATGTACGGGATGACGAAGGATATCTTTTGTCATAGATCCAACAAATTCTATCTGACAACTATAAGCGAAAAATTCGCAAACGATTTTAATCGGAAAACCAGTGCGGAATCCACTTGAATTTCAATGTGGACTCCTTGCGTGCGGCGTCCCCATCAAATCCCTATAGGGTTGTGGTAGGATCTGGGGACTCCCTAATAAATTTCTGCACGGGTTTATATATGTACTAGGTGTGAAAATTTGATATGTTTTTGTATGAAGTATTTAAGAGGTCGTGTTAAAATTTCACGACGATTAGGAAGCTCCTTATTAAAAAATTAACATTTTGTTAAGAACAATTTTTAAAAGAAATAAAAAAAATTTATCAATAAACTTCGTTTTGTTTCCGTTGCTTTCAGTATATTGTAGATATTACAAAATTGAGAAGTCAAAAAAAAAACTTATCGCAAAGTGACATCAGTTTCCATAAGACAACATTTATTTTGTGAACGTTAATTGTTCAATAACGAGCTTCCTAATTGTCGTGAAATTTTTACACGACCTCTGAAATACTTCATACAAAAACATACCAAATTTTCAGAATTTTATCATCATTTGCGATTTGGGACTCAACATCCTTAAAGATTTGAGTAAAGTTTCAGGCAGTCTAAGTCGTATAATGGTACATATACTTACATTTCACCGGTTTAGTTTCCACCTCACTAACCACTGCTGCAACTCCATAAATATTTGGAATTTCGACATTTTTTTTTGGAGGGTATATTCTTGAAAGACTGAAAGATATTGAAAATATGCAAAAAAAAAAGTCGATTTTTTCAAAATGCGAGACTAGAAGACAGCCTTAAAGACACTAAAAAACTTGTGTGCGGGATAAACATTCATTCCCGTAGATTTCTTTCAACATTGCATAATCTTCTGTGGCAGTTTTCCCTAGTTCAACAAGAAACTTGAGGTTAACCCGTTGCTCCGTCTGGCCGCTTGGCATTTTTCTGACGCGTTACTAGTGCGTAGACTAATTCAATCGACTGCTACAGTCAAACTGAGCGAGCTGCTGGCTTGTCTAGCGAGCTCAGGGTGGGGGAAGGACCATCAGACGCAGTCATGTACAAACAGGGTGAGGCACATAAAGTGTTACAGAGCAATAGCACTCAAACTATTGGTCATATCCAAAAATGTTTCGGACAAACGTTTGTGTTCGAGAAGGCCTTCATACTGGACCACCCTATTTTTTTATCGGTCTAGGCGCTGAAGCTACGTCAAGGTCAACTCCACTTTTTTAAATGGAACCATGTATTTTTTTGCGCGACTAGAATGACCTTCCGTTGTAGGTCGCTGAATTCGTCTTAAAAGCGGTAATAATGTCATCGAAAAAAGATACATGGTTCCACTTAAAAAAGTGACCTTGACGTGGCTTCGGCGCCTCCACCGATAAATAAGGTAGGACGGTCCAGTATGACGGCCTTCTCGAACACTGAAACTTTCGTCTGAAACATTTTTGGATATGATCGATAGTTTGAGTGCTATTGCTCTGTAACACTTTATGTGCCTCACCCTGTATATATGCAGTCCCTCTCGCTCTCATATATATACCATTCTAAACCCATGTCATCTATGTAATGTTGACTCTCGGAACATACTTCTGTTCGAAACATACTTCCTCGAACAGCATAACAGGCTGTTTCGAGGACCGTCCTTGAAATCTAATGTCCTCGAAATTACCTTCCCCTATCTTTGTATATGAACAACAAACATCTGTGTGTGTGTGTTTTACATACACGCCCGGAGGACCGAGAGAAATCGAGCGCAGTGAGAAAGAGGGCCATCGAGAAGAATTCGTACGACGAATTGCATTAATAAATTCGACAAGGGACGAGGTAACTGGCGTTTCCGAGACAGCTATTTATTTATGGGGTTCGGGAGACAGCGAGAGAAACAGGAATATATATTTATATATATATATATACAGACGAAGATGCTGCGTTACCGGGACTCAGGGGTCCGTGAAGGATTCAAGCGCGGAGAGAGGTAGCGAGTGAGAGGGAGAGCAATTCTTTGACGTGGGAGAAAAAGAGTGCGAGATGCGCAGGATCTGGTGAGAGGATAAGCCGAAAAAGCGAAAGAGGGCAAGAGAGGGGGGAGGGAGAGAGAGAGGAAGAGAGAGAGAGAGAGAGAGAGAGAGAGAGAGAGAGAGAGAGAGAGAGAGAGAGAGAGAGAGAGAGAGAGACAGAGAGAGAGAGAGGAAGGGAATGTTGAGATGAGAGGCAAAAGTAAAAATAAAAACGATAAGGTTGGACCAAATGTGTGTATCCCAGCTCGATAGCCCGAAGGGCCCCACAAGAACGAGCGAAAGATAGAGTAAAAAGGAAGGAAACGACGCTGGACCTGTGTGTGTGTGCGTGTGTGTGTGTGTGTGTGTGTGTGTGTGTGTGTGTGTGTGTGTGTGTGTGTGTGTGTGTGTGTGTGTGTGTGTGTGTGTGTGTGTGTGTGTGTGTGTGTGTGTGTGTGTGTGTGTGTGTGTGTGTGTGTGTGTGTGTGTGTGTGTGTGTGTGTGTGTGGCCCCAGGATTATGGGACGAGACGATCGCCACGCAGCTGCTTCGTTACTTTCGGAATTTTTCGGACTCATTTCTCTCTCTCTCTCTCTCTCTCTCTCTCTCTCTCTCTCTCTCTCTCTCTCTCTCTCTCTCTCTCTCTCTCTCTCTCTCTCCTCCCTCCCTCGATCCCCGTATCTCGTCCCTAACACGCAGGAGACGCTCAAAGTGCATATCCTGTGGGAACTCGGGAGCTTGCGAGGCAGCATGTGCACTCATTCCTGCAACACGCAAAACTCGAGTTTGTTTGGGTTCCGGTGAAAACTCGGGCAAGGAGTTATTTCGAAAATTCCCAAAGAGATTTCGTAACGATTTTGTCACTTTCCGACTTCCAATTACTTTCTATCTGCCCCTGTTCATCATGCACGACCGATCTTGCGCGGATGATACTCGAGAAGATGAACAAACACGACCGTAACCTGTGCAGAAATTTGTTGGGAAGTCCCCAGATCCTGTCACACCCCTATATATAGGGATTCGATAGAGACGACGCACGTCGAGGGTCCGCACTGGAATCCAAGTGCGGACCCTCGACGCGTTGATTTCCGATCGACGTCGTTTTATAATATTTTATTTGAAATTCCCAACCCGAATTTCAAACAAATTTCAAACGAAAAAAAATCCTTCCATGATCCCGTGCATAAATTTGCTAACGAGTCCCTTGATGCACCCACATCTCTATAGAGATTTGTCAGGGACACCGCACATAGGAAATCCTCATTGGGATTCAATTGGACTATGTACTGCCCCGTTCCCAATAAAAGGCATTTGAGAATTCTTACCACGTTTGAATTGAAAATATGTGAAAAATCACGAGCAAAAACTCGGCGTGTTGAAACATAACCTGCACGCTTCGTGAGCGTTCCCGGTGTGTCGTGATATTACGTCAAAGTGCAGTAAGGTAAATAACAAATGTCAATTACAGAGGATTTTCAGTGATGTGGTTCGAATCAATGTTTAAGGCCTTAGGCTACGGTAACGGGTATAAAATCATGTGCGAATGTAACATTTTTTTTTCGTAGGAAAAAGTGATTCACTCATAAAATTAATTACACATCTATTTAGTATGAATATCAAGCTGTTAGAAAAAATATATATTTTTTTTTCGACGTACAAAATGGCCGACGGCTCGAAACTTCTCGAAACAACTTTTTTCCAATTGGCGTGACAAATAACTTCAACAATTTTCACTCGATTTACTTCACATTTAAAAGTTATGTTCCTAATTGCATTTCTCAGAGAAGTGCGTACGGAATTTCTGATTAATCGAAAACTTTTTATTTTATGAGCAGCTATAACGAAATTTTTCACTGAAAATTAATTTCTTAAGCTCAAATACCTACAACGTTTGAGTGAAACAATATTTTTTTAATTCCGTACGCACTTCTCTCCGTATTCTAATGTAGATTGACGAGAATTTTCGTTTTTTGATCTAGGTCAAAAATTGTGGATGCTAAATGTCACGCCGCGGAGCCACTAAAAAAAAGATAACAAAAGAAAATATTGGTAGTCGGCCATTTTGTACATAAAAAAAATATATATTTTCTAACAGCTTGATATTCATAGTAAATAGATATGTAATTAATTTTACATGTGAATCACTTTTTCATACAAAAAAAAATGGTTAAATTCGGAGATGATTTTATACCCGTTACTGTGGCCTAAACCTTAAGATATACTTTTCAAAGCGATTTATACTTTTTTGAGGTAAGATTCACACCTTTCGAAGATTCACTCATTTTGTATATCCATATATTTTGTTCAGAAAATCCAACGTACAGAATGCGATGGGATCCATCAAGAATCGTATCGGATCCTGTTAGATAATGTGGGAATTCTTTAGGATTTAAATCAAATTCGGATATTGGATTCCAACAGGGAATTCCAATTAGAATCCAATGTACGAGCGTGACGTTTTAGTATAAAGATCCGATGCGACCACCCATTGGATCCCCGTCCAGGAATAGGGACGACTATTTCAATCCAATTGGATCCCTGAGCCAATTTCTGCATGGGAAGTTTTTACGATGGATTTTGAGCGGCAAAATTTTTCGTGCGGAATCTGCGTGACGGAGTTGCGTGAGTCAATTTATCTCGCATATAGACTCGCGTTGTCGCTCTGCACGCTATATTAATACACAAGCTTGGAGATACCGCGATATCACTTATTCATCACGGCCATAAGTAAACTCCCCCGCGCCTCTTTGGCCGGGGCACCGAGATAAGATAGGATCCGGCGTAACTCGCGCAAAGCTGCCTCTTTTTCCCTCCACGTATAATATTTGTACAAGCGCGTGTATATATGTATATATATATATATATATATATATATATATATATATATATATATATATATATATGAGGAAAAGATGATTTTAAAGACACGTGACTTCGAGGACCGTCCCCAAAACAGCCAGCTGTGCTGATAGCCAGCATTACATAAATTCAACGGGTTCAATATGTCCTTTCCCTCTACATCTCCACATACGATAAAACTGTAGGGTCTGCATGTTTGCTCGCTTATAACTCGAGAACTACTGCATCGATTGCGATTAATCTTTCACGGAAACACAACTCGAAGTCTGGAGTAGGATTTAGACTAATGGGCGTTGCGCTGTGTAGTTAATTACAATCAGCATAAATAAACGTAACGAAGTTCTTATTTCAAGAATAAACGAGCACAAGCGAATAAATAAATAAACAAACGATCCGAGAAACAAAAATTGTCGAATAATGACGAGTTATGTGTGATTCTGGCATTTTCACAAATGGTTTTTGAAATTCGTTATTATTTTCGGTAAGCAATGTGTGACGAGAATTTTAAAAAATTAATTGATGACAATCGAGTAATTAACAGAAAATTGCACGCGATCAGTCGTGCTTAATCTGTAAATCTGTAAATCTCTGTTTCTACGTATAATGAAAGCAATGCTTTGTTTGTAATTTTAGAGTTTTTGGAAAATTTCGATACAAATCGTTTGTATTGGTTAAATCGATTGGAAGTGGAGGGGGGCGAGAGGCAGAATAGAGAGAGAGGAATAGAGAGATTTTGGTGGGTAAGAATGTCAGACAGTGGGGTAGTATGGACCCTTCTCAGTATCTTATGTAAAAAAAACTACACAAACGAGCCAAAAATTGAAAAAATATGGAACATTGATGGAACAGTTTATCGATCTAAAGGACTTTAACAGGGCAAAAACGAGGATTCTTTTAAACTACATTTCTTGATATTGTTAAAATTTAATTAAATTTTCGGTAAATATTTACAAGTGAGGCTCCAGCCCTAATCGGCTCTACAAAAATGTCCACTCGTTCGGGGCTATTCGGCAGTATAAAAATATGTTTTTTGTGATGGGGGAGGGTTCTTTTATTAAGAAAAAAAACATTTCCGGAAAATATTCGATTTTTGAAATACGTTTTATGTATGTTTACTCTAATTTGTTTGGGTTTGTTTGGTGACACTCGATGTCACCAAACCCGTTTCCTCCATACCTTTAAAAAACTAAAAAAAGCGGCTGGGGGTTGAAATAAGGGTTGAAATTGTCTTCCCCCGACTTAAATATTACAAACAAAGTGCCCTGAAGTACATCGACTCGGTTCAAAATTTTTAAATCCCTTTTCTAGCTGGAGCCGCACTTGTAAATATTTACCAAATTTTATGCTTATTTTCATTACATTTTAAATACTAAATACATTTTTTCTTCAATTTCGTTAATATTTTTTAAAATTAAATACATTTTTTTATTCCGTTTAATTTTTAGATATACACACGCACGTGTATGTATCGAGCTTCCGGAAAAATCGAAAAATAGATATTCGCTGTTCCATCGGCTACGAAAAAAAGAACTATTGGCGTGACGCGTCGTTCGATGTACTCGAACAAGCCACCGAACATTATCGCGCCAACGCGATGACTGAAACGAAAGCAAAAAAAACTGACGCCAGCACTCGAAGTCACGCAAAATAATCACATTTTTCATAAATTACCGTTTTTCTCTCATACTTCACCCGTACATCTTTTGTTATTTTCTTTCGCAGACCGATACTATTCTAAGAACAACGCAAACATTAAACAAGTTTTGCGACACTTCTTTCGTTTCTTTTCCATCCGTGTTCTTTCTTACTTATTCGCAACGATTTCAAAGAAAGTAACGATTTTTTTTTCATCTGACAATAAAACACGTCTTTTGAAGCTTTTGAGCGGTGACCCTCCCCGTCGGCGAAAATTGAATTTACGACTAGATAATTTGATTCCTGGCGAGTGGAATCTTCCATTTCAATGGACTCGACACGGGCTTGTAAATTTTATTTTATTTCCAATCAATCTGTCGATCCAACAGCGGGCTGCCGTCACGACTTACGGAGAATTTGAATTTAAGGAGTTTCGATTCTTCCCTGAATTGTTTGGAATCGAATATAAAATTCCGAACACATATTCTCCATATATATATGGGGCATTCCACGCCATTTCGCTTGGCCGTGACCCTGACCATTATTTATTTTTTTGAATAAAATAGTATGCTATGAAAGGAGTATTTTCACAATTTTTAAAAATTTTATCGCATGTATTTCAGAAGTTGCAATTTTTGCGAAAAGTCTGGATTTCTGAAAGTTCGGAAATGTTCTAACGCCGATATCTCTTAAATTACTCGATATATCAAAAAATGTCTATAGATCGATATATTTCATATTAGTTCACACTTGCACAAAAAAAAGGAAAGAAATTAAATCATCGTTGTCAACATTTTTTCAGCGTGTAAAGTGAAAACTATTTTTTTCAAAGATGACAGCCTCTTTTTTCAAAAAATTCTCTAAAACAATATGATGAATTATATGAATTTTAGTGCTAGTCCCATTGTGGGCCCATTTTTCCTTGTATTTTTTTTAAATAAATTCAATTTTTTTCACGAAAAATTCGAGTGTTTCGTATGAATTACTAATAATGTTTATTACTAATAATACTCGTACGTAAATAATGATTTTACTTATTTACAATTAGTAATTGTAGTGATAATTTTACAATTAGTAGCCCGACCTAATATGTTGAAGAATTCTTTTTCCATTACTTTCCTAGAAGAAATAATAAAAATTATGCATTATAAGTGAATATATGAATGAAACATTAAGTACAAATTTTTTTTATCTTGAGAGAGTTAGATATTTAGTTTCTCACTCGTTTAAAAAGTGTACACCATCGAAACTGATCAGATTTTTCAAAATTTGATCAGTTTCGATTGGGTATTTCGAAAAAAATACAAGGAAAAATGGGCCCACAAACACTCGAAATTTTCGTGAAAAAAAATTAAATTCATTTTTCAAAAAATACAAGGAAAAATGGGCCCACAGTGGAACTAGCGTTAAAATTCATATAATTCATCATATTATTTTAGAGAATTTTTTGAAAAAAAGGTAATTATCTTTGAAAAAAATAGTTTTCACTTTACACGCTGGAAAAATGTTGACAACGATGATTTAATTTTTTTTCCTTTTTTTATGCAAGTGTGAACTAATATGAAAAAAATCGATCTAGACATTTTTCGATACATCGATTAATTTAAGAGATATCGGCGAAATAACGTTTCCGAAATTTTGGAAACTCAGATTTTTCGAAAAATTGCAACTTCTGAAATACATGCGATAAAACTTTAAAAAATTGTGAAAATATTTCTCGCATAGCATTCTATTTTATAAAAAAAATTAAAAATAGTCATGGTCACGGCCGAACGAAATGGCGTGGAATGCCTCATATATATTGAATTTTTCGGCGCTGTGGAAATCTCCAACCATATGAATAAAGATCACTCAACTACGATAACTTCTTCCCTTCTTCTTCGTAATTGGTAGATTGATATCTGGCACACACACACACACATATACATATATAGGAAAAAATGCAATTTACCTTGGTAAGTAAAAACCTGATGGTATTGAAGTTTGCATCCTCGGGATGCAACAACATTTTTTTCCTTTGTTTTTTGTCATATTCAAGCTACAACAAACACTGAAACATTTATGAAGATCCTTATTAGGGGTCCGTAACCTAAACCTAGGAAAGAAACATTTAGATAGTAATAAAAGTGAAGAAATGACAAATAAAAAAGAATTTTTGTTTCGTTCCAACGATGCAAACTTCACACAAAACCCGTAAGGGCATACGTTGAAACTAAGGAAAGATTACGTAAATCTCCAGGGTGTCCTGATATGAATGGATAATCCTACAACTGTCGATAGGTCAGATAATGTTCTACTGTATGCTGCAATTTCAGTTTAGTAAAAGTCCCACGGTTTTCGAGTTTTTAAGCTCTAAGTAATTAAAAAAGAATCATCTGCCTTTGATTAGTCCCATGCCATTTCTACAAATGATATGAATCGACAATAACTGAGCAACTTTTTCAAATAATTGGCACGATATGCGTACTACATTTTTTTTTACACCGCAGGCTATCAAAGTCAGGTGTTCGAATTGGTTCGTATGAAAATTCTGCATAAGATCTTTTTTCGTAAGGTTTCCTTAAGATTTAAAGTTAAAAAGAAGACTTTTCTAGATAAAACAAATAACCGAGAATATTTTTTTTACCGAGTCAAATAAGTTACAATTTGTAGAAATGGCATGCGAAAAACAAAAAGCGGACGATTTTTATCTCGAAAACCGTGGGTCTTCTACGAAACTGAAATTCCAGCATATAGTGGGACATTGTCTGACCTATTGACAGTTGCAGGATTATCGATTCATAACAGGACACCCTGTATAAATAGGAATAGTGGTTTTCGAGGCATTCGACTCCGGGTACGTCATAGTAGACTTTCGTCCCCATACTCACCATGGCGTGCAGCCATAATCTCTTCGAAATCAAACTTGAATAAATTGGAGCATATTTATGTAAAGGACGTCTAAAGGACCGTCGCCGAAATCAAAGATCCGTTTTAAAAAACGTTGAGGACCGTCCTCAAAATCGCCAGACGTGATGTGGCAACTTTACATAGATACAGCGGGTTTAAAATATTCTTTTCTCATATATATATATATATATATATATATAAATGCATACATGTGTATACGTAGAATTGGTTCACAAAAGCGTGAGTTGCATGTATATACTCGATGATTCTGGAGGCAGGAGGAGAACCTCTACTTCTGCGAATAACTTAAGTATACGTGTACATGTATGTGTATCCTGTATAAAGCGCACGATGGGCCGCGATTCGGGGCTCATTGAACTCAAAACGATGCTGATGCTGGGCTGGGCTGCTTATATATCTCTTGTCCCACGAAAACCGGCGTTCAATTCTCAACGGGTGGTTTTAAAGCATCGCGTTCCTCTTTTTCTCTCTTGCTCTCCGTCTCTCTCTCTCTCTCTCTCTCTCTCTCTCTCTCTCTCTCTCTCTCTCTCTCTCTCTCTCTCTCTCTCTCTCTCTCTCTCTCTCTCTCTCTCTCTCTCTTTCCCTCTCTCTCTCTCTCTCTCTCCCCCTCTCTCTCTCTCTCTCTCTCTCTCACACACACACACACACACACACACACACACACACACTCTTGCTGCCAAAGAGCTCCAGTTCGTTCGTAGCGGGCTAACGGATGCGAAAGAGAAATTGCGAGGTTACTCCTTCTCGGCGCACGGCCCTGAAGCCAATTTGCGACATTACGTGTAGGAACCGCGGCGATCTCCGTTGGCTCGACGACTCTGGAGACGAAATTCGGGGCTGGAGCTTTGGTCATAGTTACTGGGTATTTTCTATTGACTTGACGCTCGCGACTCTCGTCGTCGATGTGTGCGAAATTAAGGGGACGGGATGGGATTCAAGTTTTGAAAAGACGTTTTGTTTATTGTAGAGTTTTATCGCGCAGGGCGTTAAGGGCTTACGCCTATACGAAATTTTTGAAAATATCGATTTTTGGTTTTCGACGGATTCTCAAAATGCGAACTTACAAAAATGTTCTGTGAAAATTTCAAGTCGTTCCTTTCGAAATTGAGGGTGTTTAGGGCGTTTATAAGTTCCGCGAGTTGACGAACTTTAAACGCGTTTTTCTCAAAACGACTTTTTCAAAGTACGATGAAACGATATTTAAAAAATAGATATCTCAAAAATCACTCCACCGATCGACTTCAAATTTTACAAGCTTCTTTCACATAGCAAAAAGCAGTGCTTGAACGGAGGAATTTTTTTTTCTCGATGCGAAGTTTTTTCATCGACGAAAATAGAGCGTTTTTTTTTACCGTCGATCGATACTTTCACTTTGGACGGCGGCCATTTTTTCAAAAATCATAATTTTATAGAAAATTTCGCCCAACCACTCGGTAATTTCATGTGAAAGCCAAATTCATATTGCTTTTTTTTTATTTCGGATGATTTGTTTCCTAGCAAGCGTTGGTCACCGGAGAAGACGTTTTTCAAAAAGCGGTCGGTACAAATTATTGTATATACCACGTTTATAAATAATTTTCGGGTAAAGTTAAGGCGCGCAATAGTTTTTGGGTTTGGGTTTGTTTGGGTTAGGTGTTTGGGTTTAAGTTGTTAGGGTTTGTTTATTGGTTTAGGTTTGCTTGGGTTCGTTTGGCTTTGTTTGTTCGTTTCTTTGGGTTTGGGTTGTTTGGAGCCGTTTGAGGCTTTGTGGCTTTGTTTGGGTTTGTTTGTTCGTTTGTTTGGGTATTTCTGTTTGGACAAAACGGAGAGCGCGATAACGTATGTAGGTACGAACGAGGACGTAGCAGATATAGATATAGTCGGCGCGCGTAAAAAAAAACTAAAAAATCCAATATCTCGAAAACTATTGCCAGTCACCAAAAATTCCTTCAGGGGTTGTCTTAAAATATTGAAAGACAGGTTTGTGCAAAATGTCAGCTCGATCGGAGGTCGGAGGTTTTCGGAATCTCGTCCTAATTTTCAATTTCAAGTATGTACAAACAATTTCTAGATACTTGAAACCATACTCTTTGACGTGAAAACAGAAAAAAATTAAAACCTCCACACGTGTCCGACGAAAAAATTTACCAAAATTCCTCTTCTTTCGGGCCACGAGCTAGGTACCTATAACCCGTTAACTTTGATTTGCAACAGAAGTTCTCCAAACGTCCGAAATATTGACCGAGTTGTGGAGATTTCTGTAAAGGGTCGGATCGTCCACTGTACTATAGCGACCTTTTTTGTGTTTTTCTCAAAACTGTTTTATGAAACCGAGCAAGTCGTATCAAATTCGAACGGAGCATAGATTGAGACATTTTCTATCGTACGACAAAATGATTTTTTGATATGTTTATCCATTTCTCCATCAAAAATGACTAATTTGTTTTTTATTTGATCAAAAAACGAAAAAAAATTCTACATCGTAATTGTCAAAATTTCAAAAAAGGATCCGGTCATACGAAACTTGTATCACTCCACTAGAAGTACATTTTTTCATTTTCCTATGTCACCCTAGTTGTCAGAACCGCCTGCACCGATTGGCCATGCAGCACCAGCGGCACTTTGTCCAAACAATAATAACTCCATTGTTTATCGATATTTGCCATTAAAAAAAAAAACTCATACCTGTCAAGACTGCGTTCCAACTGTATCTAAAATCCCGAGCTCGTCACCCCAATACTCTCATCCCAAAAAAATATTCAAAATCGACCCGAAGCTGCCCTCTTTTCCTTCCCTGACTTCCTTACGATCCAATGCCGATAGGAGATCATCGACTAACCAACCTGCCCAGAACACGCGCCGATTCCGTTCGCGATCGCTTCCAATTTACATCAATCGCTCGACAGTTGCACCGGAAGTAATAAAAATATCATCAGCCTCCGTACACACCCCCCCCCCCCCCCCACGCCCCATGATGATTTCTCTACTTTCCACCTGGTGACTCCGAGGTAGAATTTCCGCCCCGCTCAAAGGCCCGCCTCTTCGCCGCCCTCTCGCTTCCACCCGGATTTCCGGTTTCTCTCGACAGTCTCCCATCTCCCGTCGAAAACTTCCGGCTCTCCGTCGTCGATTGTTCTCACCTAATCGCTCGCTCGGATCTATACCTGGCGACATTGCTCGCAGAGCGACCGCGCGTGCGATCGTCACCGAGAAACACTCGTCGGCAGGGCCCTGCGAATGCGAGCGCGAAACGTAGAGACTTTGGTCAGCGTGCGGAGTGTGTTAAGGGGTTACCCCCACTTGCGATTTTGAAAAAATCGACTTTTTTTATTGCATTTTCTTGAAGTATAAGTATCTGAGAATATGTCCTGAAAATTTCAAGTCGATCCGAACAAAATTGACTGAGATATGAGCGTTGAAAGAGAAGAATCCGTTGTGTAAACGACCGGCTAGTAAACTTTAAACCCGTTTTTCTCAAAATGGCATTTCTGAAGTCGGTGACCAAGATTACTCGAACACTAATGAACCGATCTTCTTGAAATTTTGCAGGCTTATTTAATACATAAAAATGTAGTCTTTAATCGTTCGATTTTTTTTTTTCGAAAAAAAATGGCCGTTTTATAGCCAAAAAACGGCCGTTTTTTTTCGTTAAAATCGAACCATTAACTTTGACTGTCCGCCATTTTGTGAAAAATGAATATTTTTTAAAATCCTTCGATTAAAGACTAGTTTATACTTATATTTGACTAAATCCATCCGCATTTTTTTTTTCAGATGATCCACTTTGCCGCAATGTTGGTCACCGCAAGCCGTGTATATAAAAACATTATTTCATTGACGGCCATTTGCCACTAAACAATGTAATATTTTTCAATAAAAAAATTACTGAAAGTTCTTCAGGATGTGTTCTTTAAGATGGTATATCGATCGATTAAAAAAGTTTTGTAGTTTTCTTTAAAAAAATTCACGAAAAAGGCCTTTTTTTGCGCTACAAGTGGGGGTAACGCCTTAAGCGGCAGCCGGTTTCGAGGCTCAGGGGCGCTCTTTGGCTGCCGCGTGAGTGTGACGAGGAGGGGTGACCATGAGGAACGAAGTGGTCACAGGCCCATACCGGTCAGCCTCGTTCCTGCTGCAACTAGCAACAGCACAATCAGCAGCTTCGCGCCACCGGCCAGCCCTACCTGAGTCCTCGGCTCAGCAGGCTTGGAAAACCATCCGACTTCTATGCAAAGAGTGTCTCCAAATGACCTGACATTTTAAATTGCGCGCCACTTCTTTTGTGGCGAACATAAAGTACTGATCTTTCACAACTGGCGTCAGGAAGTATTGAGGTTTAGTCATGGAGTATTACACGATCGAGCAACACATAGAAATTCTTATTTGCTGCATCGTCACTGCATAGTTATTGCAGACGAAGTTTCATGGTCGTGTTATCTCGCGCCGCGGCGATGTGAATTGGCCACCAAGATCGTGCGATTTGACGCCATTGGATTTCTTTCTTTGGGGTTCTCTGGAAGGAAAAGTGTATGCCAATGATCCACAGAGCATTCCGGAGCTCAGGGGAGCAAATGGACGCACCATTAATGAAATTGGTCCGCACTTATGCCAAAATGGTGTTGAAAATGTCGTCAGAAGAGTGAACGTTTGCAAACAGGGACGAGGCGGCCATTTATCAGATGTTGTGTTCCACACGTAACCTCAGTATTTCTACCTTATATTGACATAAAAATATTCGTAGTTTTCAAATAAATAATCCGTTTCATTAATTAAATTTAATTGATTAATTAAAATTAGTTTATTAATTTAATTGAATTTATTAATTAACGTTAATTTATTAATCTAATTTATTAATTTAATTTATTAATTTAAATTAATTTATTAATAAAAATGTCAGGTATGTTGAGAAACCCTTTATCTGTATGTAAATATGGGTCCATATGAAGCTGTATCAATAAAATAAATACGTCCGCGCACACACATACATGTATATATAGGAAAAACCAATTTTGAAGCCGATGCATATCTATGTAGTGTTGGCTATTGGTACACCAGGCTATTTTGAGGTAATTTCTTATTTTTTTGAAAACTAATCGTTGATCTTGTGTTCAGGACGGTCCCTGGGGTGCCCTTTACATAAATATGCTTTAGACACTCGTCTGAAGGTGATTTTGAAGACAAGTGCTGAAAATATGCTTTAGACACTTATATAAAGGTGATTTTGAGGACAAGGCTTTTCAATGTGATTTACACACTTGTCTAAAAGTGATTTGAGGGACAAGTTCTTTAAATGTTTATTGAACGAAAAGTCCGTCACAGAAATACACTTGAGAGATTTGCTTAAAGATGATTTTGAAAACAAGTCCTTTAAATGTGCTTTAGACGCTGGAGTAAAAGTGATTTTGATGACAAATCCTTCTAATTTTTATTAAACGAATCCTTGATTTTGGGTACAGGCAGGTCCGTGAAATCTCTTTTATATAAATATGCCGAAGACCCTTGCCTAAGAGGCTTGAAGACAAATCCTTTAAAGATGCTTTAGACCCTTGCTTAAAGGTGATTATAAAGCCAGTTCTTGAATTTTCATCAAACGAGCCGATAATTTTCGGCACAGAATGGTCCTCGTAATGCCCCTTACAAAAAAAAGCTTTAGAAAGTTGTGTAATGGTGATTTTGAAGATAAATCCTCTAAATATTCTCTAAACCCTTGCCTAAGGATGATCTTGAGGACAACTCCTTAAAATTGCTATCAAACGAATCGTTAAATTTAGCCACAGGATGGTCCTTAAAATTACCATTTTACAAATATGCTTCCAACTCTTGTCTAAGGATGATTTTGAAGACAAATCCTTTAAATATGCTTCGAACACTCGTCTGAAGGTAATTTTAAGGCTAGTTCTTGAATTTTTGTCCAACGAATCGTCGATTTCAGGTACAGGATGGTCCTCGAAGTGTCCTTAATAAAAGTATACTTCAGAAATTTCTTCGAAGGTGATTTTGAAGACATTGGCGTTCAGATAATGTTGAGTACGAAGACAACAGGCCTTGAGGGAGGTCGTCGAGGTCGAATGTCTTCGAAATCACCTTTTTCCGTACATATAAATGGTATAATAACCCACGGTGAAACGCCTCTCGCATCTACACGTATATGCCTTGGTACCGTGCGTTATACGTTACACACGCGTCACGAATGTTAATCCTTCGCGTTTGCCTCGCGCCTCCATACACTTCATCCTCTTTTCCCCACTCTTGCGACATTTCTTTTTTGCTTCTGTCAACGCGGTGAGGCTTACACGTGTGCCTGTGTGGGGGTGTGTATATATATGCACACATATACACACACACAATACATCGACGTACATACACGCGGGCTTCCAAGCGCGCGAGTACAATACCTAAGTAATAAGCTCGACACGGAGTTTTTCGAGCTGCGACGAGAAGAATTCGCGAATAGCGAGGCAGATCAAGAGTGAGGTAAAACGGCTCACGATGCGGGCACACATATTTGAGTAAAACAATCTTACAGATGGCGCCGTATTTTCCGCGAGACTCGCTTTTTTCACAAATTAAGGGGTTAGGCTACTGTAAAAGTTTAAAAAAATTGATTGTCTCTTGAGGCAACTCTAATCGAAGAGGAGGATCCATCATACGGTGCAATAATCGCAGATTCAAGGTCAACTTATGATTACAACGATAGAACTGCTAGTTGAACTTTGAACGCATTTTTCTCGAAATGATGTTTTTCAAAACGGTGTACGCGATTTCTTGACACACAATGAACGGATTGGCTCGATATGTGGGGCGGGGGTGTAAATGTCGAATGACCAAATATAGAACGACAGAGATTTCGAAACGACAAAATTAGGAACTCCCAAAATAACGAAGGTTAAATTATTCGAAATTTTATCTGTTGACCGATGACAAAGTCGAATAACTATTGGACCAAAGGATTATTTATTCGAGAACTCATTTAATGGAGAACATATATTCGGATAGTCTGCAGTTTGAGTCATACACTGAGAAAAAGAAATCGTTGAATGTGCAAAATGCATTTTGTTGTCTCGAAATGTTGTCGTTTTAACAGTTTTCTCAGACATGCTAAATAAGCTACAGTTCACACCACTATACTGTTTTACCACCAACTATACTGTTTTGTTATGCCAATCAAAAATCAAGTTGAACGTATTTAAAGATACATTTTGTTAAGCCAACTGAATTTTGGATGGAAGAACGATTTTTTTTTTTTTTTCAGTGTACAAATACACATTCGAACAATCTACAACATTCATATCTCCGAAATAGAAAAAAGCGAGCATCTGATATTCGTGATACCGTCTATAGATAAAAGCCACAGATGGAGGCTACGAACTTCGAATGTGTAGATCTCAGAAACGCAAATGATCGATGGTCCGAAATGGCGAATACCTAAGTGGCGAACATGGCATGGCTTCCCGACCCGACTGACCGCCAGTGTCATCTGCCAACTTCACTTTGAAGCGCAAGTAACGTACTTCTCGATCCATTGTTCCATTGTTTTCGCTGTCCGGACCATACGCCTTTTTGACCCCTCGCCATTTTAACTGATCGACTTTTTCGCCCTTGGCTTTAATGAATTCGAAATTGTAAACTGTCGTAATATTTACAACTCGACGATTTAACGTCTCGAATTGTGTGGGGTTGTAAGGCGAGTCGATACTATAACTCTCATTTTTTTTTTAATCTGATATTTGTTTTCGCTACAAATCAACTTCGAGATTTTTGTATTCACAATTTCGATTAACTGTTTTACAGGCTATCAAAGATTGATCTATCTATATTGGAACGTTCGTCATTACTGAATTCGACATTTCGGTCCTTCCGAATATTGATCGTTCGAATTTCCGATCCCCACCCGATATTTGGTACACTTTCTCAGTGTAATAGTATTTTAGTCTTGACCGACGTTTTTCTTCTCAATATTTTTTTTTTCAACAGTTATTAACAATAATGTGATTTTTTTTCTCGAAAAAAATCGGGAAAAAATTATATTCTTGTTATTATTCAAACGCGATAATAAAAAAGCTCGGTCAAGTCTTAGCCAATATTTTCTTTTTTAGGACAAAACTTGTTTTTTTTTGTTTCGCATAAACCGGGCGGCCAAAATCAAGGACATTATTAACAATAACAATTTTTTCATGAAATTTGGTACACAACTTTGTGAATGTACATACCAATAAACGTGTAAGCGATTTTTCAATCATCCTACTTACTCCTCCAAAATTAATTTTCTCAAATAGCTCCGATTTTCCGGTCGTCACAGCAGCCTAGCCCCTTAATGACGCATTTATTCGGCAATTTACACCTCTTCTTGGGAATTGAAAAAGCTTCGTTGTAAAAAAACATTCTCGAAGGGAGTATGAAAATTCTGTCGTGGATGTTGATCAGACGGTATCAGATAAGGACATTCGGCGTTGAAATAATTCCGTGATAACGAGCGATATCGATAAGAGACGACAAATTCGAAGAGTGAAAAGGTCGCGCGCTAATATGTCTCACGGATCGCGATATTTTGCGTTGCCGAATTTCTTGCTTCGAGGGGTGGCTTTGAGGAAATAATGTTGGCCGAACCTGCAGGCTGGCGATTTCGTCGAGTTTGTCTTCGGCGCCGCCTCGCGGGTCGACGGAAATCGAGGAATGTGTAGAAAAAAAAAGTTTTCGAATAAATTAAAGCCAAACGAGACGGAGGCTGGCGTTGAAGTATACGGGACAGAAAGAAGTGGATAAAAATGAGGTGAGAAGGGAGGCGAGCGAAGGAGAAAAATAAATGTAACTAAAGACGACGGGGAAAGGAAGGGCCTCGAACTCTTACTGGCCCCGACGTTATTTCCGTCGGCAACTACTGCCGTATACGCTGTATACACTTGTCTAATTATAGCAAGTAGTTCGAAACACCGAGGGAGCCAACCCGTATTGTATCAGCACCCTTAACGATGCACTGAACATACAGAGAGAAAGAGAGAGAGAGAGAGAGAGAGAGAGAGAGAGAGAGAGAGAGAGAGGGAGAGAGAGTGAGAGAGAGGGAGAAAGAGAGAAAAGTTCAGGCTAAACAGCTCTATTTTATTTATCAAAAGAATTAATCAAACCTTTATTATCCTTTGAAAGAGCTACAGCCTAGGCATTCTTGAAACCGAAGCATTCTTTTTATTGTGCTCGTTTAAAAATCAATCACTCACTCTCTCTCTCTCTCTCTCTCTCTCTCTCTCTCTCTCTCTCTCTCTCTCTCTCTCTCTCTCTCTCTCACACACACACACACACACACACACACACCCACACACGTGCAATTATAGAATAATATAATACATAATTTTTTTTTGCGGTCAACCGTTGCGATGGTCTAGTGGTTAGCGTGGTTGCCACTAAACCTGCCGACCGGGACATCCCGGGTTCGAATCCCAGTCGCTTTCTGTCGTGAAGTTTTTTTTTCGGCATTTCGCTGCGAAATAAAACGAGTTCCACGACTGGGGGGGGGGGGGGGGCGAACTTGATGACCGCCTGTATTGGTACAGGTTTTCCGCAGTTTCCCTATACCCATGACAAAAATGTCATGGTAAATATGGCACAGAGGGGGAAGTCGGCTGCGGCCGCAAGGAGGGGGTAACGGGGAGAAAAAAGTGAAGAAAAAGGAGTATGGAAAAAAAACAGTGGAGGAAAGAAACAGTCACAGTAGGGAAAAAATAGGTAACAAACGCTGACATCGTGTACCTTAGGAAAAAACAAATAATAAAAAAAATATATATATATACATAATTCTTTTTAATTTGTTAGAACATGAGATGGGCTTGAAGTGTGCATCGTTGGAATGCAACGAAGGTTCTATTTAATTTCTTATTTACATTAGTATCCAAAATCACATTTTGGAGATTTAGGTTGTAGATCGCTGAATAAAAACCCTAGAAAATGTTTGCGTGATTGCCGTGGCTCAAATCTGCCTAAGAAAAATTGAGAAATAAAAAATATATATAAAACTATATATTAAATTAATATAATTACATAACAATATTAATAAATACACACACACACACACGCATATATATATATATATATATATATATATATATATAGGATGTCTCAAAATGACGTGACGTTTTAATTTATAAATAAAACGTATTATTTATTTGAAAAGTACGAATCCTTTTATTTTAATGTAAGGTATAAACGTGGAGGATATGTGTAGACCACAATATCACGCTTTTTTATTACGCCGGATTAAGCAGCGTTGTGCATGGCCAATACTCGGAGCGGTGACCGCTCAGCGATGCATCAACCAGTGAGCGGAAGACCGGTACTTCCAATCAGTGCTGGGCAAAATTGTAGTAAAAAATGAACAATTACCAATTACTAAAGGTAATTTTTAATTAAATTGAATTCCATTAAAATTACTTTTAGTAATAATAATCGAATCGGAGTTCATTGAAATTACTTTCGATAATTGTAATTGAATTAGAGTCCATTGAACTCATTTCCAGTAATCGTAATTGAATTGGAGTTAATTAAAATTACATTGAGTCATTTTAATTAAATCGAAATTCATTCAAATTACTTTCAGTGATTGTAACTGAATCAGAAATCATTACAATTATTTTCAGTGATTGTAATTAAATCAGAAATTATTAAAATTACTTTCAATAATAGTAAACCACGCAATGTGGTTTCGTTAGATTTTTTTTGCTTGAGAGAATTCTAAGCATCGAAATGAATATCTCGTTTTTTTCGCAAAAACGAAGCCTCAAGGATTGAATTAAGAGAGGGAATTTTTTTTTTTTAACTCAATCTACTAGAAATAATAACCGTATTATAATGATATCAGTAAGTCAATTTCGTGAACTAATTTTTGTTGCAAAATTAACTTGTTTAAACAAATTGTTTGAACAGTGAACGTGACTATGTGAATTGCACATACTTTCCTATGTTTTTTGGGCCGCTTGTCGAGAATTTGACATTATTTTCACAAAATAAATTTGTTTAAACAATTTGTTTATGACTAAAATTATTTGACAAAATTGACTTACTGATATAATTATGATATGGGTATTATTTCTAGTAGATTGCGTTTAAAAAAAATTTTCATTGTTTTTCATAATTTGTTCGAAAAAATTGTTTAAACAAATTAGTTTTGGAAAAGTAATGTCAAATTCTCAACAAGCGACCCAGGAAACATTGGGAACCACATGCATCTTACATAGTCACATTGACTGGTCAAGCAAATGGTTGAAACAAATTAATTTTTCAAAAATTATGTCAAATTCTTGATTAGCTACCCGAACAATTTTGGTACCCATATCCCATTAACATATTGACTGTAAAAGACTCGTTCCGATCACAACATTTGAATACTCCAAAAACGGAGAAAATTTGTTAGTCTATTTGTTGTTATTTTGCAAGTATAACGTCAGAGAAAAAAATGTATGCATATTTCGAAAGTACAACTATCGAGGACACCTTTAGAACACTTCATTGTGGGAAAATACTCCGATAATACTTCCGAAATTCAAAATGAAAAAAAAATGTCACTCAAAAGTTCGTATTTTTCAACTTATTTTGCAAAAATATTGTATAAAAAATTATTTTAGCGAAATTTAAGTTGCGCCATTCGAAAGAGCGGCCTTGAAAATAGTCGACAAGGAACTTCAGGAATTTTTCCCCGACATTTTCATGGTAAATAATCACGTCGAAAAGGAGACTTGTGAAAAGTGTCTTTGTGACGTTAAAGGGTTAATCGTAAGAAAATTGTAATTGATATAAAAAAGTAACAATTCTCCCAAGTAATTGTAATGAATAATACAAAAAATACTATTGTTTCCAGTAATTGTAATTGATAACGGAAAAATTACAATTCTTCCAAGTAATGGTAATTAGCAGCAAAAAATTACAATTTTTTCAAGTAATTTTATTTGGCAACAATAAAATTACAATTATTTCCAGTAATTGTAGTTGATAATCACAAAATTACCATCGTTTATAGTAACTGTAATTGACAAATAAAAATGTATAATTGTTCCTCGTATTTGTAATTAGTGACTAAATATTGCAATTATTTACAGTAATTGCAATTTACGGGTAATGAAATTACAAAAGTAATGTCTGCTGCCCAATTCTACTTTCAATACATTAGTATCCTTCTGATACCTGTGGATACGTGAGTTAAAGTCTGTGCACCAGGGGCTTAGAAGAATATGGGACCGTCTATACCGGCACGGGTTTTGCACAGTTCCCCTGTACTTCTAACCGTACGTAAAATCACATTCATTGACCTATTTTTTTTCTCGGGTGTTTCATGGTGAACTTTTTTTTTAAATTCGTTAAGACTCAGTATAGTCTAGACAATAACATATATATATTTTTTTTAACTTTGGATGGTAGCTAACGTTTCAACCTCTTTAAAAAAATGTACAGAAAAAACAACACGATCTTTCGGAGTTCTCCGATACGTCAGCCCTGCGGGCGCACCGTAAAATCTGCACGAGCGCTCATAATTGTCATCTTCAAATCCGCGACCATATAACGTGTATTAACTTTCGGAAAAATGAGGAAAAAAACGGTAAAAAATTCATTCGACAGTCCTAGATGGTGTCGTTAGCCGTAAATATATATATATATATATATATATATATATATATATATATATATATATATATATATATATATATATATATATATATATGTATGTATATATGTATATATATATATAATAAGATCGGGATCTTTTTAATCGCTTCTGTCTCGCACAGAGCCGCACGGTTTTTGCGGTATGTATATTTATAGGAACCGTCGAGCCAACAAACGCGCACGCTGTGTGTCTATGCGACGTAGAATCGCGTGGGCGACGATAAACTATAAACCCACATAGCGACGTTTTTCACCGCACACGCTTCGTGCTCCTATCCATCCGACGTAAATGATAGTCGCGAAAAGTGTGTATCGGGACACGCGGATAGTCGCAAATCTTCCGCGAACAGCAGCCAGCGAGTTTAAATATATCACGACTTTTTTTACATTTTTTTTTTATTACACCCTTGGTCGATCGCTCTTGTCGAAAGATTCGAGAGGAGGAGAGAGAGGGTCATTATCTTGTCCATTTTTTTTCTGATTTTCCACCAATTTTTTCTGCGTTCCCGTTCTTTGCCAAAGTAATTACGCCCAGACGTTTTTAGAGCAACGTTCGATTTGGAATTGAACCGAAATCGAATCGTTATTTTGCGATTTTTTTCAACTTATCCGCTTAGAAAAAAAATCGTGAATTCCATTTGACAAATATACGTCACGAAAATCCCGCAATCTTTTCCCACGTACTCATTCAGGCATGTAGAATTCACATCCGAAAGAAAATATTTTCCAAAACACTAAAAAAAGACGACACGAAAATACAAAAATTATTTTAATTGATTAATTGAATTAATGATTTAATTATTAGGACAATTATTTTCTCGTATTCGTCCCCTTTCAACGCGTATTTAAAAAAAAAAAATTTCAATTCCTCGACCTTATCCGAGGAAGCGTTCAATTAATACGACGTAAAACTTTTACTATCGTTCGCTTTGCGTCCAAGTCGCAAATTCGCTCCGTTCGGGCCGAAAAAGAAATACGAACTTTGTGTCACGCGATCGAGCGCGGCGGTGCGACGACCTCGAATAGCAGCATCGTGACGCGAATATCAGACCTCCGCTGTTCTTCTCATATATATAGCTTTGCGAAAAGTCTACAAGGGCATGCGAGGTCTGGCTCTTTCACATTACTCTTGCGCCTACGCTCATTCATTTCCGGCAAAAAGCTCACTATTGTCATATATATATATATATATATATATATATATATATATATATATATATTATAATGTATATATCGAGCTAACTATATACTTACACTTGGCTCTTTCGTGAGGAATCAGACACTAGCCGTAAATTGATAATGAACAACGCCTCTTAAAGGAACACGGTAAATCTTAACCCCCATTACTATCCGAGATTTTGAAAGAAAAAAAAATAGAAAAAGAAACATTCACCGAAATAGAAGTTTCCACATTGCCGCTTCCTTGGCATACTTCTCACATCGAGATAATTTCAATACGATAAAAGTGGTGGTAGTTTAAACTTTTCAGAAACAGTTTTATTTATAACGTTGAAGTTTGCATCGTTGGAATGCATCGAAAATCATTTGTGTTTTGTTTCAAAAATTTCCTTTGGTAGATTAATGTTACGAAAATCACGAAAACATTTTGTAGACTTCTCATTTAGCAATTTACAACAAATCTACAATATATAATTTTGGGTAATAATGAAAGTAAAAAATTAATACGAATTTTCGTTGCGTTCGAACGATGCAAAGTTCAGCCTCATGTTTTATTTTGACTACGGTTTCAAGTTCCATCCATTATAAATATCGCCGATAGTGGGAACGATAGAAAGAGATTTCCATTCCGTTCTCGAGCGCAGCGAGTACGTGGGTACAAAAGGGTCTGAGACGCCTCGTAAGATTAAGAAGTACGTTGATGTTCGCCTCTTTGAGAATCTCGTTGAGGTTTATGCGAAATTGTCGATCACGATCGCTGCACTCTACCAGGCTAGCTCGAATTTGGGAAAAGATTTTTCCGTTGAGAAAAAAATATTCTATTTCTCTTGATCATTTATTTATTTTAATTAACTTACTTATATCTAAAACACTTTACGTATTATTTCTTCTATTCCCTTCGCCAAGCAGGCTCGAACACATTTTTCCTTTTTTAGACAAAAGATTTTATACCGCTTATTTTGTTTATTTGTTTCTTTTCTTTTATTGGTTTGCTGGTTTTATTTTATTGATTTATATGTACTACGCTATATTTGTCATTTCTTTTATTATTTAATTTATTCTTTTTGTTGTTATTTTATTGTATGTATGAGAATTTGAAAGAATTATTTGTTTTTTTTAAGAAAAAGCATTTACTTGTTTATACTTCGAAACACTTTAGAAGGATGTATGAAAGAACATTGTTTTTTTGACGATCGCGACTTTCATTGATTATCGATGTGTAGATACATCGTATTTTATCTCGGAATCTCCGAGCAAATATTTATCATTCAATAATTATTGTGTTCATACAGATGTCTTGCATCTTCATTGTGGCACAAAGATTATATATATATATATGACGTGAATCGGGTGGACTTCTTCCCTGACCCCCGCCAATTCGATTTAGTTTTTTTTTAATCTAATTCCATTGACTCTAAAAGACACCCTGATTTTTTTTTACATTTTTCGAAACAATCCTTAGTAAAAAAAATTTTTTCGAAAAAAACGCCCCGGCTTAAAAATCTGAAAAAAATCCCAAAAATGCGTGATTATATGTAAAAATTTTCAAGCTATCACCCGCAGTGGAAGTATAATTTTTTCTGTGCTGAATACGACTTCAATTGAAATTAATACCGGAACATTTCGACTGCTAACGAAAACATCATACGTCCACTGCGGGTGATAGCTTGAAAATTTTTACATATAATCATGCATTTTTGGGAATTTTTTCAGATTTTTAAATGACGGCGTGTTTTCGGAAAATTTTTTTTGGCTAAGGGTTGTTTCGAAAAATGTAAAAAAAATTCAGGGTGTCTTTTAGAGTCAATGGAATCAGATTTAAAAAATTAATCGTATTGGCGGGGGTTGGGGAAAAAGTCCACCGGATTCACGTGGAATACCTCATTATATTTTTTTTCATACAGGGTTGTTACGCATTATTGACTCAGAAATTCCCTGACTATTCCAGGTTTTTCAAAAATACCAGGTTTTGCAGACTACCCAGATTAGGGTCAAATAAAGAACACTTTCTTTTCTCCAAACATATATTTTTTGAGCTAGAGAGATATTTATCTCTGTCAGCGTTACAAACTATACGGGAAAATGATATACATGAAAATAGCAAGGACTGATTTTTGTGGAAAAAAACAACATTTTTAACCGACTTGAAGAAACAAAGGAAATTCTCAACTCGTTCCTTCTATTGAATAATTATGTTGAACCAGATAACATAATTTTTTTAATACCAAATACATGAAAATTTCATAAAATAACATCTATTTTTTTACCTGAAATTCGAAACATAAAGTTTTAAAAAAACATTAAAAAGCAAATACAGAACCTGTTCTTCATTATGAACAAAAGTTTGTACGCCGGTGAAAATAAACAAAAAATAAATATAAATACTTATCTATAATGATAATGATGTGGTTGTGTATCGACAGATCGGATACAAATGTATTTTCGTAGGTTTACTTTTAATTTACTTTAATTTACAAATGTAGCTTTACAGTAAATTAGTTTTCAGTTTTTTAAATCCTCAATGTTTGGCATTGACATAACGTTCTTTTGTGTTCAATGAAGAATAATATAAATATTACAGATATACAAAAACATTTATCGTTATACTGTTCAGTTTTTTTGTCAAGTCGGTTTTATTTTTCGTATCTCTTTCAAAAAGTAAATTGTGAGGAAATTCCAGAAAATTTTCAAAATTCCCTGACGTTTCCCTGATTATTCCGGGAGGAACGAAATTCCCTGTGTTTTCCCGATTTTCCCTGTTATATACATATATATATATATATATATATATATATATATATATATATATATAGCGGTTATTATATTGCCTGGACAAGAAAAGATAGCCGTGACGATGTCTTTTGAGAAAGATCGTATTAAGGGAGCTTTCCAGTGTGAAATTTTCAAAAAATCGATTTTTTTTTTTTTTTTGCTTTATCGAATAGTATACACTCTTCCGAATATTCCCTGAAATTTTCATGCCGAAATTCAGATTATTTCGGTTACTGTACAGCATTTCTTGGAAGAAGGCAACGGAGCGCTACAGCTACAGCGAAACTTTGAACGCGTTTTTCTCGAAACAGCATTTTTCAAAACGGTGTCCAACTTGGAGGGCAGAGTTTTAAAGCTATCGAGTTGAATTTTTTACACAATATTCTTAACGTCATTGTTTATCGTGCTATGGAAGCTTTTTTTTTTTTGACATCTTCCTATTTTTTTGTAAAAAAAACTGCCAAAAAAAATGCTAAAATCGATACTTTTTGTTCAAACCGGCGCCATTTTTGCAAAAAAAAAAAAAAAAGCCTTCATAGCACGAAAGCCAATTATATACCGATCAATAATCTTTTTGTGTTTTTTGTTTCAGATCAAAATTGTGACCCCCAACGTGGACACCACATCCAAGTGCATTTTCTGCAACAATTGTTTCATCATTTTCATAGATATTAATTAATAAATAAATCGATCTTTAAAAAATTGTTTTGTATTCTTCAATACCCAATTAATATACAAAAAAAAACCAGACCGATTAGATTATTTTTTCTTTAAAAAAAAAAATCGCGAAAAACAGCGATTTTTCGGGCTGTCACACTGGAAAGCTTCCTTAACACAGGAACAAAAAGCGAAATAAGTACAGAAGAGAGGTTTTCTAAAACGCAACTCTCTTGTGGTACGTCTGGCCACCATCCAAATCTCGAATTCGTCCACGAGCAGTTTGAAACCGTAATAATAAGAGAGGGGAGAGAGAGCGAGAGAGAGAGAGAGAGAGAGAGAGAGAGAGAATCAGGGAGAATGAAAAGAGAGATGACTTTGGACCCCGTGTTGAATGTGTGACGCTGACGACGACGACAACGAGGACGGAAAGTGTGATGACTGGCGACTTTGTGTCGCGGGCTCGGGTGCGAATTTCAACGCTTTGCGGCATCCCGGTGTGAGTCACGATAAAAAGCGACGGCGATAGAAATAACGGCAAAATAAGAGAAAGAGAAACAATAAATTATCACGCAATGCTCATTTTCAACGGCTGATTCGAATAATGCAAACGGAAACGAACCTTCCCGGCTAAAAGGGGTGAAAGAGTACTCCGGATACTGCTCGAGACGAACATTCCTGCGTTTTACCGATCGAGCTGGACCCTGATTTTTCGTTGGACGCAAATGGGTCCGACGGGACGTAAACTCCGAACTTTTCGTAAAATCAAGTGCGTCGTTTTCGAGTGAAAAAAAAAATACTATTAAAGTCCGGGCTATGGTGCAAAGTTTCTAACGAAGAATCATGAGTCTAGCCAGAGTTGATGTTCCTCGAAGTCAACTTGACAGCGCTCATTGACACTGAAATTCCAGCTGCAATTCACAATCAACTCCAAATCGCCGAGATTTCAATTTTTTTTTTCTCGCCTCCCAAACGACGCTTATGGAAACTTGAACTTTTAATTATTTCGAGCTTTGTCGTTTTTGCAGTTGGAGATTCAAGACACCCGAAGAAAACATGAAGCGATTGAATTTTTATCGCGATTCGCTTGTGCTATCGTGAAATTCATTTTTCAGTAGAAGCAAAAAAACGACACCCAATCTACTCGTGAGATTCATCGATAGGCCCGATTTAATTGCGAAGGAGACAAAGTACTCGGTTAAAATCGAGCATTCTCTTGATGTCACGCAGCGCAGCCGTGCACCACGTACACAGGCACGTATATTGCCCCCCCCCCCCCCCACCTCAAATATATATATATATATATGTATGTATGTATGTATATATATATATATATATATATATATATTATATGGGTGGGATACGTATATTCATGCTCAATCTTATCTCCGGCGTAACGAGGTCCTCGAGTCGAGCACCGAAGAAAAAGTTGCCATTGTGCCCTCTTCTCCACAAGGCTCCGATTTACAAACCGAGATGTGTATACGGATCGAATAATATCAGCGAATCATGGGGTCGAAGATCATTTCGTAATGCTAATTACATAACGGCGAGTGCAAACCGGAGAAAACCGTTCGCGACTCGTCCGATTGCTATTGGAGTACCATAGTGACGTATTTCGAGTAACGCTTCATACCGACCGATGGTAACGAAAGCTGGAGGATCTACGATGGTGTTGAAGTTTTCAGTGTTTGAATGCAACGAAAGTTCTTCATTGGATTACAATTTATTTATCTTTATTATCGTGAAAAAAGTCTTTTGTCACACATTTATATTGTAGACCTTTAAATTATTGGCTTTAAAAATAATTAAGAGGTAGGCGAATTTCGCTGGGAGACATAAAAACGGAATTCATAAGTGTTCATTTTCGTTGCGTTCCGACAAACTTCAGTCTCACGATGCTCCGAACAAGCGAGTCAGGGGATTCGAATGACGGTGCGGAGTTTCCATCGTTGGAATGCAACGAAAATTTATTGTTTTTATTCGCTTGATTTTGTTTGTCGATTTATGCTGCTTTTTTACGTATTTATGCTGGGAAAAAATACGCGAACGTTGCCACATTTTATTTGAGATTTATTATCTCCATTCGCAAAATAAGGCTTTGGAGAATTAACAATATGTAGACATGAGAGAATAAAAAAATCGTTGCATTCCAACGATACAAACTTCAACGTCATTGGCTCGAACTTTCGTGACGAAGTTTGCATCGTTGGACCCGATAAAAATTGTTTCTTGTTTGAGCCGCCCTATTTTTTAAATTGGGTCAATTATTAAGTCAAACGATTCAATTCAAAATTCGTTTGAGTTAAATTATATTCAAAATTCGTTTGATAGAAATTTAATAAAAAATTCGTTCTCTTTGCATTAAGTTAAAAATCCATCTAATTTGAATTTGTTTAAAACTTCTTTTCATTCATTTTTAACAAAAAATTCGACCAATTAAAGTTTGATTTAAAAAATTCGTTCAGTTCAATATGCGTTGAAAATTTGTTTAATTCAAATTGAATTCAAAATTCGTTTAATCATCAACAATGATTTTTTTTTAAATCGCTATATCTAGGAGTAACATTGCAAACGAAAAAACTCAGTGCCTACAATAGAAGAAAAAATTATTTTCACGAAGGAATGCATGAAGCAAATAAGTCCTGCATGAAATACTGTTAGGGAGAGAAATCGTTTAAGGGGTTACCCCCACTTCCGATTTTGAAAAAATCGATTTTTTTATTGCATTTTGTTGAAGTATAAGTATCTGAGCATATGTCCTGAAAATTTCAAGTCGATCCGAACAAAATTGACTGAGATATGAGCGTTGAAAGAGAAGAATCCGTAAATTGAAGAACTGAAATTGAAACTTTAAACGCGTTTTTTTCAGAATGGCATTTCTGAAGTCGGTGACCAAGATTACTCGAAAACTAATGAACCGATCTTCTTGAAATTTTGCAGGCTTATTTAATACATAAAAATGTAGTTTTTAATCGTTCGATTTTTTTTTTTCGAAAAAAAATGGCCGTTTTATAGCCAAAAAACGGCCGTTTTTTTCGTTAAAATCGAACCATTAACTTTGACTGTCCATTTTGTGAAAAATGAATATTTTTTGAAATCCTTCGATTAAAGACTAGTTTATACTTATATTTGACTAAATCCATCCGCATTTTTTTTTCAGATGATCCACTTCGCCGCAATGTTGGTCACCGCAAACCGTGTATATAAAAACATTATTTCATTGACGGCCATTTGCCACTAAACAATGTAATATTTTTCAATAAAAAAATTACTGAAAGTTCTTCAAGATGTGTTCTTTAAGATGGTATATTGATCGATTAAAAAAGTGTTGTAGTTTTCTTTAAAAAAATTCATGAAAAAGGCCTTTTTTGCGCTACAAGTGGGGGTAACGCGTTAACTGTAGGAACACGAAGATTGTGTAATTGAAAAGTTTACACCGTTGGAATAAAATTAAAATTTTCTTCAACCCCAGATTTTTTCGACCGGTTTAGACCACGAAAATCACTAAACGGTTTCCTCGGAGCTTCTCAATCAAACTTCCCAACCCGAATCTGCGCAAAATTCTTTACGATAATAGCATTTTTTCAAATCCCGGCTCGAGAAGCAAAAACATCATGGTGTCAAAGTTTGCGTCGTTGGAGTGCAACAAAAATACATTTCTTCCGTATTCTCCTACTCTATTCGACGCTTTTAGGCTACGACAGTCATTGAAACATCATTGAGAATCATTAATCAAAGTTCATAACCAAAAGTTGCAGAAAAATACTCTAGATAATGATAAAAATAAAGAAACGAGAAAAACGAAGAATTTTTCATTGCATTGTAACGACTAAAACTTCGACGCCATAAAAATCAGACCGATCTCCGAGCGAGACTACGATCCTGAATGAATATGGATCACGACGCGCATACTTGGTGTCCACGCTGATGCAAGCCCAAAAGAAAAATCCATAGACGTCCTGAAAGCGCTCGACGAGCTCGGTAAATTTTCAAAATTTTCAAATTTCGCTCAACGACGAGGAACGTTGCGAAGACGATGTGTGGACGTTGATCTCGGAATCCTGACGACATCTTTACCTGACAGTATTAGAAAATTCAATGTAAATCTAATGCTGCCCGGTAAGATGTGAACAGATACTCCTCATTCCTTGTTGCGATAAATTCCGCAAATAAGCATATGCACGTACATACACGCGATTACATACATAAATACGTATGCACAAGCACGTATCCAGGTGTTTTTTCCCTTCGCTGCAACTTTTCGGTCCCTCGACGCAATTCCAAAAGTCCGTCGGGGTGTCACTGCAAAATTGTCCTCATGGCTTCTTCTAAAACGTCGAAGTTTGCATCGTTTCAATGCAACGATTATTTTTTAATTTTTTTATTTTACTTCTGTCATTATCCAAAAGCTTTTAGTAAATTGATAAAAATTTCTAATAAAATTCGAATAAATTCTAACAAAATTTCTAACAAAATTCCAATAAATTCTAATATTTTTTTTTAATTCGAATAAAATTCTAAAATCACTTCTAGAAATTATAAAACATTAGACTAAAACTCTAAAATTACTTCTAGAAATTCTAAAGAAATTCGACTAAAATTCTAAAAGTACTTCTAGAAATTCTTAAAAAATCGACTAAACTTCTAAAATTACTTCTAGACATTCTAAAAAGTTCGAATGAAATTCTAAAATTACTTCTAAAAATGCCCAATAAAATACTAATAAATTTCTTGAAAAATTCGAATAAAATTCTGAAATTACTTCTAGAAATTCTAAAACATTAGACTAAAATTCTAAAATTACTTCTAGAAATTCTTAAAAAAATTCGACTAAAATTCTAAAATTACTTCTAGAAATTCTTAAAAATCGACTAAAATTTTAAAATTACTTCTAGAAATTCTAAAAAGTTCGAATAAAATTCTACAATTACTTCTAAAAATTCTAAAAATGCTCAATAAAATTCGAATAAAATACTAATAAATTTCTTGAAAAATTCGAATAACATTCTAAAAGTACTTCTAGAAATTCTTTAAAAAATCGAATAAATCGCTAAAATTACTTCTAGAAATTCTAAAAAATGTCCAATAAATTTCTAATAGAAGTACGTATAAACGTTTTGGCTATTCCACCAGCCTAGATGGACCAACAAAAAAAAGTTGATTGATTAAAAATAATGAATTCACGTTGCGTTTCAATGCAAACTTCAACGCGATCTTTATCTCTTCCTTTTTCCTCTTATGCAACTCGTCCTTCCACGTTTTTCTTTCGATCGCTACACTTATCGTTGATTCCTGTTGATTGATCGCCGATGAAAATTGGCATCTCCGAGGAAACATCAGCGCCGCTGTTGGTGGACTCTCGAGACCGTTCGGAAAGCTGAGTATCCAGCAAGGACCTTCGTGCCACTCTCAATTTGCATATTCCATCGTCATCCTTCTCCCCTTCCACACCCTCCCCTCCTGTCTCGTTTTTCCTCCTCGTACAAGTTAATTGCAAAGTGCGATATTTGCGCGGCTCCGAACTCGATCTCGTATACGTGCTCGGGACAAAAGTGATCAGCAACTCGAACCGCCGTCCGGGATCGCACTTTTTCCCGCCAAATTCATACGCTTCGCGTATGGCGAGGGGAGAGACACTTTATTGCGTACACGATCGGACAAGATCGCGAATGGAAGGGGAAGAAAGGGCAGGGCACGGAATATCCGGTGCGTTGCTGTGACCAATAATCGAGACATAGGGGAGTCGTGCTCAAGACGACATACTTCTGTCTTTTACGATAAATATTAAAATGACGACGTATGAATTCAAAGCGAAGCGTATGTCCGCAAAGAATTATTATTGACAGGACGATGAATACGTTCTCGCTGTTTTCCAACAGATGGCTTTACCAGAACTGCCTGTATGGGTTTTACCACGGTTAAGGGGTCTTCTCACTTTAGTCGCTAAAAAGGCTGTTTTCATGATTTTTTTATAGGTTTATATTACAGATATTGATATAAAAATTGTAACACTTAATAAATACACTTTCGAAATACATTTCAAAAAAAAAATTCTGTATTTACGTAACCCAAAAAACTTTGAACGCGTTTTTCTCGAAACAACGTTTTTCGATGGCTTGTTGACAAAATCTTCGAAACTACTGAACCGATCCTTATGAAATTTCAACCACATATTCTTTACAACTAGCTATAGCGCAGGTCAACGGTTTTTTTTAATTTTTATATTTCCTATTTTTTTTCCAAAAACGGAGAAAAAACACGTTTTTTTTTTTTTTTTTTCTCGAAAAATGTCCGCTATTTTGTTATTTTGTGCAGACCTACAATTTTTTTAACCACCATTTCCATCTATAAATAGTGTCTTAAATAAATAATTTCTTTCCAATGTATTTCAAAAGTGTATTTATTAAGTGTAACAACTTTTATTCGTAAATATTCATGAAAATAGCCTTTTTTAGCGTCCAAAGTGAGAAGACCCCTTAATCAAGTTTAGAGACGTGTACTTTAAACGCAATGTTCTTCTTTATTTGTCACTCGTCGATTATATTAGATATTAACAGTCAACACATGTGTTCTTAGCCAGAACCGGAAACTCTATCTTTCGTCTAAAACAACAGAACGGAAGTTCCTTTTTCAATGTTGCCAACTTATGAGTATCGTGCGCGGTTGGTAGTATCTCGAAGGTGCGATCCCCACACCTGCGTGCAGTTCAAGATGGTAACGCATCTATAAACAAGTACTATAAGCAAGCTTGAAATTCGGTGTATGTCATTTCGCCGAAGGGCAAACAACATTTTTTTTTCAGTGTTAAACATGTCAAATTTCGTGCCAAAGAAAGAATATTTTCAAGCACTACTTTATTCAAAATCTGCAGTTGAAGCACACAGAATTCTTGTTGAGACTTACGGCGACCATGCTCTGTCGGTAACAACATGCAGATATTGGTTTAGACGCTTCGAAAATAATAATTTTGAGGTGGTGAATTGGAGGCATTACTGCATGAAGACTCATGTCAGACGCTAGCTGAACTTGCCGAATCATTAGGAGTTGATCACACAACAGTTTCGAAACGTTTGAAAGCATTAGCAATGATTTTTGTTAAGCATTAATTTCCATTGAAAAAGAACAAGAACTTTTTCAACATTTCGATGTAACGAAATAAAATCAGTTTCCGGATATTAGTTGCTTAAGTTAAAAAATTTTAAAACCACATGTAGGTCGACATACTTCAGTCTAAGATGACATGTTTGTCATCTTGGACAAGTCGACCGAATGATGCTGCGATACGTTAATTTCTGGGTTGAATGTTATAGTGACGATGAAGTGTTGCCTGCGGCACGTTAAAATGTTTCGATGCTAAACGCCAACCCATTCTATTCTTCTTCACAGCTTCAATGGTATTGGTCATGCGTTCTTGTGACCAGCTCTTACGAGTCGAGATTCATTGATAATAGCCAATCATCCTGTAACGATGAGCCAAAAAATGTGATTTTATTTTCGGTATTATACGCAGCAGGGTAAGATGACACAGTTTGTTGCCTTACGTCCGCTATGTCAACTTACCCACCAGTGAATGCAGATTTTGTTCAGTTGTTGTGACAAAAAGTCTGGAGTTGGAATATCCGTTGTGCAATATTTGTGGAGTACAATGACCCTAGATTATGAATAAATGGGTTCAACTAGAAAAAATCATACCCAACGGGTATTTTTAGCACCAGATGATAACGTGGTCATTTTTTTTTTGCATTCCAAAATCGCGAAAAGATTTACTACGTGAAAGCTCGCATTCACTGACGGCTATGCTAGATTTCACTACTGGCAACACTTATTGGTCGACCAAGGAACGTCATCGTTGCCCGTATAGCGCGAATATTTGAAAAGATATTGAGGGTGTGTCGTCTTATCTGACTGTGTCATCTCAAGCACAACTCCCCTATGCCTGGCTCTCCCTCTCTCCGTTTCTCGCTCCCTTTTAGTATCCCTTTCGGTTTTCCTATGACGACAAGATCATTTTTCTCACGTATGGAAATTACAGTCTTGAAGTTTGCATCGCTGCGCTGCAACGACGCGACTAAATATTTTTTAAAATCTTTTTGTTTCCTCTTTTTTAGCATCGTACAAACTTTTTCATTCTGATTCAAATTCTAGGTCTTTAAGTGAGTAAAAAAAACGATTGAGGCATTTTCGTAACGAATATTTGCCCAAAGAAATAATAATGTTTGTTGCCATTCAACGTTGCAAACGTCAATCTCATTAAAAACGCCATTGCAGCGAATATATTTAGACATTTTTTTTTGTTACCAGCTATGGATAACGTGCCATTTTTTCAATTCGCAGAATAAATGACAAATTCCGAGATGCTACTGCGAGCAATTTCGAGAGGGCAGAGCGTTTCACCGATGAATGTTAAAGAACACTGATACGGACATATCGATCAATCTCACGAGTAGATTGTGTGATTTCTTTGCTTGTACATAAAAATTCATTCGACGATAGGACAAGCGAAGCGCGATAAAAATCCGATCGCTTCGTGTTTTCTTCGGGTCCCTTCAACCATCGATTGCCAAAACGACAAATAAGCTCGAGATAATTTCTCTTTTCGCCAACACCAACGTCATCGTGGCTTATTCACAGCGCTTTTTCGTTACCAACGATGGACAACGCGCCATTCACTTCACTCGCAGAATAAATGACACATCTTCAAATTCCACCGCAACGAATTCAGCGAGGGCCGAGCCGATTCACCGATGAACGTTTGAGAATATTCATTTTTTCCCCAAACGTAGATTCGCCCGATGAAAGTTCAACTTCCCAATTTCCGTGATCGTCGCTGCGTCATTTCGCGAGTTAAGAAAAAAACATTGAAATCTCGGCGATTTGGATGATATTGAGGTTTGCATCGTTGGAATGCAACGAAAATAATTATTTTTCTATTTGCCAATTTTATCGGGCGGGACAAAAGCACGAATTTTTTGTTTTTTTGAGATTCTTGGCAGGGACCTCCAACCCAAATCCATCAAGACTGATTTTAGATAACGAGAAAAATAAATAGAAAAGAAAAACATCGATTTGGCCACAGTTCCTCGTGGAAAATCGTATGAATTGCGGCTGGAATTTCAGCGCCAATGAACGCGGTCAAGTTGTCGCCGAGGGATATCAATTGCGGCCAGACTCGCGTTTTTTCATAAGAAACTTTCCCAGGACTTTACACCTATTTTTTTTTCTCACTCGATAAAAGATGCATTGGATTCGACGGAAAGTTCCGAGTTTAAGGATGTTGAGTCCCAAATCGCAAATGATAATAAAATTCTGAAAATTTGGTACGTTTTTGTATGAAGTATTTCAGAGGTCGTGTAAAAATTTCACGACAATTAGGAAGCTCGTTATTGAACAATTAACATTCACAAATTAAATGTTGTCTTATAGAAACTGATGTAACTTTGCAATAAGTTTTTTGTTTTGACCTCACAATTTTGGAATACCTACAATATACTGAAAGCACCGGAAACAAAACGAAGTTTATTGATAAATTTTTTTTTAATTTCTTTCAAAAATTGTTCTCAACAAAATGTTAATTTTTTTAATAACGAGTTTCCTAATCGTCGTGAAATTTTAACGCGACCTCTTAAATACTTCATACAAAAACATACCAAATTTTCCAAATTCTCTTATCATTTTTTATTTCAACCCCTAAGGAGGTCGAAGTAACGATGATAGAATTCTGACAATTTGGAATGTTTTTACATGAAGTATTCAGGAGATCGTGTAAAAATTTCATGGCGATTAAGAAGCTATTTATTGAACGATTAACATTAACATGTTTAATAGGGACTCAAAATCCTTAACTTCTATCGGACCTATTTGCGTCTGAAGGAAAATCAGTGTCAGAGAAAATCAGTCTAGGCTCATATACTGGTCGAATGTGAATGTGGCGAAAATCGCATGATTCCGAGAGGCCGAAAACACAGGCATTACCGATTGTATTCCGGCTCTGGTATCGGCTAGGATGGTACGTGACATAAGTACGTACGCGAGAGGGAAATAAAGAATACGATGGAAAGATGCTGGATGCGGGGTTGAACGCGGCAAGCGAGTTTTATGTAATCACCAGCCGACTCCGCGGGCCTCGGTATTAATACCGGCAATAAATAAACTCCGTCCTGGACAGAGGGGGCAAGAGAGATGGAGAGACGAGTCCAAGAGGGTGGGGAAAGAGAAAGATAGAGAGCGGAGAGGTAAGAAAAACTGTACAAGTGTTTCTCAAAGCTCCCCCTGGCCTTTTTATCCCGATTGTTGTCTTTTTTTTCTTTCGTTTTTTGGGTTTTTATTTTTTCGTCAATTCCCTCTCTGTCTCGTTCTCCCACATTTTTAAGGTCTCTCTCTCTCTCTCTCCCTCCCTCTCCGCTCATCCAAATGGTTTAAAATATTCAAACGCCGGAATAATGCCCGCATTTACATGCAGGTGTCGTCATGGAAGCGGGTAACCGAGGCCAAGCTAACCCACGTCTCAATTTTTCTCTCTCTCTCTCTCTTCACTCTCTCTCTTTCTCACTGTCTTTCGGCTTTCGAACGAACCGATTGAGGGCGCCCTCTCAACGCCAATTCACCTACCCGCACACGTTTAATTTCCCGTTTTTTTCATCTTTACTTTTTGCCTCGATCTCTTCGGTTTTTCGATTTCCGAAGAGCGAGTGGTCTCGTCGAAGATTCTCCTACGCGCAGGCGTGACGTTACTGGGAAATTAAAGTCTCCGGATACGGAGGGACAGGGTCAGAGTCGGTTTAACGGAACGCGATACGTCCTGCATTGGCTAATCTTTTGTATACATATTTATGGACATTTTTATTTCACTGACGTTTCGTCAATGCTCTCGTAATCGTTTCTTATTCGGCATGTGTGCCTCGCATATGTGGGTGAATGTTGCGAAGTGGCCATGTGGTTTGTAAGGGAATTGCAGGGAGATCTTGATATCGAGAAAAAAAAACGATTTTCGATGGTTTTTCAAGTCCCCCGAGAGAGAAAAAAAAACAAACATGAACCGTTCTTTTGGGACGAACAGTATTTAGTAGAAAAAATTGGACATTTTGGAGAAAAAAATGAAATTCCGACTAGGAAACGATCGTGAAAAACTTTTTTGTGCATACAGTTGGCGAGAAAACATTATCGAAGGTGCATTTTGAGGGGGGAAGATACCTTCAGGGGAGGAAAAAATTTGCTAATTTTCATGATTTTTTTTTAATTTTAATTTTTTTCATAATTTTTTAGACTTACGGTATGCTTTATCACTACTTTTGGCTGTTACATGGTATTTTTTCAATTTTATTCATCTTTAAAAATGGCGAAGGTCTGACACGGTCTTCAAAATGAATTTTCACAATTGGCGTGACGTATAGCTAAAAATAACTAATCTACCAATTCTGATGAATGGTGAATGTCTGAAATGGTTCTAACCTTATCGTCTAAAACATGACGCTGAATGTTTTTGAAATTTAAAAGAAAGTATTTTTTTATGGCATAATGTAGGCAGCACTTTTTTCAGAAAAGTCAATTTTTTTGTTTCAAAGCGTACCATTTCATCGATTTTCAACATTTCTCTCCTGTTCTTGGTTCACATTCTGCGTACGAGTGTTTAAAAGAAAAATATCCTCATTGGTTTTTTTTCAGATTAATCCCGCCGACGCTACGTGTCACGCCGTCTAGAAACATCCACCGCAACCCGTTTAAAATACCGTGGAATATCTACGCCCCTTTTAAAAATTGATAAAAAAAAAGTAAAACATGCCGTAAGTCTCAAAAACGATTAAGGAATCTTTCCCTTGAAGAAAAATCATGAAAATCAGCAATTTTTCCCTTGCCTTAAAGTATCTCCCTATAAGTACTTTACAATACAAAAATTGTAAAACATACTCAAAACCGTGCTCTTCGATGTAAAAAAAAAAAAAAACCCACACACGTTTTCCCAAAAAATAATCACGAAAATTTCCCTTTTTTTCGGCTACGTGTTTAAGCTGAGTGTAACCCGTTAAAAAGAAAGTTTTTTTTCCGAGTGTCTCGTATCCGGAATTTAATTATCTTCATTCTGCTCGCCTCAAAATGGAATTTTCATTTTATTCCGAAAAACCTCAATTTGTTTCGGCAAATTCTGCTGGTCACAAAATGGCGTTCTTTTTTTCGAAGAGGACAGGAAGAACGAAATATTTTTGAATATACATCCTGTACATTGGCACACGCGAGTAAAAAATTATTACGAGAGCATTGACAGACCCCGACAGTGGAGCAAAAAAATTCCCAACTTTCCGAAGCAAGCTCGCTGTGAAAGAAAGCAGAAAAGAATCGTTAGAAATTCTCACACGGATGTTCCTTTGTTAAGGCCGCGTATCCTCGAATAAACTTTCTCGTCGATCCCGGTACGTTGTGTATCCGGTAATTTTTGGCAGCCGTTCCACGCTGGCGCCAGCCAGAGATCACCCGAAAGGATTTACACCTCCACCGAAAATATACGGTATTCACCGGTGGAAAGTATTCGACGCGGGGGACGAGCGGACGTGAAAAAAAAATCGAAAAATGAAAGCAGCGGAAAGCAAAATGTGCAGGGAAAAATAAGGAACTTGACGACCGCACGATGTTGAAGGAATGCAACGCAACGTTGGAATGCAATGAAAGTGCTTCTTGATATTTTTATCACCTCACTTTTATCGTTCTACAAAATAACTTTTCGCAGATTTGGATCATCCATTTCTGAATAATCAATTTTTAAAAAAATCGCGGAATTTTTGTCGCTGAGATGTGCCAAAAGAAATGCGATTACGAAAGGCAGAGCTCTCAAAACATTAAACGCATTTTTCTCAAAACTGTTTTTCAAAACGGTGTACACGATTTCTCGACATCTGACGAACGGATTTACTTACAGTTTGGTACACTTATTCAGTGTAACGTTAGTTTAGTCTTGACCGATGTTTTTCTTGTCAAACATTTTTTTCCATTACTTATAAAGAATAATGTAATTTTTCCTCGGAAAATTCAAAAAATATATTTTTCGACCATCGAAACACGATAACGAAAAAAAGGCTTGGTCAAGTCTTGGCCAATGTTATCTTTTTTAAGAAACAACTGGTTGTTTTCATTGCGGATCAACTGGGTGGCCAAAATCAAGTACACCGTTGAGTCCCTCACGATCAAAGGTCACTCACCCGATTGTTTGTAACTTCTTCAAGTATTAATAATTTTTTATGAAATTTGGTACACAACTTCGTTAATGTACGTACAAATAAATGTCTAAACGATTTTTCAATCATCTTACTTATTCATTCGAAATTAACTTTTTGTATAACCCTGAGTTTCAGGACACAGTGGCTCAAGCCCTTAGAAAATAATCATTTTCGTTGCATTCCAACGATGCAAAGTTCAATCCCATACAACAGTCTTTCGCTTCCCGTGTGCTCGGCAACCGCGCTCGTTATCGCCCCGGCCAGTTGTATGAACGTCTTTCTCTCTCTCTCTCTCTTCCCCGCCGCCCTCCTTTCTCTCTCTCTTTCTCTCTTTCTCTCCGACTTTTATGCAAATGCCAGCAGAGTCTAATATCCATAATGAGCGTTAATCCGTTTTCAGACGATGGCCGCGCCTCCTGTGAGTCCCTCGCACTTTTATTTTGTGTCTTCCTCTTGTTCCTATGGGGGCGTACGCAAATTACGTAACGCAATTGGGGGGGGGGTCCGGCCAAGCGTTACGGTCTACGTACGTGGAGGGGGGGGGGGGGGTCGTGGCTTGCGTTACGTCACGATTTTAGAACTACCAGAAATAGCAGAATTTCTGCATGTTCGAGTTTTCAATTTTAAACTCTCGCAATTTTACGGTGGAAAGTTGAGAGTTTTCCAAACGAAAGGTCAGTTATGGGAGGAAGTAACTGTGCAAGTAGCTTTCCCACTTTCCCCAACCAAAATTTGATTTTCTATTTTGATTTTTATTTATTCTTAAAAATAGATATTGAAAAATATGCTGGCAACATTTTTATTCACAAGTCCGAAGATTGACGGAGTTGCAGTCACTTTAGTAAGAACACGTAGCGCGACCGGTTAGTGCCCTCAGTCCCTACAGATGTGACATCGTTCACAATAGATGAAGTGCAGGCACGTATTATTTTGTGAAATATAATGAAGAAGATAATGAAGATAATGAATAAAAAGAACCGTCATATCGTCCGCGACTAGATACTTTAATGTTAGTCTTAATATTCTAGAAAAAAAAACATAACTTTATATCAATAAAAACGGAACGAAAACTTCGAACGCGTTTTTTTCGAAACTACTTTGTCGACCGTGTCCCAGCGAAGACTCAAAGACTTATCAACCGATTTTCAATTTTCTTTTGACATTATTGAACTGGCAGTGACTAAGGTTGTACGTGGCCGACTTTTTAAATGTTGACAATTACTATTTTTAAAGACTGCTTGAATACAAAAAAGGGCCTTGTAAACAGAACATGTCCGGACTGGCGGCAGTTCAAAAATTGTAAGTAATTTGTGGACGCCCCCTATCCTCTTCCTCTGCCTGCCATTCCTTTGGCCTCTCTCTCTCTCTCTCTCTCTCTCTCTCTCTCTCTCTCGCCCGCATCTCTCTCGTTTTTTCATCGTCCTCTCTCTCATTCCTCTCCTGCCTTGTCTCCTCTAATCCAGCCTTTTATACGGACATCTCTTTTTCACTATCTCTCTCTCTCTCTCTCCGACTCTTTTCTCTCGTTACCCCTGTATAATTCTTTTCGGCTCTCTCTCTCTCTCTCTCTCTCTCTCTCTCTCTCTCTCTCCTCTCATTCTGTCCTTTATTTCTATATACACACTCCCTATCTCTTTCTCACTCTCTCTTTTCATTTCACTCTCACTCGCTTGCTCTCCCGCTCTGCGTACACGAACGAGGAGCAACGGCAGGCCAAAAATAGCCACACAGCACCAACTCGTCGTCGTCGTCTCCTGCGTTCGCGCGCGCGCTCACCGTTCACACCCGTCTGCAATATATCGGTCGTCTCGAAAGCGGCGCTCTCTCGCTCTCTCTCTCACTCTCTCTCTCTCTCTCTCTCTCTCTCTCTCTCTCTCTCTCTCTCTCTCTCTCTCTCTCTCTCTCTCTCTCTCTCTCTCTCTCTCTCTCTCTCTCTCTCTCTCTCTCTCTCTCTCTCTCTCTCTCTCTCTCTCTCTCTCTCTCTCTCTCTCTCTCTCTCTCTCTCTCTCTCTCTCTCTCTCTCTCTCTCTCTCTCTCTCTCTCTCTCTCTCTCTCTCTCTCTCTCTCTCTCTCTCTCTCTCTCTCTCCCCCTCGCTCTCTCTCCGCAAGGAGCGCAGCTGGGTGCACGTGCTCGAGTTTAACGAAAAAAAGAAGGTAAAATAAAAACAAATAAAGAAATAATAAAGCGAAACATCTCTGCAGGAGGGAGAAAAAAAACGAAACGGAAAGGAATTTCGAGGCCGAGGGAGCGATACAGTGCGGGATCGAACCGGCTATCCAACTTTGTAATCCAAAGCTTAGGAAATTTCAGGTTTCTTACATATCCATACACGCGAACTTGTGTCTGTGTCAGGCTAGTCGAGAGCCTAAAATTCCGTAAGAAACGACGAAGAGAGTCGAGCCCAACTATCGATGGACTCTCGTCTCAAGACGAAAATCGCCGCCACGTGGGCCAATGTCATTTTCCTTCGCGAATGTCAGAGTTATCGAGAGAGCAACGAAAAATCGAGTAAGAAGAAGAGAACGAAAAAAGTCGCACAAATTCACATTCACGAATCTTCATAACGCACTGCACGGATTTTAAGGGGTAACACCACTGTAGAGTTTTGGAAGAATTGTTTTCCTTTTTTAATTGGCTTGAGAGATGCTTCGAAACATCTAGATTAAGGGGGAAAAAGTTTGGTACGTGTAAAACAAAGGTCTGCATTTTTCGTTTACACCACTAAACGGAAAATCACTCAATTTTACACGGTTACAGTGGTGTACGCCCCTAAGGGATAACGCCATTCTAGGATTTTGGAAAAATCGTTTTTTTAGCTTAAAAAATACTTTGGGGTCATAAAAGCAATATGAAATTGGTCCTGTAGCGAAAAATCTTTTTTAAGACGTTCAATTATCGATTTAAACTTTTCCCAAACTGGAAGAACGGATTACTCGAACACATGGATCGATTTTAAATTTTGACAGTAACTCCACAATTACACTCTCCATGTGGGTACGTGCCGTTTTTTTTTAAATTGATGTAAACTTTTTTTATAAACAATTTACTGTTTATTTTTTTGGCAAAAAATCGATTTCTTTCGTTCAAAATGCGCCATCATTTCAAAATTTGATAACAAATATCCCCACGTAGTCCCATAGCTAATATTAGGTGTAGTAAAAAGAAATCCATTATTTTTGCCTTCAATTTCATGCAAAAATAATGGATTTCTTTTTACTACACCTAATACTATATAGATTATATTTTTTGTTGGTTTTTGTTCCAGTTCTTGTAATTTACGAGAAATCCGTCCTCCCGTCAAGCTATTTGTAAAAAACACGTTTTTCAAAATGGGCTCTGTCGCCGCCATTTTGTATGAAAATTGCGATACATTTTTTTTTAATACTTTAATATGTGTTAAATAAACCCTCTCAAAAGAATTCCTATTCCTTTTTTCATACTCCCAAAATAAATTGTCAAAGTTAGGCCTTATTTTCTGGCGCTAGAGTGTTTCCCTCAAGTTTGCATCGTTGGAAAGCAACGAGAATTCTATTTGATGGTCTCGTTTCTTTATTTTGATCATTGTGTAAAATCTTTTTATCAGCTTTTGATCGTCAATTTACGATAAGGATTCTCGAAAATGTACCGGTCATTTTCGTAGTCTGAATGTGCGAAAAAAATGTACGATGGTGCGAAAAAAAATATAATTTCGTTGCACTCCAACGTGCAAACTTCGATACCATGGAATTGCCCGCTACGTAAGTCGAAATTGTCCTCGTGTCTTACGTCGTGATCCGTACCACAGATCAATGCTCGGCGCGCCCCTCGTCATAATTATCCCGGCAATTGGTCCGATTCACGTCAAATTCGAACCGAGCATAGTTTAGAACATTCTCTATCGCATCACCGGACGATTTTTTCGTATGTTCATCCATGTGTTAACAGCAAACTATTAAAATTATTGGTAATTCTTTAGATAAGTGACTTTTCCGAAAAAAATGTCTCTTATTTCCTCATTCATTGTGTTATAAATGATGATATTTAGTCGGAGGAAGTTTTTCGTTAACAATTTTTTTCCACGAGCAAAAAATCGTAAATAATTTAGAATTTTTCAAAAACCCAAACAACCTCTATATAGGCGGCGAAATGTTAAAAAATGCCCTATTTTATCACGTGCTTCCGCGAACTTCAAAACCCCCTAACTTTTTATGGGGGGGGGGGTGAATTTCAGCTTCCCCCGACTGAATATAAACATTTATAACCCAATAAATAAGAAAATAGCAACAAAAAAATAATTAGGCGATTTTTTTTTGGAAAAGTCACTTATCTAAACAATTACTAAATTATTGTTTCCCCTCAAAAATTGAACGTTTTCTTCTACCATGTGGCATTTTCGGAATTTTCAAAATTTTAAAAAAGTATCCGGTCGTACGAGCGTTTTATTATCATACTGAAAGTACATTTTTCCATTTCACGTATCCGATTGACATACTTGACATAAGCACCTACACCGTTTGGCCATACGGACAGCAAAACTTTGTTCAAATAATAACTTCATTGTTTATCAATATTTGTCTCGTTAAAAAAAACGCAAGCTCGTCAAGACTATGTATTAATTTTGTGTAAAATTTCGACCTCGTCATCCTAATGCCCTTATCAGGAAAAATTCGGAAAATCGACTTGTTTTTCGGCACCAACATTATGCAGACCCCTTGATGGATTGGGCTGCTGTTGAAATGACGAATGCTCGTTCGTCGCTTGCGGCAACTTAAATTGACGAGTCCAACCCAACATATATCGCAAATTGAAGATAAACTCATGACTACGACCATAAAACTGCTCAAACTTCGAACGCCTTTTTCTCGAAGCTTTTTCCAAAACGGTGTACACGATTTCTCGACATCTAACGAACTTATTGACTCGAAATTTAGTACACTTATTCCCTATAATACTAGTTTAATCTTCACCCACGCTTTTCTTCATACCATTATTTTTTCATCAGTTATAAACAATAACGTAGCCACGTTTTCTCGAAAAAACGAAAAAAAAATCCAAACATTATTTTCATGATCGAAACACGATACCAAAAAAGCTCGGTGAAGCTCTTGGCCATTATTATCTATTTCAAGAAAAAAAAAATCGTTTTTTTTCGTCTCGGATCAACCAAGGTCTTAGATCAGGCCAAAGTCAAGTACGAAATTGCTTATAACTTCGTTAATTATTGACGTTTGGTAATGAAATTTGGCACTGCACCTTATTAATGTACGTACAAATAATAGCCCAAGCGATTTTTTAATCATCTTACGTAAGTCTCTGAAATCAATTTTTTTTAACCTGGATTTTTGGGTCGTCACAGTAGTCCAGCCCCTTAAAGTCCCCCCCCCCTCCCCACACGTGCGCGCGCGCTCGTTAAAAACAGTAGGCGTATCTCTTTAATCGCTAGGCGGGAACCGATCATTATTCATTACTAGAGTAAGAGGCCAGTCCTCTTTTTCGCTCTCATCCCGCCACGTTTTGTATTTACACAAGTGTATTTATCACTCTTCTTCACAGTGTGTGTGTGTGTGTGCGCACGCGCGCGCGTGTGTGTGTGATTCTGAAGTTTGCAAAATTGGAACGCAACGAAAGTCCAGTAGTCTGACCTTTTGTCTGTTCAAATGTTTTTTTACGATCTTTATAAGCAATCTGAAGCCCAAATTTGCTGGATAAGATTTTGGATTATAAAGAAAATTAGCAAATACATTTTTCAAACTTTAACATCGTATATATATGTGCATAGGTGTGTGGGTGTGTGGGTGTGTGTGTGTGTGTGTGTGTGTGTGTGTGAGAGAGAGAGAGAGAGAGAGAGAGAGAGAGAGAGAGTGTGTAGTGAGCGTGAGCGCGACGAGAACGATCATTGCACCGAGTGTACGTTCAAACGAGTGCCCACTCGAATTTCTCTCTCCCTCTCATCTTCACCAATATTCCAACGTCGACGAGGACTTGTCACGTGGTGACGCGTCTCCGCCGTTCTTCCGGAGCGCGCGAACACGCTGGCCCTTACGTACGAGAGCCAGAAAAGAGTGAACCTAAGAACGCTCAGTTCTACGCAGCGCATGCTGCATGGAATATCGCGGGTTGCCGCGAAAAGAGCGTAGATCGGAGTTCGTGAATTGACGCCGCAGCGAGGGGCAGAAACGAATTTTTTTTTTCGCGAAAGAAATATATGATAGTATTTTATGTAACCGAAAAATGTCATGCGATGTCTAGTGGACAGGAAAAACTTTTTCTTTTTGGTAAAAAAATTAACTTTTTAGAGTGAAAAAATACTTTTTTAAAGTGGAAAAATACTTTCTTAAACTGAGGAAAAACTTTTTAAAGTAAAAGAATACTTTGAAGTAAAAAAATAATTTTTTCGAAATAAAAAAATACTTTTTACAGTGATAAAATACTTTTGAAAATAAAAAATATTCTTTAAAAGTCAAAAATACTTTTTAAAAGTAATAAATACTTTTTCAAAATTAAAAAAAATACTTTGAAAGTAAAGACATATTTTTAAAGTGGAAGAACACGTTTTTTTTTTCAGTTTCAAACAATCCGGCGTGCAAACTACAAAATTTATCGTTTTTACAAGAATAATCCGCGAGGCATTTTCGTTTCACGCGATTCACTAGGCAATTGTGAGAAAAAAAACGCGGTTTATTTTTAATTAATAACAAAAAACTTACTCGCGGTCGGTTAAAATGGCGTATCGTTTGTCCGAATTGATAATTCCATAACGTATGTTGGGAACGGACGCGGCGAAGTGGGCGTGTCCGCGACGCGCAACGACGAGCGAGAGAGGGAAGCCGTCAAAACCGCAAAACTTTTGAAATTCCGTTGACGGCCATGTGGCCCGTTTCGTGCGCGCTGGGAGAGAGCGACGGAAGCGCCCTGAAGCTCGTCGCCAATTTTCGCCCACGTGTCGCCAAAAAGAAACCCTCTCCCCTTTCCCGTTCGCCCGTTACTCGCCGCACCACGCGGCAGAGTTCAAGAAATTTCGATTGCAAAAAGTAGTGATGAACTTATCGAAACTTTTACGTTCGGATTGTTCCAAGAGAGAACACAGAGGATAAAAAAAGTTTCAGGATCCCGAGCTCCGCGGTAAACCGATCCGCGACGCGAAACCGGAAGTCGCGGCGCGAAGCCCGACCGCTTAGCTCAAATTAGCTTAAGAGAAAACGCGTGCGTGGGGGGAAGTGGAGAGTACGCGAAATGGCGAATATATCGTGAAATAAGGTGTTGAGGGTCGAAGAAAAGAAGAGGCAAGGTGGAGAGAGAGCGAGTTCGTAAATAGCATTAATTCGTGTATGTATCGAGTACGTAGTGTCTCACCTTGAAAGCCGCTCGCGAAGACCTTCCGGAGTGTCCATGCGTCGGCAGATCGGAATAGACAAAGAGAGAGAAAGAGAAAAAGAGAGAGGGAGAGGGAGAGAGAGAGAGAGAGAGAGAGAGAGAGAGAGAGAGAGAGAGAGAGAGAGAGAGAGGGAGAGAGAGAGAGAGAGAAAGTACACAGCACGCGTTTCGTCCGATACAAGCCAACGTCCGGTCTCGGGGCTTCGTCGATCGAATCGAGAGTTTCGTTACCGTCTCTCCTTCCCCCTCTCGCCCCGTCGCGCTCGGGTCTTCAGTCGTAAGCTCGCGGTGCACTCGTTGCCACAAGCCCCCGAACCCGCAGCAGCCCCCTCCCGCCAGCCGACCGAATCCACGTAGCAAGAAAAAAAGAGGAAAAAAAAGAACGAGAAGATCCGGTGAATCGAGGTTCGGCACGAGCATACACATGTATGTATGAATATACGCGAGAGCTGCCGCACGGTGGCGACACCACGGCGCATGCGCATACGAGTATCTCGTCGCGCAGACCGGCGCACTTTTTATCCCCGTTTCCCAATTTCCGTTCTTTCGCCAATCCCGCCCCCCCCTCGCGCAATAATTAATAAACGAAACGATTCGCGCGCACTCGCGCATGCAAAGAATAAGAAGAGGATTTAATACCGAAGTAACGAGACGAAAGTTGCTTATATATTTACCCGAACGGCTAAAAGCACGGGGCGCGTTGGCTCTCCTTGGGATAACGATAAAACGCGCGTTACGAAGTTACACCGCACACTCGAGAATCCACGCGCGCTCGTTGCAACGAAGAGTCCTCGCTTATCGACGTTTGCCCCGCGATGAGAATTGTCGCACTGACTCCCTAACACGTGTACAATAATTAACGCTCGCGAAAAAAATTCTCAGCGGTTGAAAAAAAAAGCGCGCGTTCTTTTGCCGGACTTGTGCAAAATTCGTACTCGCAGTTTCAACGCAGCCGTTTCTGGACGAGTGTTAGGGGCGTTTCGAAAAATTTGGCAATCGAGACGAAGTTTGCATATTTTATGTGAATTTTTTCGTGAGACATTGAGCCTTTCATTTCGCAGGGTCGTTTTTCCCTCCCGTATTACGCGTGTATACGAGCGTTGAAACCTGTTCCGGTAGGGTACACGGCATGTGGTTGCGGCGTGAGCCTTCGGGGGGAGCGGAAGTGAGCGAGAGCTACGGCGAGGCCGAAAAAGTCTCGCTCCCCACTGCGAGTGACCGTGTGTGCTCGGCCACGTTTTCGACAATTAACAAACTTCCGTAAGTGTTCGAAAAAGGAAAAATCGCGTTTTACTTGTCCGCTGTCTTTTTTTCGCAGCAGATCTCCCCTCGTTTGCTCTGTCGCATTGAGTTTTTCGTGCTCGCGAATTTTGACGATCGCCGCGAGGGCTTATATCGCACGCGAGGGTTCGCGTTCGAAGAACCGGGATAGTACTGAACAGCACGACGTCTCGTGGCACGAATAATATAACGATACGGCGCAGGGGGAGGATCTACGAAAATTGAGTAAACGCGAGAGAAAATAAAGACCCGGCGATGAGAGAAACGGCGCGCGCGCACAACCTTACGGTCACGGCGACCGACGCAAACTGAGCTGCGTCGACGAGAGACGGAGGCTGGCGAGGACTCGACCGTGTACTCTGTAGGACTGGCGAAGCCGCGTAAGACGCGCATGCGCCCCACGCGATACGCACCCGAGACCCTCGCGGTGCGACGTTCTCGCGTGAGTCGCGTTGTCGGGCGCCTTCTCCGCCTTCGACCAGTCAGCGACTGGCGGCGGGGGAGGGGGAAGTCGGTAGCGGTGCGCGAGAGAGGGAGTAGATGGACGCGTCGTCGATGCGCGCAACGCTCGTTTCCTGCGCGGCAATGCTCCTCATTCCGCACCGCAACGACAAAAACCCTCCAACGTACCTCCATCTACAGGCAGGCACGATCTACTAACGTGCACGTTACTCGGACGAGGCGCTCTCGTTTGTATCCCGCGCCGTTTCGAGAAATTGCGGACGGCACATCGAGCAGCCCGTCAAGAAGGAAAAATCGACGCAAAGTCCGTTAGTGGACTGAGGAGGCGAGTAATTGGAAAGAGAAAAATTCCCCGGGGTTCACACGAGTGATCGCGGGGATCGAGAACTCCCCCTCTTATTCTCTCCCTCTCGGTCTCCCCGAGATTGTCGCAGTGATAGGGCAAGCGGAGGACTGTTGGCTAGTACGTGACCTATAAGGCCATCTTTCGGCGTTAACGCTAAACTACGAAAACACTCGGACGTTTCTAATTTTTATGCGTCCGCGCACTCACTGCGTTCAACCCGCACGATCATGTTTCTTTGCAGCTTGCGACGTGTCTCTTCACGCGCATACTGACGCGCGCGGGAAAATTCGAAATATCAAGCAATCGTTAGAAGCTTGATATTTCAGATCAGTTTATAACCAAAGATTCCGTCGACAGGTGGGGCATACTTTTTTGTTTTTAGGTTAAACGTTTACATCCCCCTAGATGGGTCAGAAAATTGCATTTTCCAACAAGATTTTAATTTGATGTCACCTATTAGCTATTTTCCCTGACAATTCCATTGAAATATTCCTAAAATTAAATGAGCTACAGCTTCCAACAGCCGGCCGGGCGAGTCGTACCACCACCTAACCTCAAGCTTTAAACGTGTTTTTCTCGAAACACTGTTTTCAAAGTTGGTGAACATGATATCTCGAGAACCATTTGATGGATTGTTTCCAAAGTTACAGGAGATACGATGTGAAATATTTGAAGGTCGTTGACAATCTCGCTTTTTAAATATCGCCCCTCATTTTTCAATATTTACGTACAATAATGACTTTTCTCATAGATTTCGTTACAAAAAATGATTTAAAAAATCGACGATCATCAACGACTCGTATTTATTGTTAACACGAATAACCCGTTTGGTTCTTAGATTTCGGATGGACCGTTCAAGCTGAAGAGTGTCCACCGCCAAATATCGCGCAAAAATTGCATCTTCTGCCGGCATCCATGTTTTTTTTATTGATTTTCTGTATTTTTTGGTGATTTTTTTAAAAGTCTCCCAATAAATGTACCAATGTGTTAAAAAAAATGCGTTTAATTTTCACCAACCGTTTCCCAGAAAAAAAATTTGCAATTTGGCCATTTTTCTCGGGCCTCCAGGTAGATGTAGCCCTTTAAAGCGTTATGGAGAAACGTTAGTGGTAAGAAGTATTAAATACCGGGAGAATAAATAACGCGTACGGTATCAATAATATAATCATTGATAATAAAGCCAATAATAATAGCAATGATAATGACAATAATAATAATAAAGAATCATTATAACAGTAGGCCAATGATGAAAGTATACTATTATGATTGTACAATAATCTTATAATATAATGATAATAGTATAATTATAAAACTATTATTGTGATTACTGATATCTCATCATTATCGAATAGTAATAATTAAAATAATCATAGTTATTATTACACGATAGGAGGAATGAATTAAAGAATTATCAAAAACGATATACTAATAATAATAATAATAATAATGATAGAACGATAATAAAATTATTATTATTGTTATCACTGCCATAATCATCCAATAGCAATAATATTACCAGTTAAACCTTTTATTACAAAATAGCAACAATACAACAATAATGATTAATAACAATAGAACAACAATAACACTATACTGATCGCGATAACAATAATAATACAAGTATACTAGTATAATTATACGATAATAATATACTTAGAATAATAGAATAATAGTAAAATTATCATTATTATTGTTAGCACTATCATCATCCACAAATAGCAAATATATTTATAATAAAATAATAATGTTAGAAATAAAACAATTAAATAACTGCAATTCATCAATAAATATTTATTATTTGTCAAAAAAAATTCTATATATGCACTGTTGCAAAAAAAAAAAGTATTCTTATTCCGGTGGCTGTTTACGTGCTTGGCACTCCGATAAATCGATACTTGTTTTGATCGAAAGAATAACGAAAAAGTTCATTAAGAGATCGACGTTTGTCCAATCGTTGGATTTTACGAGGCTGCGCTATAAATAATGTACACTGATGTATTTTGTCGGAACAAAATCTTCCAGCTTATCGAAACGAGCGACCTTCTGAACCCTTGTTTTCTTCCGATATCGCTGCAGTTCTTTTTTCGTCTCATCGACCGCAATTTCTTCGGATTATTTCTCCCGTGAGGCTTTCTGCGACTCGATACATCGATGTACGATGTACAGTGACATGTTGTATTCGAGACTACGCGCATTCGTATCTTCGGCTAAATTTAGAAATGTCTTCACAATACACTTCAGTTTCTCCTCTGCGCCTTTTCACTTTCCGGATAGGGTTCCGAAGACCCCCAAACTCCGATCGAGCTGAAATTTTGCACAAACCTTCCTTTTGGCGTTTTAAGACAACCCCTCAAGGGATTTTTGGTGACTCGCAATAGTTTTCGAAATATGAAATTTTTAAGTTTTTTTTTAAGCTTAGCCTTCCGCCCTCCTCCTCCGATGGAGCTGAAATTTTGCACAACCCTTCTTTTTAATATTTCAAGACAACCCCTAAAGGGATTTTTGGCGACCCGCAATAGTTTTCGAGATATTAAATATTAAAGTAAAAAAAATTTTTTTAAACAAACAAACTCAAACAAACCCAAAAACGATTGCGCGTCTCCAAAAATCCTTTAAGTCTCTCGAATCCTTAAGTTGTCTCGAAATATTAAAAGGGAGATCTGTGCAAAATTTCCGCTCGATCGGAGGTTGGGGCTTTTCCGAACCTAACCCCACTTTTCTCCTCCTTTGCTGGATTACGAAGTTCGTTTTTTGCATTTCTGATAAAAAGATAGGCGTCTGGACCAATAGTTGGATGGGTGACCGCTGAGCAGTAGCTCCTTCCGGTCGTAGGGACTCCGAGAAACCGGAAGTAATGACGAGTGGTAGCCAAAAGGACGTAGAAAACAAAAGTATCGCTTGTGCCCCCGTTTGTCATTTGCAGCATCTTTCACTTTTTCTTACCACCAAACGGCGCAGCGATGACGCGCCGCTCACTCGAAACTGCGCGAGAATTTTTTCTTGTTTTTTTCTGTCTTTCGAGGCTACTAGCGCATGCGCGTACGAGGACGAGCACAAACGCGCGCTATTTGCTCGTGTGCACAAACCTTGGTACATGTTGACTCTGGATATACGTTCCCATTTTACCCGAGATGCATTAATCGCTTGCCACGTTGCAATTAGCGAGTACGTGTCGCGTCCGTTGAAACACGACGCCGTTTTACGGGATTCGACGCCCGCCACCTCGCCTTCCTCCTGCAGTCCTTTTTCTTTTTCGCGTGTCTCTCACGCGCGAGCCACTTCTCGTGCAAAACTCCATAGTGCGGCTGTGCAAGGGAACAAAACGAGAGCGACACGCATTCGCGAAATTAAGATATTCTTTGTAGCTTGACATTATATACATTTGTATATAATATAATATGAAAAAAAACTTTTGGCCGGTTCACAAATAATGTGCATTATTTCATGGAAATTGATTGAGATGCACAATTGAGGGGGACGATACATTTAGGCGAGGAAAAAAATTACTGATTTTTGTGATTTTTTTTAAAGGAAAGATTAATTCATCGTTCTTGAGAGTTCGGGTATTTTTTTATTACAGTCGAACCTCGATATAACGAAGTTCGTAATATCGAGTTTTCGTTATATTGAGGTTACGTTTGTCGAGATCATGTTCCTTGAAATGTTCTTAAAAAAAATATATATATATATATATATATTAGTACTATAAATATAAGGACATACTTGAAAGTAAGAAAGGTTTTAATTGGAGCAATTTTGATAAGTAATTAGCGATTAGAGCATAATGTATATTATATTATGTTGTTGCATCAAGGTGTCGAGTGTTTGTCGGAAGGGAATGTACAAATCTTCGTTATATCGAGCATTTCCTTATATCGAGATTTGTTGTATCGAGGATTTCGTTATATCGAGGTTCGACTGTACTACTTTTGGCTATTACATGGTATTTTTGTATTTCTATTAATCTTTTAAAATAACGGAGGTATGGCACGGTCTTCTAAACTGCATTTTCGAAACTGCCGTGGATTATAGCTAAAAAACTAATCCACCGATTCTGATGAAATTTGGTATAAACCTTTCTAACCTTACTGCTTTAAGCATGCCTATAATGGTTAAAAAAAAGTATGGTTTTTATTGCAAAATGTAGCCACCTTTTTTCGGAAAATCAAATCTTTTTGTTTCAGAGCGTACCGTTTCATCGATTTTCAACATTTCTCACTTTTTCTTGGTTCATATTCTGCGTATGAGTGTTAATAAAAAAGAACAATCTTCGTTGGCTTTTTTCAGATTAATTCCGCGGACGCTACGTATCGCGCCGTCGGACAACATTCACCGCAACCCGTTTGGAAGGCCGTGCCATACCAATGTCATTTTTTAAAATCAATACAAAAATGTAATATGTAGTAGCCAAAAGTAGTAATAAAACATAGCCAAAGTCTCATAAATGGAGATGAAATCTTTCACCACCTCTCATTGAAATTTCGAACGTGAGAGCGAACTCCGAAATTTGAATAGTCATGGTTTGATATAAAATAAATGTGAAGGATCTCGATAATAATTATTCAATGAAAATAATTATATTTATAACAAGAACAAGAACAACAACAATAATACATTTTAAATATAATAATAGGAGGGAGAATAATGATAAGAGGATCCTACTTGATATACGTCCGTATGATTCTGATAGGTACCAAATTTTATTTAAAAAATATTTAAAATTCAAGAAGGTATAAACAATCTCTTGAAGAACCTCTGAGATTGAAAAGCTCAACGGTGTACTTGACTTAGGCCACCCGGTTTATCCGTAACAAAAAAAAATGAGTTCCCGTATAAAATAGATAACATTGGCTAAGACGTGACCGATCTTTTTTTTGTTATCGTGTTCGAATTATCAAAGAAAAAATATTTGAATGTTTTTTCGATTTTTCGGGAAAACTGACATCTTTATTGTTAATAATTAATGAAAAAAAAGTGTTGAGAAGACAAACGTCGGTCAAGACGAAACTACTATTACACTGAATAATTGTACCAAATTTCAAGTCAATCCGTTCGTTAGATATCGAGAAGTCGTGTACACCGTTTTGAAAAACATTGTTTTGGGAAAAATGTGTTTATAGCTTTAGGCCACTCTAGAGGCCGAAAAAATAGGCTTCTTGGAGATTTTTTTTTCAGAAAAACTACAAAATAAATCGAGACTACAAAAAGGGTGTTTATCATACATATCAGTGACGGTACACAATAATTTTTTTGAAGCGATTATTTTCAAAATGACGGCTGTGCAGCATTTTTGCGATGACGGCTCCGTTTGACGTTGGCCGGAAACATAACTCAGACAATTTTCAACCGATTCACTTAAAATGTTGAATATATTTGTATATTTGTTTTTTGTATATTGCATCGTTCATTTGTTATTAACAATTATCTGACGATTTTTTAGGCAAATTATTCACTTTTCACTTTAGTAGTGCGCTGTTTGGCCAAAAATCAATATATCGAAAAAAATCCTACGTACTTCTATAGCAGTTATTATACATAATTGAAAAAAATTCATTGGCTCATTATAATTAAAAAATTACAGTAACTGTTTGTCCGGCCGTGGACCCTGGAAAAACGGAGACGTCATCGCAAAAACGCTGCACAGCCGCCATTTTGAAATTAATCGCTTCAAAAAAATTATTGTATACAGTCACTGATATGTATGATAAAGACCCTTTTTTGTAGTCTCGATTTTTTTTGTAGTTTTTCTGAGAAAAAAAATCCCCAAAAAGCCTATTTTTCGGCCTCTACAGTGGCCTAAGGCCTTAAAGTTTCACCAGCAGTCCTATCGTTGTAATATTGAGTTTACCTTAAATTTGCGATTATATGCAACCTGCACCATATCTTGGTCCTCTCTCTTTAATTTGAGTTGCCTCAAGCGACGAACGATTTTTCTAAATTATCACAGTAGCCTGACCATGAGTAGGGTTACCATAGTCACAGGGAAAAGAACGTTCACCAATTGTCAGTATTTCGAGCCTCGCAGCTGAAAACGGACCACTGCTGCAACGGTACTACAGCAGTTTGTTGTAGGATCATAATTTCGAGTTTGTTTGGGCTGGTTGGAGAATTATTTCGAGAGAATAAAAAATAGAAAGAAAGCGTGGAGGAGAGCGTTGAAGCCATCGACCTTTTCCCTTCACAGGCTCATCATATGGTCCTCGTCGTACTTCTTCGAGTCTATTGGCGATGCACCTGCCCTCCCTTTAAAAAAAGCCTCGTTTCACGTCAAGCCCCTCTCGTCCCTCGCACCTCGACCGGATGTCGGATATTTATATATTCAGGACTCAGGGATCATCGCCTACTATTGCATTATATCGCTGAGAGAAAAAAAAGGCTCGTTTATTCACGCATCGTCGTATTTACGAGGAGGCTTTAAATACCACGAATATATCATGATAATTTTGGTGTATTATACGAGTAAACGCATAGAATGTAACGGAGGAACGTGTATGCATATATATATAAATTGTGGGGGAGAATTGGAAAGTGTCGTGACTTTTGTGGCTCCGAGACGACCTTTGTATGTGCAGTTAAGCATATATGCATATATATATATATATATATATATATATATATATATATATATATATGTCTGGAGGCAGTTTTGGGGACCGTGCAATTTAAGAGCTCTATTGCGTAGAAAATTGCATGGACAGTTGAATGGGACTTAAATTTTTCTGTACAAAAGCATAGTTTCGGAGATATAACCAAATTCGTATGATTGGGCAGTTACCGGGACTTCGCCAGAATGGCACTATCCAGGACATTGCGGGTTCCAGGACAGTTATAAACTGGTCGCTTCGGGGACTTTAACAGGTTCCAGGACAAGTTCTAAGTGACAGTTTCCAGGACATCTAATTTCTGTAGTATGGTTGCTTCCAGGACATTGGCAAATGCTTCAATTTTAACTATTCGGTGGGTCCCAGGACATCCAACGAGTGGCATGTTCCGGGACCCGACCAATATTCCAGGACATGTATAAAACTCTGTATTCCAGGACATACAAACCGATAGCAGTCCAGGACATTTATAGATTGGTCGCTACCGGGACCTCAGCATGTTCCAGGACATGTACTAATTGGCAGATTCCAGGACGCGGAACTTCTGTAATACGGTGGCTTCCGAGACATTACTAAATGACTGACAGGACTTATTTTTTATGATTGAGTGGATTTCAGGACCACGACTGCGTCGCATGTTTCGAAATGCGAGCATATTTCACGACACACATAGAACGATATATTGGAGGACAACTACGAGAAGATATATTTCAGGATATACAAAACGATATATTCCAGGTCTTGACCATATTTCGAAATATACGGAATGTCATTGTACGTTAGAATAACTGAAAGTAGAGTTTTATAATATTGTCCATATGAATGTATATTGACCGGATGTTGTCCATGATGCAAAGTTCGGTGAAACGTTTTATGATATTACTACACGAATGTTTAATTCTGCGATACAATATAAGGGAAGCGATTATTTACAGAAAATCACGACGATGCATGCAATATCACTTGCATGTGCCCAGATATGTGCTTGAGCCTTGGTGTGTAGGGTCTCGAGGTATCTCTTCAGGCGGGGAATGCATCTTCCCTGAACGTACTATGCTTGTCCCACAACCTGCCGAATAGTACTTTTTGGCAGTTTTCGGGACATGCGGTTTCTTTTAAACGTTGTCATCCAGGACATTGCTGCATGACTTTATTAAAACCATGGGGTGGGTTCCAGCACATTCGTCACATCGAATGTCCCAAGAATCTAGCATTTTCCAGAATATTTATGAAATAGTATATTTCGAGGTTGGATCTTAATTTGGACCATACTATCTCCCTATGGCAAGGATCCCACTTCTACCCTACGATTAAAGTATAACTACAGTTTCATTAATGTAGAATAATTATTTCATAGTTTAAAAAATTGCTTAATTTTGTCCCGTCCAAATGTATATCCCGCCTTAAAGAATGAACATCGTCAAGTACAGATGCTCTGAACGAGGCTGCTTTGCATGTGTGGGAATATGCCTGGGCTTTGGTGTTTAAAAAACTAGATGCCAAACAAGCACTAGACGGCAGCTTCCGGGACAAGCATTATGCTATATTTAGGACGGATGTCACAGATACATTCCCGGACCGAAAAGGTACGTAGAGGTATAAATCAAGAGCAAGACATATTTTCCGACAGGCAAAGCAGCCACGCTCGGACCATCTGTGCTTGGTGATATTTCGTCTTTGGCGACTTCATTGTAACATTCACAAATAATTGTCTTTGTCACATAATAACATTATGAAATACTATTTAGATATTCCGGTTAAAAAAAGATCGTTCTGTACAGATTCAAGAAGTTCAAATTGGCTGGAACCAATCCGATGGGTCTGATAAAGTCATTTGGCAATGTCCTGGCCGATAACGCACTATAGAACCCGCGTGTCAAAAATACTGCCAAAAACTACTATAGGGCAGTTTCCGGGACACACGGTTTCTATAATCTATTGTCGTCCAGCACATTGTCAACTGACTTTGGACGAACCACGGGGTAGATTCCAGGCAAACAGTGCATCTCGGAAGTGGAGCATATTTCGGACCAAACAGAGTGATGATTTTCGGGGCGAAATATTACTTCATATAGTTACTATTAGATAAGAACATTTATTTGCAGACGTTACGATAAAGTCGAGAGGACTCAACACCGTCAAGTACAGATGCTCTGAGCAAGGCTGCTTTACATGTTGGGGAATATTCCTGGACCTTGGTGTACACCTCTACGGATTTCTTCAGTTCAGGAATGTTCCTGTGATATCTCGCCTACATATACCATATGTGTCCCGGAACCTGCGAAGTAGTACTTTTTGGCAGTTTTCGGGACACGCGGTTTCTGTAATACGTTGTCGACCAGGACATTACCGAGTGACATTATTAGAAACATTGGGTTGATTCCAGTCCATTTCTCATGTAATATGACCCGAGTCCCGAGCACAAATAAACGAAACAATACATTTCGGCAATGGAGCACATCTCGGACCAAGCAGAATGTATGTGTGATGTCTTTCCAAAATAAACCATCATGTCGTCCCGGAAACTGCCAAATAAGACCTTTTCGCTAGTTTCTGGGACACGCGATTTCTATCACACGTTGTCGATCAGGATATTTCCCAATGACTAACAGAACCAATAGGTTGATTCGAGCCCACTTAACACGTTGTGTGTCCCGAACTCCAAGCATATTCCAGAATATAACCGAAACAATGCATTTCGGAAGTAGAGCATATTTCGGACCAAACAGAGTGATGATTTTCGGGGCGAAATATTACTTCATAAAGTTACTATTAGATAATAACATTTATTTGCAGACGTTACGATAAAATCGAGAGGACTCAACACCGCCAAGTACAGATGCTCTGAGCAAGGCTGCTTTACATGTTGGGGAATATGCTTAGGCCTTGGTGTACACCTCTACGGATTTATTCAGTTCAGGAATGTCTCTGTGATATCTCTCGTAAATATACCATGTGTGTCCCGGAAACTGTGAAGTAGTACTTTTTTGGCAGTTTCCGGGACACGCGGTTTCGGTAATACGTTGTAGACCAGGACATTACCGAGTGACATCAGTAGAACCATTGGGTTGATTCCAGTCCATTTCTCACGTAATGTGACCCGAGTCTCGAGCACAAATAAACGAAACACTACATTTCGGCAATGGAGCATATTTCGGACCAAACAAAATGAGTCTGTGATATCTTTTCTAAATAAACCATAATACCTGTCCTGGAAACTGCCAAATAGGAGCTTTGCGCTAGTTTTCGGGAACCACGGTTTCTATAATTTGTTGTCGTCCAGCACATTGACAAATGACTTTGGACGAACCACGGGGTAGATTTCAGGCGAACAGTGCATCTCGGAAGTGGAGCATATTTCGGACCAAACAGAGTGATAATTTTCGGGGCTAAATATTACTTCATAAAGCTACCATTAAACAAGAACAAGTATTTGCAGACGTTACGATAAAGTCGAGAGGACTGAACACCTTCAAGTGCAGATGCTCCGAGCAAGGCTGCTTTGTATGTTGGGGAATATTCCTGGACCTTGGTGTACACCGCTACGGATTTCTTCAGTTCAGGAATGTCCCTGTGATATCTCGCCTACATATACCATGTCTGTCCCGGAAACTGTGAAGTAGTACTTTTTGGCAGTTTTCGGGACACGCGGTTTCTGTAATACGTTGTCGACCAGGACATTACCGAGTGACATTATTAGAAACATTGGGTTGATTCCAGTCCATTTCTCACGTGGTGTGACCCGAGTCCCGAGCACAAATAAACGAAACAATACATTTAGGCAATGGAGCATATCTCGGACCAAGCAGAATGTATGTGTGATGTCTTTCCAAAATAAACCATCATGTCGTCCTGGAAACTGCCAAATAGGACCTTTTCGCTAGTTTCCGGGACACGCGATTTCTATCACACGTTGTCGATCAGGATATTTCCCAATGACTAACAGAACCAATAGGTTGATTCCAGCCCACTTAACACGTTGTGTGTCCCGAACTCCAAGCATATTCCAGAATATAACCGAAACAATGCATTTCGGAAGTAGAGCATATTTCGGACCAAACAGAGTGATGATTTTCGGGGCGAAATATTACTTCATAAAGTTACTATTAGATAATAACATTTAATTGCAGACGTTACGATAAAGTCGAGAGGACTCAACACCGTCAAGTACAGATGCTCTGAGCAAGGCTGCTTTACATGTTGGGGAATATGTTTAGGCCATGGTGTACACCTCTACGGATTTATTCGGTTCAGGAATGTCCCTTCTATATCTCTCTTAAATATACCATGTGTGTCCCAGAAACTGTGAAGTAGTACTTTTTTGGCAGTTTCCGGGACACGCGGTTTCGGTAATACGTTGTAGACCAGGACATTACCGAGTGACATCAGTAGAACCATTGGGTTGATTCCAGTCCATTTCTCACGTAATGTGACCCGAGTCTCGAGCACAAATAAACGAAACACTACATTTCGTCAATGGAGCATATTTCGGACCAAACAAAATGAGTCTGTGATATCTTTTCTAAAGAAACCGTAATGCGTGTCCTGGAAACTGCCAAATAGGAGCTTTGCGCTAGTTTTCGGGAACCACGGTTTCTATAATTTGTTGTCGTCCAGCACATTGTCAAATGACTTTGGACGAACCACGGGGTAGATTTCAGGCAAACAGTGCATCTCGGAAGTGGAGCATATTTCGGACCAAACAGAGTGATAATTTTCGGGGCTAAATATTACTTCATAAAGCTACCATTAAACAAGAACAAGTATTTGCAGACGTTACGATAAAGTCGAGAGGACTGAACACCTTCAAGTGCAGATGCTCCGAGCAAGGCTGCTTTGTATGTTGGGGAATATTCCTGGACCTTGGTGTACACCGCTACGGATTTCTTCAGTTCAGGAACGTCCCTGTGATATCTCGCCTACATATACCATGTGCGTCCCGGAAACTGTGAAGTAGTACTTTTTGGCAGTTTTCGGGACACGCGGTTTCTGTAATACGTTGTCGACCAGGACATTACCGAGTGACATTATTAGAAACATTGGGTTGATTCCAGTCCATTTCTCACGTAATGTGACCCGAGTCCCGAGCACAAATAAACGAAACAATACATTTCGGCAATGGAGCATATCTCGGACCAAGCAGAATGTATGTGTGATGTCTTTCCACAATGAACCATAATGTCGTCCTGGAAACTGCCAAATAGGACCTTTTCGCTAGTTTCCGGGACACGCGATTTCTATCACACGTTGTCGATCAGGATATCTCCCAATGACTAACAGAACCAATAGGTTGATTCCAGCCCACTTAACACGTTGTGTGTCCCGAACTCCAAGCATATTCCAGAATATAACAGATGCTCTGAGCAAGGCTGCTTTACATGTTGGGGAATATGTTTAGGCCTTCGTGTACACCTCTACGGATTTATTCAGTTCAGGAATGTCCTTGTGATATCTCTTCTAAATATACCATGTGTGTCCCGGAGACTATGAAGTAGTACTTTTTTGGCAGTTTCCGGGACACGCGGTTTCGGTAATACGTTGTAGACCAGGACATTACCGAGTGACATCAGTAGAACCATTGGGTTGATTCCAGTCCATTTCTCACGTAATGTGACCCGAGTCTCGAGCACAAATAAACGAAACACTACATTTCGTCAATGGAGCATATTTCGGACCAAACAAAATGAGTCTGTGATATCTTTTCTAAATAAACCGTAATGCGTGTCCTGGAAACTGCCAAATAGGAGCTTTGCGCTAGTTTTCGGGAACCACGGTTTCTATAATTTGTTGTCGTCCAGCACATTGTCAAATGACTTTGGACGAACCACGGGGTAGATTTCAGGCAAACAGTGCATCTCGGAAGTGGAGCATATTTCGGACCAAACAGAGTGATAATTTTCGGGGCTAAATATTACTTCATAAAGCTACCATTAAACAAGAACAAGTATTTGCAGACGTTACGATAAAGTCGAGAGGACTGAACACCTTCAAGTGCAGATGCTCCGAGCAAGGCTGCTTTGTATGTTGGGGAATATTCCTGGACCTTGGTGTACACCGCTACGGATTTCTTCAGTTCAGGAACGTCCCTGTGATATCTCGCCTACATATACCATGTGCGTCCCGGAAACTGTGAAGTAGTACTTTTTGGCAGTTTTCGGGACACGCGGTTTCTGTAATACGTTGTCGACCAGGACATTACCGAGTGACATTATTAGAAACATTGGGTTGATTCCAGTCCATTTCTCACGTAATGTGACCCGAGTCCCGAGCACAAATAAACGAAACAATACATTTCGGCAATGGAGCATATCTCGGACCAAGCAGAATGTATGTGTGATGTCTTTCCACAATGAACCATAATGTCGTCCTGGAAACTGCCAAATAGGACCTTTTCGCTAGTTTCCGGGACACGCGATTTCTATCACACGTTGTCGATCAGGATATCTCCCAATGACTAACAGAACCAATAGGTTGATTCCAGCCCACTTAACACGTTGTGTGTCCCGAACTCCAAGCATATTCCAGAATATAACAGATGCTCTGAGCAAGGCTGCTTTACATGTTGGGGAATATGTTTAGGCCTTGGTGTACACCTCTACGGATTTATTCAGTTCAGGAATGTCCTTGTGATATCTCTTCTAAATATACCATGTGTGTCCCGGAGACTATGAAGTAGTACTTTTTTGGCAGTTTCCGGGACACGCGGTTTCGGTAATACGTTGTAGACCAGGACATTACCGAGTGACATCAGTAGAACCATTGGGTTGATTCCAGTCCATTTCTCACGTAATGTGACCCGAGTCTCGAGCACATTTCGGCAATGGAGCATATTTCGGACCAAACAAAATGAGTCTGTGATGTCTTTTCTAAATAAACCATAATGCCTGTCCTGGAAACTGCCAAATAGGACCTGCGCGCTAGTTTTCGGGACTCACGGTCTCTATAATACATTGTCGACGAGAACATTGCCGAAGGCCTGTAACAGAACGAATAGGTTGATTCCAGCCCGCTTATCATGTCCTGTATCCCGAACTCCAAGTATATTCCAAAATATAAACGGAACAGTACATTTCGGAACTGGAGCATATATCGGACCAAATAGACAGATAATTTTCGGGACGAAATATTACTTCATAAAGTTACTATTTAACAAGAACAATTATTTGCAGATATTACAATAAAGTTAAGAGAACTGAATATCTTTAAGTACAGATGCTCTGAACGAGGCTGCTTTGCATGTCGGACAGTATGCCTGGGCCTTGGTGTAAATCTCTATGTACGTCTACAGCCGGGGAACATATATTTGACATCTCTCCTGAATATACCATGCGTGTCCCGGAAACTGCCAAGTAGAACTCTTTTCAATTTTCGGGACAGGTGGTTTCTGTAATAGATTGTCATCCAGGACATTGCCGAATAACGTTATGGGAACCATGGGGTAGATGCCAGCCCATTCGTCACATTGAACGTCCCGAAATCCGAGCATGTTTCAGAATATATAGGAAACTGTATATTTCGGGATTAAAGCATACTTTGGACCAGATCGAATGATCATTTTCAAGACGCAACTTCGAAATATTATTTCATAAATTTACTATTCAACGAGAACAATTATTTGCGACCGTTACACTAAAATTGGTGAGGAGTAAGTAGCGTCAAATTCAGATTCTCCGAGCAAGGTTGCTTTCTGGATGTCTGGGTTTGGTGTACACCTCTATGGATTTATTTAGTTTAGGAATGTACTTTTTGGCAGTTTTCGGGACACGCGGTTTCTATAATACGTTGCCGACAAGGACATTACCGAGTGACTTGATTAGAACCATTGGGTTGATTCCAGTCCATTTCTCACACAATCGCCCGAGTCCCGAGCACCGATAGACGAAATAATACATTTCGGCAATGGCGCATATTTCGAACCAAACGGAATGTACCTGTGATATCTTCCCTAAGTAAACCATAATGACTATCCTGGAAACTGCCAAATAGGACTTTTCTTGGTAATTTTTGGAACACGCGGTTTCTATAGTACGGTTTCGTCCAGCGTTGATGAATGACTTTTCCAGAATCACGGGGCGCATTCCAGCTCTATCGTCATGCCCAATGTCTTGAAGTCCAAGCATATTTGGGTATGTATACGAAACAGTGAATTTTGCCACCGGAGCATATTTCGGACCATACAGAATGATTATTTTCGGGACGAGATTTCGAAATATTATTTTACAAAGTTATTAATAACAAGAATAATCATTTTCAGTAATTATGAAGAAGTCGCTAAGAACTAAACATCTTTAACGACATCAGTGTAGGGTGGTCGAAGCGACCTCTGCCCCCCTCCCCACCGCCTAAACCTGCCGAAGATAAGCCATGGCAGAGAAAAAGATGCTAAACGCAATTGTTTAAACAAATAGCATTGTAAAATTTTACCACTCTTTTGTAGAGTGAGTTTTGAGCAATCTCGTTCGCTCGAGGTTTTTGCAGCAATCGAATTCAACCATAAAGGAATTTCCACCGATGACCGCTGTCGACAAAGAAAATCGATTTGATGGCATTTGTTTAAACAATGCGCGATCGCAAAATTTCACCGCTCTTCCGTAGAGCGAGACTAGCGAACTTGATTGTTCGAGAAGTTGACCAGCAAAAATGCCGCCAAATATGAACCCTGGCAGAGATAAAAATGCTGAACGTATTTGTTTAAATAGTGAGCATTGTAAAATCTTACCACTGTTTTGTAGAGTGAATCTCGAGTATTTTTGTTCGCTAGAAATTTTGGCAGGGATCTTAATCGTTGACGATCAGCGACATCGAGGCTACAAATAGTGCTGGAGCTTATTTGCTCAAATGAATTAAAAACGCATGGAAAAATGCCGGTACCCTTCCGCAAGACGAGTCTTTTGGTGGCGGCCGTCGTCGAAAGAAAAAATCGATTCGATCGAATTTCTGTATACTACGTAAAATGCAACAAAGTTGCACCGCTCTCCAGACAATACAAGCGTACCATGGTCGCTACGCATAGTCGTGTGCATTGTGTGATACACACATAGATGTCGGGTGTTGCGTACGACCGAACGGCGCGCGAGATTGTTTTCGTTTTTTCTCCACGCGGCCGGCGCGGCGTAGCAACACACAAACACACACGCGCGCGCTTAGCGATCGCCGTCTGTTTGGCTTCGCATCTTTGTCCCAGGGCGAAGCATCGAGATCGAATCGCGAGCGCTGCGCTGTTCGTCGGTAGCGATTCGTAGCTAAAAGCTACGAGATCTGCGCTACCGACGTAACGAGAGGCCGCGTCGAAATTTTCTGGCGTGTGGCACATGGCCTTAAATTCGGATGCTCATGACGCAATGAGTATTATTTCCTGAAATGGTTTACAAATCTGAAAAAAAACAAAAATGTTTTTTTGAAGTTTTTCGAACTATTTTCTCGTCAATTTAACAACTTACTAGTGCAAAGTTGTAAAAAAAAAACGTCGGAACAAATTGATCTTTTAATTTTGATGACGATTACAAGATATTTAGGAACAATACTTGTTCCATTAATTGTTTTGTTAAACTTTGATCAATGGGTCCGAAAAAACGGTTCGATGGTTAAATTTGAAAGTTTACAGGGCTATTAGGGATACATTAAACTGAAACAAACCTGGCAACCTTAGTATTTCCATCAATATTTGTAGAGTAGTGGTAAATTTACCGGAAAACCATTAAAAGTCATTTTTTGTACATTTTTCAAATTAATGTTAAGGGTGGAAAAAATTCTGAAAAATTAACGGAAGGATCCTGTAGGAAATTTATTCAACTTTTCAAATCTGCCTTTTAATGCCCTGTGCGATTCTTGATTGATCAGATATCGATGAATAAAGACAAAACGATCCTTTTTCATTCAAAGTCGGATATCTTAACAAAAAATAGATGTACGAAAACAATCAAAGTGAAGCTAAATACACAAGCTAACTGACCTTTCCATTGATTTAACTTTTAAAACAAATCCTGAGCCCGTGGAGTCTTGAAAAAAAAAACAAGAAAATTTGTTCTTGTGATCCCACGATAACCTTACCCCACAAAAATATTTGCCAGAAGATCTCAAAACTAGACACTTGACGCTTCAAAATGCTTTTTTTAATTTCGATACAACCATTTGTCACACAGGTAGAGCGCTTCAAAAATCACTAAATAAGATCGAAGAAATTTTCTGTTCTTCTAATTTTTTGGAGTAGTCTATTTCAGGAATTGAGTATTTTTTGAGCCCTGCGGAATGCTTGTTTAATTGTAACTATAGTCTGAAATCGCACCGCACAATGATAGTACGTATCAAATTTATTCATCAGCGAGAATTACGATGAAATAGCGACGGAATAAACTTTTTCAAATACAGTCGCTTTGGTCAAGATTATTTTATATGTGTGCTAGAATTTGTTAGCTCTTTGGTGGATACCACAGATACCTCTTCCGGACATATATCTTCGATAATTTTCCTAAATAAACTATAACGCTTATTCGAGTAACTTCGAACTGATATTTCTTTCGAAAGTTTTCGGGACACACAGCTTCTATTATATGTTTTCGTCAAAGACAAACGAATCCTTTTATTCTAGCCATTTGGTGGATTGAAGGACAGCCACCACGTGGCATGTACCAGGACCCATCCCAAATTATCCAACGGTATATTCCAAAGGCTTGAGCATATTTCGACCTAAACAAAGTCGTATTTTAATGCAATATGCCTGAAAATAGGATGGCCCAAAACTTTTGCACGCAACTGTATTACCATTGCAGTTACTACAAACGCAGCTTAGAGATGTTTTCTAGTCCAGATCTAATGGCGTGCATATTGCTTATGTCTATATATTCTGAGACTCAAAAGAAGCGGTCGCCTCGGACATTTGGTTTCCAGGTGTTTCATCAGAGGTTGTTGCCGTTGTTTATGAGTACGTTGTTTATGATCATATAAAATCCTACTTTATCCGGAATATTCCTACAAATATACATTAGAAATAAATATTTCAGTTAATTTGAGATCATTCTGCAACCAAAATAATTTATGACCGCAAAATTAAAATCCGTGTTTTAGATTCGAAGGAATTTTTAAAATCTAATGCCGAATTCGTGATCAGTGACCCCGAAAACCTGTGAGTACAAAGTTTTAGAATAATTAATAAGCATTTGGAATTTTACATCCGCCATATTGGGTCCGCCATTTTGAATTTTGAAAATCTAATGCCAGATTCGTAATCAGCGATCCCGAAAACCCCTGGGTACAAAGTTTTAGAAGAATTAATAAGTATTTTGAATTTCACGTCCGCCATATTAGAACCGCCATTTTGAATTTTGAAAATCTAATGCCGGATTCGTGATCAGCGACCCCGAAAACCCCTGAGTACGAAGTTTTAGAAGAATTAATAAGTATTTAGAATTTCAAGTCCGCCATATTGGATCCGCCATTTTGAATTTTGAAAATCTAATGCCGGATTCGTAATTAGCGACCCCGAAAACCCTTGAGCACCAATCTTCATCAAAATCGGTGCAGATGAAAAATGCATGACTGAAAGGGTTAAACTTTTCCAAAACTTCCGAATCGACATTTTTTAAAATTCTACTGTGGTCTTACCCCTTAATCCTTTTCAAATCAAGCGTCTGTGAACATTCTTTAATGGTGGATGTCACGGCTGACTTTGTTTTTTTCGTTATTAATTCGTGCACGATTCAAAATAAGTTGCGATAATTAGTAGCAACCAAATATATGGTACAATGGCATATATCAGGACATGTGAAGGAAAAAATAGACAAATACATTCTGTTAGATCCGACAAAATCAGGTGCTGCATATATTACTGCGGAAAATATACATGTCGGAATGTACGTGCCTATTTTTAAATATTCCTGGAACATAATGTCATGTAATAATAGTAGAGGGCTTTTGCCCACATTTTATAACTCATCGAATACCCGAAAATGTATGAAATATCGTTAATTAAAGTTTAACAGGCCGCCATTTTGTAACAACATTTTTTTAAGTACTAATTCTGCTACCGGTGCTCAGAATACTCATACAGATTGAGAATATATATATTGTTTTTTTCAGATGCATATATCACCCAGAGTGGGCGCCGATTGAGGCCATTTTTGTCGGACCATGTTGTGAAAAAAGAAAAAACTACATGACACTATTTAAAACAATTTTTTTTTAAATGTAGATACATTCTCAAAGGAACAATAAACACATATGTAAAATTTCATCAAGGCAACTTTAACGGTTTAAAAGTTAATACAACCCAAAAATTATGTCAAAAATCTCGCTCTAGACCAGACTACTGCCTTAAAATAATTTATGCACAAACGCGTCTGTCACCTACATGTACGTGCATCTATTTTGCACAGTCCTGGAAGCGACCTACATATAGATGTACAATCATGTCCTATCATATCTATTTATATCGATTTTGCACAGTCCTGGAATACGGCTGAGTCCTGGAACCTATCTATGTATAGATGTACAATCGCGTTCTCCCATATGTACGTACATCGATTTTGTACAGTCCTGGAACCTATCTATGTATGGATGTATAGTTGCGTTTTTCCATATGTATGTACATCCGTTGTGTACAGTCCCAGAACCTGCCTATCTATAGATATATACTTCCATATGTACGTACATCTGTTTGATACAGTCCTGGAAAGTACCTGTCTATCAGGATACATACTTTTGTACGTACATTTCGATGTACAGTCCTGGAAGTCGACGAAGTCCTGGAATGTGCCGATACATCAGTATACATATATTTGTACGTACATTTCGATGTACAGTCCTGGAAGTCAACAAAGTCCTGGAATGTGCCTATACATCAGTATACATACATTTGTACGTACATTTCGATATACAGTCCTGGAAGCTGTCAAGCTGTATACATTGGCATATTCCAGGCTGTCCCGGAAAATGCCCCTGGACATAATTGGGTTCCAGGACTGGTCTGGAATACGACACAAGTCCTGGGAAACACCATGTTATATAAGAAAGTGTCCCGGCATCTGCCGCCAGACATATATATATATATATATATATATATGTATGTATGTATGTATGTATGTATGTATGTATGTATGTATATATATATATATATATATATATATATATATATATATATATATATATATGTATATGTATATGTATATAAACATATATGCATAGACGAGGGATTATGCATATACATGGGCTATTTCGAGGCTAATCGAAGACTGGGCCTACCGGTACCTGGTTTTCCTTCGTTTTCAAATTTCTTCGATGATTGTCAGACGATCGTTGACGACGAAATTAAATTTTTTGTTTTTTTTTTTCGGTACCGTTATAAAACGCCGCGATTTTTTGTCCTTCCGTCGCAATGCTGCTCCGGCGTGGCCTTTCGGCCGTGGCATTTGGACAGAATTATTTCACAGGGTAGAGAAAATACAAGGGGCATTGAAAAATACCGTACGGGGCATTTTTCGTGGCTGATTGGGCAAACGATGAGGTTCCAATGAGGCGTAAGCTTGAAACTTCGAAGTTGTGGTTTTTTTGTTGGGTAGTTTTATAGACTGGGGTGTTAACTTTAATTTGTAAGAAAGATTTTGTAAAAGTTTGAAAAATTGACGAAGTTATGATGATTTTTTTTCGTGTTTTTAAATTTCTTTGGCGGTTTTCTCGAAACGCGAGACGTGGCTCGAAATATAGTCGTCGCATGAACTTCAAATTCGGACGGAGCGTAGTTTATGACATTTTATGTATATCCATTTGTTAATGAAGGATGGTTAAGGTTGTGGTAAATATTCGGAAGTGGGGCTCGAGATTTGCAATGTGAAAGAACGAAACCTTCCGTAATTGCAGTAGCTATATGTACGTAGTCATTTTTTTTTATCTAGTGTATTTTAAACCCCCAACTATAAGTTAAAATTTCGCCAAAATTACTTTTCTCTTAATACCCGCCATTTTGGACAAGATTTTATTTTCGACAAACGGCTACGTTCAACGAGAACTACATTTTTATAGATTGTTAAAATTTTTTTCGTTTTACTTTTCAGACAAATCGATATCAAGTTATCGATCCGGCGGTTCGATCATATTTTTTAAACAGAGGCCTTATTATACCTTAATAACATTCTTCATTTTTTTTGTTCTTTTTTAAATACAAATGAACACGAAATGTATGCTTATAATTGCATTCCTTTTTTCCAAAACGCAAAAAAACGACCTTTTTCGGTTCGTTACCGTGGTTTCTTTCCGCGAAGTAATGAACACTTCGTCTTTAAGCCTGCGTATTTCGTGTACGAGCCAAAACTACTTTCCTGCCGAGTTGCTTCATTCGTTTAACAAAAAATATTAAAAAACATTTATTTTCCTATAATTTCATGATTGATATATTAAATTGAATATTTCCGAAACTAGCATGATTTTTTTCAACATTTTCGAAGGTATTAACTGTGTGGAAAAACGGCAGGACTTGAAATCCCCAGGCTTACGGACGGAAGGTACCCGACAAACGTTTACGGACAAAGTGTTAAGGGGGGGAATCCCTTTTGCCCCCGAAAATGAGTAGTTTTTCGTGAATTTTTTTAACGGTGATAAAATAATCGCATCATTTGTAAATTTTGACATTATCTCATTACAACTTTCAAGTGTCGAAAATTGTTTTTTCTTTTTTGAATGAAACAAAATGGCGGCGTTATAAGGTATTCCTTTAGGCGTCTTTTAAAAAATTGCTCGTGTTATAGCTCACAAAGTTATTGGTCGATCTGGCTGAAATTTTGTGGGTTTTCGCACGATAACATTATTGGAAGGATATACCTATAAAAAAATAAAAAAGTGTAAAATTAAAAACTAAGTAGGCTGTGTAACTAAATTTTTATACTTTCGACTATTTTCTCGACAATTTTCGCCCCAAAAAAGTAATTCACTTACGCGCTAACCTCAAATCTTTAGGTATATCCTTCCAATAATGCTATAGTGACAAACCTCCCAACATTTCAGCCAGATTGATCGACAACCTTTGAGCTATACCATCAGCAGCTTTTCAAAAGGCGCCGAAAGGAATACCTTACAATGCCGCCGTGTCTTCTTTAAAAAAGAATTTTTTCAACACTTAAAAGTTGCAATAAAGTAATATCAAAATTTCAAACGACGCGATTATTTCATGACCTTAAAAAAAATGCATGAAAAGTGACTCATTTTCGGGCGTATAAAGGGATCTCCCCTCTTGAGTTAGCTTTCAATACTACACCTATTTACGTACCCGCAGCGAGCTACGAGGCTCTACTGGTCCGACGCGACGTTTCTTTCCTCTCCATACGAAAAGCACATATCGCATGTGCGATAAAATCCCGCGTCACGAGCTCCCAGATTTGATTCGAAAGGTCCGATGGATATTTATACCTCGGGAAATAAAAAATCGTTCGGATCGCTCAAGTGGTATTTTTCGTGTCTCGCCGTTTATGATCGTTCGTTGCTTGTCTGTTTTTTGATGCATAATGGTATTGGACGAGCCGCGCGCGGAGAGAGCGAAGAATTTGAATTTCGATGGGCCAAGGGTCGTGTACGATTGTTGAAGCCGTAAGGCAAACCGCACACGGCTGCATGTAATGTGTGTGTGTGTGCGCGCGCGCGCGCGCGCGTGTGTGTGTGTGTGTGTGTGTGTGTGTGTGTGTGTGTGTGTGTGTGTGTGTGTGTGTGTGTGTGTGTGTGTGTGTGTGTGTGTGTGTGTGTGTGTGTGTGTGTGTGTGTGTGTGTGTGTGTGTGTGTGTGTGTGTGTGTGTGTGTGTGTGTGTGTGTGTGTGTGTGTGTGTGTGTGTGTGTGTGTGTGTGTGTGTGTTCTATATATATTCTATATATATATATATATATATATATATATTTGAAGCGCTCCTCATTATTCAACTATGCATGAGTCTTCTCGCTTTTCATTGCATATTTGCCCTCTTAGGGCTCCCCGAACTATCTCGCTTGCTTTATACCTCATATATGTGCATAGCATTTTGTCACGCTGATGCGAAGATACGTATACTCTTGTGCGGGACGTCGGACGGGCGAGACAGACAGACGAAAAGAGATACGCTTGCCGTGACGTCATTGCGAGCTTCTCGGCATAGGTTGGAAGAAAACTTTCCGATTTTACGCAAAGAAACATTGCGTCATTAGAAATCGAACCTAAAATCCCTATGCTCTCTCGGTCGTGAGTAGAAAAAAAGTTCACAAGCTTTTTTATGGATAACAATCGTTAAAGAAATGTCCATAAAAAATAAGTGTATTCGGCTTTTTTTCTAATTCCCCATAATCACGGGGAATTTTTGTGGACAATTTGTTTTAATTCCACATAATAATGGGGAATTTTTGTGGGAAATTCGTTTTAATTCCTCATAGTTATGGGGAATTTTTGTGGGAAATTGGTTTTAATTCCCCATAATTATGGGGAACTTTTGTGGGTATTTTTCGTTCAATTATCATTGTATCTTTTATTTACTGCTTTTCTGTTTTTGCGTATTTTTTGACAGGTTTCTGCGTTCGAATTTGGTACACTAATTCAGTCGGGAAAACGAAACGTCTCAGGCTATTCAGTACGATAACAATGTAATATGGAATTATCATTGCATATCGTATTATCGACGTTTGACGAGAAACGTTCAACAATTTGACAGTTGTAAAGTTAGAACAAGGATGCAAAGCATTGATTACGATGCAGACTATCGGGATTGTCCGCGGGAGGTCAATCACCGAGTCAGACCATGCAGAAACAATGTTGAATATTTTGACTCCTCATTGCTGGCTAAATTAACATTGAAAGAGCGTCGGAACAGCGAGTCACGATTGCTGACCATATCGAGGGGAAAAAAAACCTCACCCACTTAGCCCGCAAAGTAGTTCGGCTAATATACCAAACGGAAATAAATAAAATAAAAACTGTGTTGCCGTAAGAGAGGATCACCAAAGTAGTCATTCGGAAACGATGGGATAAGGATAGGGATAGGAAAAAGTTTGGAGGAGAAAAATGAGAACCGCTTACGGGTAATTGTGTATTCAAATAATAAAACGAATGAAATAAATAATAAGAAAAATTAAATAAATGATAAAATGAATAATTAAATAAATTATATAAACAATAAAATTAAAAATGTGGGCACAAATTAGTCTCCATATTTTTTGATTCAATTAATGATATTTTGTAATCAGTTTTTCCTACGATCTCTTTGTATTCAATATCAATATCAATGTATAATTAGCTTCGTTATAATTCATTTAAAAAACAAATAATTTAATTTTTTAATCTTTACATCTTCTACGATCGTTTAACCAAAATGGAGTAAAATATCCTCGAATTAGTCATTATCAATGATACGATATTTAAAAAATATCTAACGCTCACTGTAAGTTTCATAATCTGAAAGATAAAATAACCATCGTTTCGGCAGATGGTAGATAGAGGAGACTGTTTTGAAACAAGCCGTTTTTACATTCAAGACGAGCGTGACCAGGACGGACTCGGCTGACACATTTCATCCAGTGAGCCTATCCAGTTTACGTGCATTGAAAGAACACAAATTACCATAGGGAGACGGTAAAGATATATCGAAGACGAGATGGACCAGCCCTCGTTCAAACACGCTGTCAGATTATTTGCCACATTTCAAGATTACTCGTATATCGTTGAGGATTATTTTCAGGCTAGAAGATTATTTCCTATGTACGACCCAGAATAGGAAGCCCGGATCCAGTGGGGCCAAGTGGGCTGGAAAAGGGGCTTTGTTTGCTCGAAATGTAAAATGGACCTAGGAGAAGAGCAATGGGACATTTTTCACGCCAGCGAGAGGTCAAAGTTCCAAAAAACTTAAGGGGGGACATACCTTTGGGCGATGAGAAAATTGCTGATTTTCATGATTTTTTTTCAATGAAAAATTTCTTCACCATTTTTGAGAGTTTGGGTATGCTTTATTAATACTTTTGGCTGATAAATGGTATTTTTTTAGTTTCATTAACCTTTAAAAATGGCGACGTTAGGCACGGTCTTCTAAACTGCATTTCCAAAACTGGCGTGACGTATAGCTCAAAAACTAATCGACCGATTCTAACAAAATTCGGTATGAATCGTGCTAACCTTGTTGTCTGAAACATGACCCTAGATGTTTTCAAAAATTACAAAAAGAAGTATTTTTGGTGCAAAATGTAGGCATTTTTTTGGAAATTCCAATTTTTTCGTTTCAAGGCGTGCAGTTTCATCGGTTTTCAACATTTCTCACTTTTTCTTGGTTCATATTTTGCGTATAAGTGTTCGCGAAAGAAAAACCTTCATTCGATTGCTTTCGGATTGATCCCGCCGACGCTACGTGTCACACCGTCCGAAAACATCCGCCGCAACCCGTTTAGAAGACGTTGCTAAATCTCCGTCATTTTCAACGATTAATAAAAAGAAATACCATGTCAGTGCCAAGAATAGTAATAAAACATACCTTACGGCTAAAAAATTGTGAAGAAATCTCTTCCTTTACAAAAATCACGAAAATCAGCAATTTTTTTCTCACCTAAAGGTATCTCTCCCCTTAAAAAAGAATCAACTCCTTCCAGAGGTTCAAATGGAGTGGACAATCAGATTTTTTTTTTTAATGCATATCTTCTGACTGTTTTGTAAATTTGGTTTCGAACGTCTGCCTTCAGTGCTGATGTGCTTCCAACAATCACTTATGCAGGATTTTTGCTTGTTTTGCCAAGAAGGATAAAACAAACCGAAGGGCATACAGACCGCTCCCATGTTTAAGAATTGTATGACGTGGACTCCGAGGGGTTGAAAAACAAAAGAGAGAGAAGAATACACACATACACACGTGTACCTATTTTATCTGTGTTTAAAAGAAACGAGAGTATGGAGGTTCAAAAAAGAATTGACACATATATATGTATGTATATGAATGGCCAAAATATTAGCCACTTGGGGTTGTCGTCAGTTAGGAATTATCGTTCTGGTTATTAAGGGCTCTGCGTAAGTTTGAAGTTTCAGAAATACGATTTTTGCGAGTTTTTATAGCCTGGGGTCTTAACTTAAATTTGCAACGAAGATTTTTCTTTAGTTCTATAAATTAACCGAGCTATAGCGATTTTTGTGAGGGGAACGATCGCCCACTGCGCTACGGCGAGCCGCCCCACTGCGATTTACCCTTTTTTATCTTGCGTTCTTCTCGAAACTATGCTCTCTCAAAAGTGCAAGTCGTATCTCAGAATCTCTTCGTCCGGTTCTCTTTGAGGGAGCACACCACTGTGCCGAACCGAAAATGGTCGTATTTTTTCGATTTTTTCGCTCTATTAGATTGTCTGTTTGGGATTTGGACAAATGGTATGTTATTGAGCATACATTAAAACTTAGATCGTGCAAGTTATTATTTTAAAAAATTAAACATTTCCGGCCGGATCGATTATTTGACAATGGTTGGTAAGAAAGATAAAAATAAAACATTTGTATTATGTACGTAAATGTAGTTCTCGTTTGGAAAAGACAAAAACCCATCTTGCCCATCGTAAACCATATACTATATTCAATATTGAACCGTCAAGGTTTGATGAAAAAAAAATCACGATTCTTAGCTAGCGAATGAAGAGCACTGCTGCCAACCTCAATGTCCGCGAAGTTGCCGCATTTCGGCAATGCGTAATATTAATTAATGGCAATAATCAATAATCTCGTGATGTAAATATAAATAGCCATAATTATAAATGACTCAGAATTTCATTTTGAGATGTATGAGTACTGACGCAGTTTTTTTCATAATAATCATCGATAATGTTATACTTTTTCAACTTGGTAGTAACAAAACTTTTTTTTCTTATTCACGTAATAAAAATATAAAAATGCATGATTGTCCTCTATATCACGTCGACTGCACACTTCCGCCACGAAGCTCTGACTGTATGTGGGGTCGATCGGACCCCAGGCGTTTTTCAGATCGTTGTGATTCGGTAAATATGCATTTTTTTTACCAAACACGTTTTTTGTAGTCAATGATCCCTATTTTATAGCCAATGATCCCTATTTTATAGCCCAAAATATATTTCTTAAGAAAAACAGAAATCAAGAGCCCGAAGATTCGTTCAAAGTGGGAGATCCGTTGAAAAATACGTACCCAGTATACAGTTGAAGGGTTAATTATATATTTTATGAAAAATGACCATATACAGAATAAATCTATACCTCGTATGCACTTTTTCATGGAGAAAAAGTCCATTGAGAAAAAAGTATTAAAAACCCGTCATTTGACTTAACTGGACTGTTCCAACCACCTTAAGACTTACAACCTACGAATTAAAGTACAACTTACATTAGCAAACCCGTTTTTTTCACTATAAAAATATATAATGATCTTTAATTCCACAACAGGATTTTAATGCTGCCGACAATTTTTTCTTAAGGCGTTACCCCCACTTGTAGCGCAAATAAAAAGGCCTTTTTCATGAATTTTTTTAAAGAAAACTACAAAACTTTTTTAATCGATCAATATACCATCTTAAAGAACACATCTTGAAGAACTTTCAGTAATTTTTTTATTGAAAAATATTACACTGTTTAGTGGCAAATGGCCGCCAATGAAATAATGTTTTTATATACACGGTTTGCGGTGACCAACATTGCAGCGAAATGGATCATCTGAAAAAAAAATGCGGATGGATTTAGTCAAATATAAGTATAAACTAGTCTTTAATCGAAGGATTTTAAAAAATATTCATTTTTCACAAAATGGCGGACAGTCAAAGTTAATGGTTCGATTTTAACGAAAAAAACGGCCGTTTTTTGGCTATAAAACGGCCATTTTTTTCGAAAAAAAAATCGAACGATTAAAGACTAAATTTTTATGTATTAAATAAGCCTGCAAAATTTCAAGAAGATCGGTTCATTAGTGTTCGAGTAATCTTGGTCACCGACTTCAGAAATGCGATTTTGAGAAAAACGCGTTTAAAGTTTACCAGCCGGTCGTTTACACAACGGATTCTTCTCTTTCAACGCTCATAGCTCAGTCAGTTTTGTTCGGGTCGACTTGAAATTTTCAGGACATATTCTCAGATACTGATACTTCAAAAAAATGCAATAAAAAATCGATTTTTTCAAAATCGCAAGTGGGGATAACCCCTTAATGTAAATATCTTCCCTCTTGCGCATCAACCCCTTCGCGACCCTGCGACGTAACCCTTCCATATGTGTAAAACATCCATGCACACGTATTATGCGAATTAGGAATTATTTTTTAATGAACCGGGGAGTAGAAAAGATTGACGTTACGTGAGCTGTCTGTTACATAAAGTGTCTTCAAAGCTGTCGGCGTTGTCGACATCTTCGGAGCAAGCGGTTGCAACATACAGAAAGGATCGAAGGGCGTCAGGAGATAACCCCCGCGCGACTCGCGACTCGCAGTTAGCAACACGATCGGGCCACCGAGCGTCTGCTACGAGAGGGCGATAACAAGGATACTTATCCAAATGTATAAACAATTTTGTATGTATGATTGTAAATGGACGTCAGGATTTATACGGCTCGTGCTATGTGGAACTAGGGTACATGTAATTATGCGTCAAGTATATATATATATATATATATATATCTGTATAACGTATAGCAGAAAAAAACGAGGCGCGACCGATTTATCTCGGGTTATCGTTAATGGGGACCGAGGGTGAGTGGGCTCGGGGAGGGAGAGGGAGAAAGTGAGCGAGGGAGAGTGAGGGGGGAGATAAATTTGCATAGGCAGCGATCAACTATACTGAAACTCTCCGTCTGATTTCGAAAATATAAAAATAAACGCGTTAGTTTACTAAAGGATATCCGACATTTCATCCAATCACAATATTTAAGGCCTTGGTACATAAATATTTTTAGAATATGAAATATAAATTTTAAAAGCTCGAGGCTTTTTTTAAACAAATTTAAAAGCAGTATTAGTACTTAAGACGTTTGACGCTTCAAGCTTTGAACATTTACATTTAACGTTTTGAAAATCTTTTCGTTTATGTACCTTTTAAGTACTTGCACCTATGCTGAGTGGCCAAAAAAGGCATTTTTTTGTACTTATACTGTTTTGATTTTCGACTTTAGCTTGGTTAAAAAAAATTGCTTTTAATTTATACTTTTTAATGTTAGAATTTGTTTGTTTATTTTCCATGTCAGACCCCCATGCTATTCAGACAAAGGTGTAATAAAAAACCTTGCATTAGGTTATAAAGGATTCACGAAAAACTTTATAATAGAGCAATTATAAATAGTGCTGAAGTCAACAGAGCTAACGAGCCCAAACTCGATCGTCCTAATATATGCTATTAAGGGGGGATTGTCTTTTTTTTCGCAAAATTTACCGCTTTTTGGGAATTTTTTTGTGGAGAAAGTATACAACGGAAAACTTGTGAAACTTGGCATATAGTTTTATTGATCTGTTTACTACATACAAACAAATTTTTAAACAATTTCATCGAAAAATCCGCCTCCCAGCCCCCTCGACGCGCGATGGTCCTTTTTTGATGGTGTGCACGATTACAGCCTTCACGTTCATCTTGCAACAAAAACCCAAAAAGCATTTTACTTTAGACACATGTAGCTATCGTTCGATGAAGGGAAAAAAAAAATTGACGATTTGGTGACGTTTTGAACTTGAAGTATCGATTTTTCGAAAAAAATTGATCGATTTTTTGTTAGAAATAAAAAACTATTAAACGTATTGCTTTTTTGCTTCATCAAACGATAAAAGAATGTCAGCTGAGCATTCTGTCCAAATTTGAAGGCAATCGGTTGAATAGTTTTTGAGAAATCGTGCACACCATCAAAAAAGGACCATCGCGCGTCGAGGGGGGTGGGAGGCGGATTTTTTGATGAAATTGTTTAAAAATTTTTTTGTATGTAGTAAACAGATCAATAAAACTATATGCCAAGTTTCACAAGTTTTCCGTTGTATACTTTCTTCACAAAAAAATTCCCAAAAAGCGGTAAATTTTGCGAAAAAAAAGACCATCCCCCCTTAAAGAGTTGCATTGCCCATCTCCCACCTCTATCGTCAAACCAGCTCCATGGTACCCTGTTATTGCATTGTCATCGTTCAGTTCAATCGGATGCCAGCAAGTGCTTGAAAAATGAATTGCAAAATTTGAATCGGAAAGACAGAAATACGAACGAAGCAACTTAAATGAACGCTCGTAAAAATATTAAAAATACATAAATGATAAAGAACCATAATGAAAATGATAAGACTCAATTACTTTTGACGAGTTTGCGCGAATTAATCTGCGGCCTATTGAACAAGAATATTCCTCAAGTATGTAAATATTTTTGAACAGTGTTCAAAAATAATCAAAAGATTCAATATAAATTTTTAAAAATAACATATAATAATTAAAAAATTACGAATATTCAATATAAAGCCCCCCTAGCACATTAATAATGTAGTAGGGGGTTGTTGTCAAATTGAAAACAGCAATATCTATTCACCAATGTAGGAGGAAAACTGTATCGAAGCATAGCGGGAAAAAAATTATGGTTGAAATGTACAAGCTTCGGATATATTCGAATGCGCTTCGATTATAACGGGAAATGGCGCATTCGATTGTAGCGCTGCCGCCGGGTCATCGCATCCGCTGACGTCATCATGCCCCGATGACCCCGCCGAACCGAATGTCCCATTAGCATATAGGATTTCTAAGCGCGAAAAATGTATGCGTCCTCGCGTAACGTCGATCCGCATGTATGTACAGGGTGATTCACAATTTACAACTAAACAACGTGCGACAAAAATTAGCCGAGATATTCGCGTTCGAAGTTTTAAGAAAAAGGAAAAATTGGATCGCTATCAAAGTAGAAAAAAAATTATCCGAGATATTCGCGTTCAAATAAAAAAAAAAGAGAAACAAAAAAATAAAATTCGCTTGCTTCTTCAAGTGTTCAATAATAAAAGGAAATTATCGAATCGTATTATAAATTTGCAAAGCTAGTCTCGGTGTCTATTATTTTTAAGGGAGAAAAAGAAATTCGAAAAAAAACTCATTCGTCTTGAACGTTGATTCGAGCCCACGTTACACCGTCCGCACGTGAGCAACTACTGCGACGTTGTTTAGTACTTGGAATTTGAACTCGAATATCTCGGTCGATTTTTATTGCCCGATATTTATGAGAAAAACATTTTGCTCGCAATGACACACCCTGTGTGCTCACAAAGGCAGCCCTAATACTAGTTGTGAATCACCCTGTATATGTATAAAGTACCGGTCAAAGGTTTTGGATCACTTTGAATAATTGCACAATTTTCGATCACTTTGGATAATTGCAAAGTTATAGTAGAATAATATAATTCATTTTATTGCTTATTTCATTAAGTGATAATTTTACGAAGATACCTCTATAAAAGCAATTATAATATTCTAACATAAATTTGCAATTATCCAAAATGACCGAAAACTTTTGAATTGTGTAGGCCGGAACAGTACTCTTCTGACTTCCGAACGGTCAAACAATCTTCCCTAAAATCGAAGTTTCACAAAAAAAAGTAAATATCGGAAAGACCGGTGCGATGGTCTAGTGGTTAGCGTGCTCGCCACTAAACCAGCGGACCGGGAGGTCGCGGGTTCGAATCCCAGTCGCGTACATTTCGTCGTGAAATATTTTTCTTCGGCATTTCGCGGCGAAATAAGACTAGTTCCACAACTGGGGGGCGAACTCGACGACCGGCTGTATTGGTATATAGGTTTTGCGCAGTTTCCCTGTACCCCTGACAGAAATGTCATGATGAATATAATACAGAGGGGGAAGTCGGCTGCGGCCGCAAGAGGGGGGGAACAGGGAGAAAGATGGAGAACAAAAAGGAGTGTAAACAGTAGAGGAAAGAACGGCCATAATGATGGGAAAGAATAGGTAACAAACGCGAAAAGCGTGTACCTAAGGAAAAAAAAACCAAAAAAGTAAATATCGGAAGCACAAGTTGGGCTTTGGTAAAAAAAAATATATAAATGTAGAAATTACAAAAATAAAAAATACATAAATGCATTTGTTCAGAACTTTAAGGGGTTAGGCTACTGTAAAAGTGACGAACGCTCGTTCGTCGCTCGAGGTAACTCAAATTGAAAACGAAAGTCCAACGATGGTGCGAGAATCGCAGATTGGCAGCAAACTTATAATTACAACGATAGAACTGCTTATAAAACTTTAAACCCGTTTTTCTCAAAACTATGTTTCCCAAACGGTGTACACGATATCTCGACATCTTACGCATCAATCGACTTCAAAATTGGTATACTTGTTCGGTGTGATAATAGTTTAGTCTCGACCGACGTTTTTCTTCTTAACGTTTTTTTTGTTGTTAATATTAATGATGTAATGTTTCTTCGAAAAATCAAAATAAATTTCAACATTTTTAAAGATTGAAACACGACAAAAAGGTCGTTCAAGGCTTACCCAATATTATCTATTGTAAGAAAAAAAAAAAGTCGTTTTTTTTCTGTTTCAGATCAACCGAGTGGGCAAAATCAAGCACACCGTTGAGCCTCACGCGTTCGAAGGACTTTCACGAGATTGTTTGTAACTTCTTTAATTATTAACATTTTTTAATGAAATTTGATACACTACTCTGTTGATTTACATACAAATAAGTGGCCAAACGATTTTCCAGTAATTTTACTTATTTGTTCAAAACATTTTTTTTTTATTAACTCTGTTAATATGTAGACAAATATGAAGACAATAAAGGCTGTATGCACATTCACTCATACTCGAGCCTTTCTCGTTCCGTAGTATACGATATTAGAGTACCATAAAATAAGCCAGGGATAGCTCTCGAGCATATAGAATACGAGAATGATAAATCGCAGCTTTCCAAACCGCACGATCTTTTTCTCCGAGAGCGAACGTTGTTGGTTTTGCGCGTCTCCGAAAGATGCGATGGCTCGATCCGAACATCGCCACATCACATTTCCGGTTCTTACAAATCGTGCAGACAATTCAGTGGCTTCGGTATTGTAGATCGAAAAAAAGGTTCAACGTGAAAAGAAGGTATGGAGTTTACCCCTCGATTGAGAATTTTCGTTCCTCTCCTTGTTTTATTTTCCTCGTGAGAGAGGCTCGGGCAGCTGTTTCAAATTGCGGGAAGGCAATGTGCAAACTTAATTCGCAATCTCTCGTTTATTGCCTCGTAAATACGAATAAAATTATTTTTTTATTCTGAAAGAAGCGAACAAACGATTGCAGCTTCATATAGGCAATTAAAAAAAATGATTTCCTATTACAATCGGTGCTCTGTTAATTTCAAACTTTATTAGTATCGCATTGAATAAATCTCCATTCTTATCGATTCTATCAGTGGCGAAAAAAAATTATTCTCAGCTGTAATCAGCATTCTGTCGTCCGCCATTTATATACTTGCGAATTAAATAATTTCTCAATTCATATCGCTCCTCAATTATACTTGGATTTCGGTCGCAATTTTTTGTTTTACTCGCGGTATCTCGTGGCCGAAAGAACCGCAAGAATTGCAAAATCACGCGCGGAGACAGTGCGCATACGTTATTGGGAAGGCGACCCAATTACGTGAGTTATCGTAATGAATTTTTCGCGGATTGCCGCGCCGGGGCGAGGAAGCGAGGAGGCGAAGAGAGGTTGACGAGAGTTCATCGCTAAAATTGCGTGTCCCCGTTTGCAATTTCTTGATTACGGGCTAACTTTTTCACGCCGTCGTTTCAGCTTGAACTAATCGAGCATACGATGCAAAAAAAGTGTATCGTCGTATCGCGTTGCTGTTTGCGCGATTCTTTATCAAGAATTTTCGAAAATAAGCAAAAAATGTATAAAATGGAAAGAACGTCGCCGCGGCTCCGGCAGGAACTTCGCCCATCTTCGGGCTTTTTTCTACTCTACTCTTGCGACAGAAGAGTGCGAGATAAAAATGGGAAAGTGCGCCGGAAAGAGCCTCGTCACACCGAAGGGACGTAGCGAGACGCGCAGCGATAATTACGGACATCCGACGCTCCGGATCCGAGCAACGATCACCTGCTCTCGCATGATCGATCGCCCGATTTCCTTTAAGGGAGCTTTCCAGTGTGAAATTTTCAAAAAATCGATTTGTTTTTTTTTTGCTTTATCGAATAGTATACACTCTTCCGAATATTTCCTGAAATTTTCATGCCGAAATTCAGATTATTTCGGTTACTGTACAGCATTTCTTGGAAGAAGGCAACGGAGCGCTACAGCTACAGCGAAACTTTGAACGCGTTTTTCTCGAAACAGCATTTTCCAAAACGGTGTCCAACTTGGAGGGCAGAATTTTAAAGCTATCGAGTTGAATTTTTTACACAATATTCTTAACGTCATTGTTTATCGTGCTATGGAAGCTTTTTTTTTTTTTGACATCTTCCTATTTTTTTGTAAAAAAAACTGCCAAAAAAAATGCTAAAATCGATACTTTTTGTTCAAACCGGCGCCATTTTTGCAAAAAAAAAAAAAAAAGCCTCCATAGCACGAAAGCCAATTATATACCGATCAATAATCTTTCTGTGTTTTTTGTTTCAGATCAAAATTGTGACCCCCAACGTGGACACCACATCCAAGTGCATTTTCTGCAACAATTGTTTCATCATTTTTATAGATATTAATTAATAAATAAATCGATCTTTAAAAAATTGTTTTGTATTCTTCAATACCCAATTAATATACAAAAAAAAAACCAGACCGATTAGATTATTTTTTCTTTAAAAAAAAAAATCGCGAAAAACAGCGATTTTTCGGGCTGTCACACTGGAAAGCTTCCTTAATTAACCGATATGAGCGCCTCGTAAGGCACTCGCAAGAGAGAGAGGGGGAGAGAGAGAGAGAGAGAGAGAGAGAGAGAGAGAGAGAGAGAGCGAAAAAGATCGATATCTATCGGGAATGGATATGCGAGGCGACAAATGAATATTCAATGATAGCACGAGACAACCGGTTGAAGACGAAGAAATATATATATACAGGGTGGATCAATAACTATTAGCACCTTGGATATCTTCGAAACTATAAGGTTCACAGAAATATTTGCTGAAATGAAATTGCACAGTACGAAAGGGGCCATTCGATAGCGATAAAAGTTTTTTTTTACAGGTGGTGGTACTTCGGACATTTGAAGGTCAACTCCATTTTTTTAAATGGATCGGTATGCTTTTTTCCCTGTATCATGAAAGAGGAGCTTAAAACGAGTTCAACGACCTATAACATAAGGTCATTGAAGGTCATAGAAAGTACAGAAAGGCGATAATACTTACAGCTTCGGTAGTAAATAAAATTACTACGTTTATAGTAAGTGTTCGAAATGACGACCATCAGCATCAATGCAACATTGGATTCTTTTTTCGATCGGTTGATTTGATAGTTTTACAGCGTCGAAACTTATTGATGCACAGGCTGTAATAATTCTTTGTTGCATTTCGTCAAGTGTAGTTGGTACTTCTTTGTACACTTTATCTTTTACTTATTTTATTTATATAACTATAAATATATATATATTAATCTCAAATCGTGAAATCAAGCTATATTAACAAAAAAAAAACACGTGAAAACACATATGAAAATATCCCGTGGTAAAAATTACGATACTTGAAAGAAAAGGTTCTTATCGAACTTTCTGGACTTCGAAATTAGCGATTTTAATTATTCTCTTATCGTAGGATTTTTGAATGTATTAGGAACTTTATGCAGCCTTATAAAATTATTATTTGTTTTCTGGCGATAAGAATTTCCCGAAATGAAACTTCATAACTAAGAAATTAGCAATATTTAGGGAATAATAATCGTAATTATTAAGAGGAGCATTAAGGGGTTAGGCTACTGTTAGAATTTAAAAACTCTCGATCGTTGCTTGAGGCAACTTAAATTGAAGAGAAAGGTTCAACATATGATGCAGGAATTGCAGATTGAAGGTAAACTTATTATTACAACGGTAGAAGTACTAGTCAGACTTGAACGCGTTTTTCGCGAAACTGTTTTTCAAAATGGTGCTCATGATTTTGATGAATTTTAGTATAATTATTAAGTGTGATAGTAAATTTATTATTATTATTTATTAAGTGTGATAGTTTTTTAAATTTAGATATGAACAATATGATGGCATTTTTCCTTGAAAAATTAAATAAAAAAATGCCATCATTGTAACACGATAACGAGAAAGTTCGGTCAAATCTTAGCGAATATTATCTATTTTACGAAAAAAAAAAATCGTTTTTTTGTTTCAGATTTAGTTTGGTTTAAAAAAAATATGCGATTTTTTTTCGCAGAGTTATGGAATTTTTTTGTTTAAAAAACGCCAGGTTTCCGAAAAACGCTGGCTTTCTATTGAAATCTTTGCCCTCGGTATAGTTTGATTTTCCACCACCAGATGTCATACCGCCATTTGACGGATCCCAATACGCTGGAGGTCAGGAAATGAAAACAAACAAACAGGAATGAGCAATGGATTTATTCATTAATCGAGTGCTTCTTCGATTTCTGATTCAATCAATTATCATATAAATTATAAGTAAACGTGTATCAATACAATTATAAGATTCCGTTCCGTAGCGATTTTGCTTTTCTTTCGACTCGATTTTCGTCACCTGTAGGTATTTGTCCGTAGCGAAACCGACCCTCGGCACTTCGTGTTTGCTGCCGCGGGTTCTCTTCGACCTACGCTCGTGAACGGCGTCGTCGACGCGTGTGCCGCATTACTTTTCGCTGATTCTACGGCACACTTCACAATTCGTCACTTTGTCGTCCCATTTTGTGAAAGTATCCTCGGTATCGCCTGTTTGGCTGTGATTTGTTTTCCCGCACTGTCGTTCAGTCGATCGAACGCGTAGGAATTGACGAATTTTCAGTCATCGATGAATCAAGGAGTGAGATGCAGAGGCGTGAAAAAACGAGCACTTTCAATCATTTTTTTTCTTATAGCAATTAAGTTTGCTTTACAAAAGTGCTTACACAGACTTTTTACGTTATATTCCAACTTGACTTGTACAAATTTTCAAAGAAAAATATTGATTATTTATAAAAAAAATATCGCCATCTTTGCGGTGACCACTATAATTGAAAAACCACTCGATGGATTTTGATGAAATTCGGTGTGCTTATCGATAGCATTAAGAACTATTCCTTAATCGAAGGATTTTCATTTTCGTTGAAAATTTATATTTTTTTTTAACAATAAACCAGCGATTTTTTAGTCGAAAATCGAAAGTTCAGTTGGAAGCCGCCATTTTGTTAATTTTTTGAATAAAAAAAGAAAATCTTCGATTAAGGACTAGTTTTCAATGCTATCAATAAGCACACCAAATCCCATAAGAATCCATCGAGTGGCTTTTTAATTATAGTGGTCACCGCAAAGCACTGCATGCCGAAGGGGGTCCGACAAAGATGGCGATATTGTTATAATCAATCAATATTTTTCTTTGAACATTTGCACAAGTCAAGTTGAAATATAACACAAAAAGTCTGTGTAGCCACTTTTGTAAAACAAACTGAATTACAATAAAAAAAAAAATTATCGAAAATGCTCGTTTTTTTCGTACCTCACTCCTTAACACAAACGCAGTGAGAATGCGAAAGTCAAATCGACAGAAACGAAACAAAATCGCGACGAATACTTTGTACTACGTGGCGTTCTCTCAGGGGAGATTGCCGTGAACAGCGTTTGGACTTTCGAAGAACAATCCACGCTTGAGGAGGCTCTCGGACCTCTTCGCGTTCAAGGTCGTCGATTTCTTCGCAACGTTCACGGGTGACTCGGACGAGCTCGATGACATCGCCTTGGAGAAGATCATGGATATCCCGTCGAAATCGATGGATGGCCAATTCACTTCGCTGAATGCTTCACCCCCGTCCTCCGTCCCGTCGCCTTTTTGATTTCTCCAATTCCAATTGGACAAGTCGAAGCGAGCATCGCCACCGGAGTTCGTCGCATCGGCGTCGAAAAACGATCCGACTCCGTCGCTCAGGCTCAACGTCTTGGAGGAGTCCTCAAGGTCGCTCCACAAGTTTTCCTTCTCCGACGAATCACTCGAGGCAGGCGCGGACGACCTCTGCGATCCGTTGCCAGCTCGTCCCAATGTCAAAGGAAGCCTCGCGCGCACGCCGTATCTCTTCAATCGCTCGCTCGCCGAGAGACGTTGGGCCTCTTGCGCCAGAGCCAGCGCCTTCTCCAAATCGACCTTGTAGTCTATTTTGCCGTACCTCGTCTGTTGACATTTTGAAGCTGTTCACAATTGTTTTTCTACGTACGTAGGGGAACTCGGGCCAAGACGAATGTGGGGGGGGGGGGCAAGACGAATCATAAGTCTAGCTAGGAGGCGTCCATAAATTACGTAATACAATGGCAGGGGGGGAACTATCAGAAACAGCAAAATTTCTGCATGTTCAAGTTTTTAAATTGAAAACTCATCGTTCAAAATAGATGAAGTGTTAATTATTATTATTATTGCTATTAAGAAATAGATCAACTCTTATTATTTTGAGAAATCTAATGAAGATGAAAAACCGTCATATCGCCCGCGACGGGGGCGTTGTACGGTAACAATGTTGTACGGTAACATCAAGAGCGCCTAATTTTTTGCTTGCAAAATTAAAAGATTAATAAATGTTGATTAGTTTAAAAGAATAATTAAAGTTGACTGACTAATATGTGTATTGTTTTATCTGAACATGCCCCGAGTTCCCCTATTAGGACGCTGAATAAGTTCTCGCCCTTCTACAACAGATGGCGCCACCGGAACCACAAGCAAACTTGAAATTCAGTGTATGCCATTTCGCCGAAGTGTAAACAACTTCTTTTTCATAGCGTTACACACGTCAAATTTCGTGTCGAAAAAAGTGTATTTGGGGGGAATTTCTCTGCGCTACTTTATTTTTTAAATTCTGCAGCTGAAGCAGGCGGAATTATTGTTGAGACTGACGGCGGACCATCCTCTGTCGGTAACAACATGCAGAGATTGCTTTAGACGCTTCGAACTTGCAGACCCATTAGGAATCGATCGCACCAGAGTTTTGAAACGTTTGAAGGCATTAGGAATTATTTTTTAAAAGAAAGCATCAATTTTCACGTAAAAAAACAGCGAGAACTTATTCAACATAGCAATATACAAGCGTGTGGATTATTCGGAAAAATAATTTCTACCTTATTCCAACAATTGACAATCTACAAAATGTTCGATTTTTGAATCGCGGAGTGATGAATTAGTCAAGCAGAGGATATTTTTTGTAAACTCACTTTTTTCACCAATTGAGCATAGCTGGCATGAGAAAAAAGTTTTAGCTCAGTTTGCGGCAGCCAATCGATCTCCATCACCTTCTCGCTTAAGTACACCACGTGGTACATGATCTGGGGGAGAGAGTCCGATTGAAACACTTCTGCCTCGTACTCAGGGCGAAGTAAATTAATTGCACGTCAGAAATTTCTGAGTGGCGAGCTAATTTTTCGGCTTATTATTGTTGTGATGGGTAACGGAATTTCAGGTGGGTTTCATACTGATTGTGAGGTTCATTTGAATTTTCTGCTCTGTTTTGTTTGGACTAGCGGCTGAATTTTAATTGAACTCTTTGTCAAAATTGGTTTGAATTTTTTGGGTGTATTTAGTTTCGATTTTCTACGGACTTTTTTTATCCTCTGCTAAATTGTATTTGAATTTTCTACTGAATTTCATAAGAATCTCCCACTGAATTGAATTCGAATGTCTACCGATTTGGATTTAATTTTCTACTGAATTTCATAAGAATTTCCCCGCTGAATTCAATTTGAATTTTCTACTCAATTCAATTCGAGTCGTCTACCGATTCGTTATTAATTTTCGACTGAATTTCATTTGAATTTTCTACTGATTTTTATTTCATTTGTTCTACTGATTTCATTCGATTTTGCGACCGAATTTCATTCGAATTCTCTACTGAATTTCATTTGCACTTTCTACCGAATTTCAGTTAAACCTTCTACTGAATTGAATAAACAATTGCCACTCATTTTTATTTCAATTTTCTACTGCATCAGATTAGAATTTCCTACTGATTTTTGGTTGAAATTTTGATTTAATTTCATTTGGATTTCCTACTGAATTTCGTTGGAATTTTCTACTTAATTTCATTTAAGTTCTCTGCTGAATTTTATTCGCATACTCTGCTGAATTTCATTCGTATTCTCTATTGATTTTTATTCGAAGTCTCTACTAAACTTTATTCGAATTCTCTGTTGAACGTCATTCCAATTCTCTGCTGAATTTCATTCGAATCCTCTGCTGAATTTTCATTCGAATTTTCTTCGAAATTTCATTTGAATGTTCTACTGAATTTCATTGGAGTTTTCTTCGAAAATTCATTCGAATATTCTACTGAATTTCATTGGAGATTTCTACTGAATTTCATTCGAGTTTTCTACTGAATTTCATTTGAATATTTTACTGGATTCCATTTAAATTTACTACTCGATTTAATTCGGTCAATCTACCGAATTTCATGTGGATTTTTTATTTAAAAAATTTCACCCCAACATTCACGAACGCTCACCGGGTTTCCAGGGATATTCGGCCCCCGGTAATAGTTCCGGAGCCGTGGGCATTCGTCCACTATCGCTGGCCACCACGGGCATCCCTGCAGATGTGCCCAAACGATGTCCCCTTTACTGTATCTCGACGCAGCCCACGTGTTCGTAGTCCCGGCGGTACCAACGCCACTTCTTTCCTTCAAACCTCTCCTCGAGCCGGCTGGACTCCTTTTGGTCCATTGGGCCGTCCATCCGAAGTTCTCCAGCCTGTCCGAGATCGTCATGAACGATGCGTCGTTCGCCAGTGCACACGCGTCGTCCAAGTAAACGTTGTAATCCTTTCCGCGAAATTTCGTCTTGCAGCGAACAGGAAATAGTGGAGTGGCAAGTGCGGGTAGGGGTGAACGGGAGGCCGTAAAATTGCCCAAGGGGGAAGGAACATTGGAAATCGAAAAATATTCGGCTACTAAATGTCAAAGGAAAGCAGAAAGGATGTTTTGATGTTCCACTGGTATTCGTATTCGGGTATCGGTACCTTTTTCACCGCAGTTTCCCTGGGATTTTTTTGGTACGCCTTCAAGTCTCGAGTCCGGATCCAGGCACGTTGCTTTTTCGTCGATTCGAAGAATACCACGTGATACTTCGTCTGCAAGAACAATTCATCGTTTGCGACTTGCTTATTATCAGCTGATACGAGATTACGTTTCCACGATTTCGTTCAATCGAAACAAAACGAACATCTTTCTCAAGATTCGTTGTGATTTTTGCTCTTTGCCACTTTTATCTTGATTTCCTTCTTCCCTACGATTAACCTCGACCCCTATCTTTGAGATTTTTTCTTCATTCTTTCTTTTTTTGTACTTTTGTAGTTCAGGTTTTTTCTCCATTTTCATTTTTGGCCTTTTTCATCTCTATCTTCCTTCGTTGACACGTGTTATTTTGACACTTTTTCGACATAGTTTATTTCGAGTTTCTCTTCCGATCACGTTTTATGTTGACCTTCTTTTCTGACGTTTTTCTTTCTCGTTTTTCGTCTGTGATACATTTTTTTCAATTCTCGTCTCTGATCACGATCAATTCGAGTTTTCTACTTTCACATACTTTTTCTCGATTTCCTTCGTTGAGACGTTTTATTTTTATTTTATTTTCGTTTTCTCTTACATGAATTTTTTTAAATCCGGTATAAACAAATATCGGATTTTTTTTCCTTGACGCCTCTTATATTCATTTGTTTCTTCGACATACTCTTTTCCCGATTTTCTTCTCTGAAACGTTTTCGAACTGCATTAACATTCTATTTTTCAATGACGATTTTCTTCTCTGACTGATTGATTTTTTTTCACCCGTTATCAATAGACACCGGGTGTTGGCTTTTTTTTCTCTCACACGTTTTATTTCGAATTTCGTTGTTGCCATTTTATTCTCGTTTTTGGATTTTTATCCTTCTTAGCGTTCCATTGAGATTCTTCCCTTTCTTTACGTTCACTTGCGATTTTTTTCCCCCGTTCTGGTCTCGATTTGGACGCCTTGGCATTTTTCGATCTACGGTCCTCGAACCACGACGACGTTGGGGGTTGAAAAAATGTATTTTTGAGCGAAGACTGGCTTACGGGGACGAGCGACGTTCCGACGAGCTGGCACCAGCGCAACTCGTCCGGGCAATCGTCAACCATGGCTGGCCACCAGGGATAACCATCGAGGCGCGCCCACACGATGGATCCAACGTGGTATTTCGTCTCCAGCTGGTCCTCGGCGACTTCGCGAGGGACGCGTTCTTCCGGCTCGTCGCAGGATGCGAATAACGGATCTGCGAATAATGGCCGAGCTCTCGTAATGAATTATCGAATACGAGAAGAAAACGCCCGTGAAAGAATTCAGCCGGGGCTTTGAGTAGGCCCCGATTATTTTGCCCTTACTCTGCAAAAATAAAAACGATTTCACTTTTACGATAATAAGAGGTACTGCATTTTTTTAAATCGTCATATTTATAACCAAGGCATACGAATATTATTCCCATTGTTTTTAAAATGATTTTCATCAGTTATATATATATATAAAACTGATATTAAAAAAAAAAATCATTTAAAAAACAATGGGAATAATATTTCTATGCCTTGGTTATAAAAATGACGATTTAAAAAAATGCAATACCTTTTATTGTAGCAAAAGTAAAATCGTTTTTATTTTTCCACGTGAGAAAATACTACGTACTCTATGAAAATAAAAAATCAAAATGACTTTGACTTCTGCAACAGAGTTAAGGGGTAAGGCCACTGTAAATTTTTTGAAAAATCGATTTTTTTTTATTGGCTTAAAAAATAGTTTAAACCCTCTAGAATAAGAAAAAAAAGGTCCTGTGCGAAAAAAAATTTGTTGTCCTTAGGAAATGAAGGTCGCCGCCAAGCGTGTCAAAACTTGCTCCGAAACGACTGCAATTATATCGGAGATGGCGATTCCAAAACTTTCAAAGGCATCGTGGATTCGAAGCCTTATGAAAATGTTGATGTTAAAAAAAAAGAGTGCATAGATCACGTGCAAAAAAGAATGGGCACTCGATTGAGAAACTTAAAAAAAGGAACAAAAGGTCTCGGGGGAAGAGGAAAACTCACTGCCAAATTGATTGACGAACTAAGCATTTATTACGGCTTAGCAATCCGTCGAAATTCCGATTCCATCAAAAATATGAAAAATGAGATCTGGGCAACCCTTTTTCACAAAATGTCAACGGATGAAAAGCCTCAGCACGAAAAATGTTCGGAGAATTGGTGCAGTTGGAAGAAAGCGAAAGCAGAAAATGCCTTGGATGCGTATCATCACAATCAGCCAATGAGTGAGGAGGTTTATCAAGCCATCAAACCCATCTACATGGAATTGAGCCGGGACGAGTTGCTGGAGCGTTGCTTGGGGGCCTATACTCAAAACAATAACGAAAGTTTCAACGCTACCGTTTGGAGTTTGGCCCCCAAATCATCCTCAAGCGGAAAAACTGTACTAGATATTGCGACGGATATCGCTGTTTGCATATTCAATGGCGGCCTTACCAACGTCTTGCAAATATTCAAGATGTTGGAGGTGGAAATTGGTGTACAGTTATATAATTTCTGCATCGAAGCCGACGCCAAACGCATCACGCACGCGGAGACATCTCTGAGCGACGCGGCCAAAAGTGCGCGCGCGCTCCAAAAATCAACCAGGAAAGACGAAGAAGACGAAAATTTGGCTATCGAAGGACAAATGTATGGTGCTGGGATTGCAGACTAACGGTAAAAATTTTTTTTAACTTCTTTTTTTAATTTTTTCCAATAAAAAACTATTCGCAAAACTTTAAACGCGTTTTTCTCGAAACATGGTTTTTCAAAATGGCACGCAGCATAACTCGAACAATTTTCATTTTTTTTACTTGAAATTTTAACCAGATGTGAACATTTACATTATCTTGAGAATGTCGATCGGAATTTTCAAGAACTTTATTTATTGATTTTTTATTAACAAAAAACTTGCCGTTTATTTCGTCAAAAATCAATTTTTTTTTTCAAACGCACGCCAAATCCACAAAAATTGATACTTTTTAAAATCCGATCGACATTCTCTAGCTATAGCCCTCTAGATTAATGGTTTTTTTTTTTTTGTTCTAGATTCAAAAGTGCACCAGTGGTGCTGCGTGCCGCGGAGCCCTGGAAGCAAAACATGTCCCGGGAAGATAGCTGTGGAACCGCCATTTTGTTTTTTTTTACTGTAAAAAAATTTTATAATAAAGTTTAATGTATGCCCGATAACACCATTAAAAGTTTTTTTTCAAATACCTTCAATTTCGGGAGCAGAAAATTAGTGAAAAAACCTTTTTTTTTGGGCCGTTACAGTGGCCTTACTCGTTAATCAAACGTCTGTTCTAAACGTATCTCGTCTGCATATTTACGACCGAGGAATACAAATATGCACGGGCGTACAAAAATGTATTGAAATACGTATATGTTTGCGTGTGTTGTTTTTGTTTGGGTTCTTCCGCAGAAGCGATAGAAGTAGCAACGTTGACATGCGAAATATTCGGAAAGTACATGCGTACAAAATCACGTAGCTTGCGAGACAACGAAAATAAACGTTTATATTGACCCATGTTCATGTTGCAAAACCATTCGTCCGGCACTAGGGCGGCGTCCTCGTGCTCGAAGGTCAATCGCCACTTGCCGCATTCCGAATGACAACACTGTATCCACGTGCCGTCGGTTCGCCTAGTTGTCAGCCAGTCGCGCCTCTTTCGTCGTACGTACTCGAGATCCGGCTGCGGAGTGTTTCTCGCGAGCCAGCTCGGCTCTGTACCTTCGAATATTCGATAAATTATACATCGCTGGTTCCGAAAAATCGCAAATTTCCGCCTTCGGACTTTTCGCACTTATTTTGTAGTTTCCAAAGTTTCGAGTCGTTTTCGCTCGTTTGAAGAGGTTCGGGCATCGGCCACGATCCAAGAATCAATTTTTCATCTCGATTTGTGTAAAACATTCGCTGGTGCAGTTTTTTTGTTTCGCAATAATCATCGGTAATGTTGTGCTTTTTGAAATTGGCGGTAGGAGTGGAGCCACCGAAGAGTGCGCTCTTTAAGGGGTCTGCTCACTTTAGACGTTAAAAAGGCTATTTTCATGAATTTTTTTGATACGTTTGTATTATAGACATTAATATAAATGTTGTTACACTTAATAAATGCACTTACGAAACACATTAAACATTTTTTCATATATTTATGTAATCCAAACAAACTTTAAACGCGTTTTTATCGCAACAACGTTTTTCGACGGCTTGTTGATAAAATCTTCGAAACTACTGAAACGAAATTATGAAATTTCGACCACATATTCTCGACAACTATAGCTATAGCGCAAATCAAGGATTTGAAAGAATGTTGATATTTACTATGTTCTTTTGACCAAAACGGTGAAAAAAAACGTTTTTTTTGTTTTCTCCAAAAAATGTCCGCCATTTTGTTTTTTTTTCGAAAAATGTCCGCCATATTGTTTTTTTCGAAAAAAAATCGCCATTTTGTTTTTTTTTTCGAAAAATTTCCGCCATTTTGTTTTTCCAAAAACGTTCCCCATTTTGTTTTTTTTTCCGAAAAATGTCCGCCATTTTGTTTTTTCGGAAAACGTCCACCATTTTGATTTTTTTTCAAAAAACGTCCGCCATTTTGTTTTCACGCAAAATGTCCGCCATTTTGTTTTTTTCTATCAAAGATGTCCGCCATTTTGATTTTTTCTTCTTTCGAAAAAAGTGCGCCGTTTTTTTTCGAAAAATGTCCGCCATTTTGTTTTTTTTTCGAAATATGTCCGCCAATTTGTTTTTACGAAAAATGTTTTTGTTTCTTTTTCTATCGAAAAAAGTCCCATTTTGTTTCTTTTTCTATCGAAAAAAGTCCGCCATAATGTTTTTTTTTTCGATAAATGTCCGCCATTTTGTTTTTTCGGAAAATATCCGCCATTTTGTTTTTTCGAAAAATGTCCGCCATTTTGTTTGTTTCTCTCGAAAAATGCCCGCCATTATGTTATTTTCTCTCGAAAAATGTCCGCCATCTTGTTTTTTCGAAAAGTGTCCGCCATTTTGTTATTTTTGCATACGTCAAAAACCGTATGATATGCGCTATAGCCATTAACATACTGAATCTAAAACCGTTTCATTGTTTTCCTTTCGGATGATCCATCTCCGAGATTTCATCAACAGCGCAGACCTACAATTTTTTAGGACATTTTTTAACTGCCATTTTCGTCTATAAATAGTGTCTTAAACAAATAAAAAAAAAAAATTTGATGTATTTCGAAAGTGTAGTTATTAGGTGTAACAACTCTTATATCAATATCCGTCTCAAATTTGGAGACAACATTCTTCACGCCATTCTTCATCTTACTATAGAAATTTGTTTTTTAAAATCTTCATATATATTTTAACGAAAAGCTGTCGAAAAAATCGGTTAAATTCGATAATTATTTTCCATACTACCGCCATTTTGTAAATTTTTATTTAAAGAAAACCTCCATAGCAAAAGAGCGGCTTACATACGGATTGATAATGTTTTCACAAATTTTTTTCCGATGATATTTTCAACTGTTAAAAAAAATGTAAAAAAATAAAAATAAACGTTTAAAAATGTATCTTCCGTTCTTCATGGGTGTTTTGACTTTACATATAAAAATCAGACTGATTAGTGTATTTTAACCATTGAAAAAAAAACCACGAAAAACAGTCATTTTTCGACCCGTTACACTGTGATGATACCTTCATTAAATATTTTATGAAAACATTTGCACAATAAATCTATACCTCGTAGGCATTTTTCGAGGTTCATTGAAAACAAAAACATTCATAAAGCGTCGTTTTATTCAACTGTGCCGTTTAAACCTCCTTAAGGGGGCGTACATAAATTACGTAACGCAATAGGGGGGGTCGAGGTTTCCGTTACGCCACGATTTTAGAACTGCCAAAAATAGCAAAATTTCTGCATGTTCAAGCTTTTTAAATTTAAAACCCATCGTTAAGAATAGATGAAGTGCAGATGAAAAACCGTCATGTCACCCGCGACTTGATACTTTAATGTAAGTATCAATACTTTCGAAAAAAAAACATAACTTTATATCAAGAAAACGGAACGAAAACTTCGATCGCGATTTTCTCGAAACTACTTTTTTCGACCTTGTCTCAGCGTATACTCAAAATCTTATCAACCGATTTTCAATTGTTTAAAAACATTTTTGTAATCGCAGTGACTAAGGTTGTACGTAGCCGATTTTTTAAATTTTGATCATTACTATTGTTAATGATTGCTCGAGTACAAAAAAGGGCCTTGAAGATAGAAAAAAGATGTCCAAACTGTCGGCATTCTGTGAAAAAAAAACACCAAAATAAAAAAACAGCTACGCATAACGATAGCTACATTTGTATAGATATCGATAAATTGTTGAATTTTTGTTTACGATTACATCGATATCTTTCATAGAGATATCGATGGGACAATGAAGAGAATTTTTCTTCGTCCCCAAATCCGGGTTGATTAAAAAAAACATTCATAAATATTGGTATAAAAGTAGATGAATATATACTTCACAAAATAAGTATAAACCCGATCCTTTCATAATTAGTTATTTCGTGGAAAAGAAAACGCAATTATTGACGAGGAAGCAGCCGTTACGTAACGGTATAGGGAGGGGGGGGCGTCAGGCCAGGCGTTACGGTTCTGTTACGTGGGGAGGGGGGGAGGTCGAGAATTGGGAAATTTCGCGTTACGTAATTTCTGTACGCCCCCTAATTACAATTTTTCTCACCTCCGAGCAAGGGCGAATTTTTCGAATGATTTCTCGCGTCCTTTGTGTTTCGTACGCTCGAGGCAGCTCGGGCCAGCCGCTCCGTTGCGTAAGAACTTCCGGCCCCACTATCGTTCTGCTTGTCCCAAATGAGCGAACTCTCGTTCGCGCGCTTGCGCTGATTCGTCATCTCGTAATCTCCAAACGTCGACGGGAGCGTTTCCATCGCAGAGTCCGACGGGTTCTTCCTCGCGACTTCCGGTTGCGCGCGCCTCATCGTCTCCTTGCTACCGACGCTATTTTGTTTCGATCTTTTCACACCCGAAGCAGCGCCAGCCTCGGGCGACGAGACATTTTTTTCTTCCGTTCTTTTTGATGCTCTCGACTCGCGAGATTGTGACTGCGGAGAGTGGAAAAAAAATTGCCGTTCAATCGGTCCTCCGAACTATCGCCGAACTTTTGCATTTGGAGATTTGAAAAAAAAACGTCGTACTTTTGGTTGTACCGATAGAATTTTTTTTCCATTTTTTTCCTGAGGTTTGGCATTTTTGTTTCACTTTTTAATTCGTTCGTTCGTGATTGAACTCTACTTTCAAAAAAGAATCGCATTCCTTTTTGTTTCGGTGCTTTTAGCTAGTAATCGAAACCAAAATAATCGTACGATTGTTTTCAATTTTTTTCAAGTACTTTTTCACATTATCATTGATTTTTTTCATTGATTCGTTCGCATTGAACTTCGTTTTTGAAAAATACTTATAATTTTTTTTTCATAATTTCGCATCTTTTGACGAATGATTCGAACAAATAGTAATGGTACGATTTAAAAAAAAGTATTTTTATACACTTTTACATGATTATTTTTTTTTGTTGATTTATTCGCAGCTAAACTCAGTTTTTAGAAACTGATTGAAACAAAAATAATGGTACGATTTTTTTCAAATTACCTCGTACCATTTCACATTATTATTATTGTTTTTCGCAATTAAAATGTTCTTTAAAAATTGTCGTATTTTTTTCATTGTTTCGCTATTTTAGTGGATGATTGAAACGAAAATAATGGAACGTTCTTTTTTCCTCAAATTTTGTGTTACAATTTTACACTAACATTATTTTGTTTATCGATATGTTTATAATTGGAACCAGTTTTTAAAAATGTATTTTTTTTTATCACTTCGCGAGTTGCAGCGAACAATTGAAACAAAAATGTTCGTAACATTTTCTCAAATTTTCCCATACATTCTTACATTACTATCATTCGTTTGTAATTTATTTCACTGTCTAATAAAAAAAACGTAATTTTTTTTGATGTTTCGAGATTTTCATCTTCATATTTTTCATACAATGTTACGATTTTTCGCAAATTTTTTCTTGCATCTTTCCATTATAATTTTTCAGTATTTTTTAAAATGAATTCCGTTTTTTGAAATAATTGTATTTTTTTTTATTATTCCGGTTTTATTGTAATTTTTTCTATTATTGTATTTAGCGAACAATTTGGGGGAAAATAATGGAACGTTTTTTTTTTTTCAAATTTTTGTCATACAGTTTAACATTATTATTTTTTAGTATGTTTTTTTTTGAACTCGGTTTTAAAAAAATAAACGTATTTTTTAAATTATTATTCCGCTACCTTTGGTGAACAAATTAAACGAACATAGTATGATTTTTTATATATTATGTTGTTCACTGCTAATCTTTTTTTATTAATCAAAAATGATAATTGTAATATGTTTGTATTCTTGTATGTAATACATCAATCAGACATTTGTTTATTATTATTAGTATTATTCATTAGAAGACGATAGAATATTGCCATGGAGTATAGCAACAATACCTGCGACTTCGGCCCAAATGCCACCGAGTCTCTGTTGAATCTTTCCAACCAGGTCGTAACGACCCCTTCAAGTATCGACTTCCGGTCTCTTTCGGTCACCGTTTGTTTTATACCCGCAGTACGCACCATTTTAGCCGATTGTTATTTCTGCCGCAGTTATTTTTCCTTATTCTGGATCTGTATACATATCTATAGGTATACTATTGTTTTATTTATATTCTCCTCTCTCTAAAAGACTTTTCGCCGCAATTACGGAATTTCCAGCTACTTATGCAAGAAACAAGTTTATTTTTCCGCAACAATTAATTTTCGACTGGTCTTTCGCAACGAGCGTCCGCGAAGCGGTTCCTACGCTTGCATTGCTGGTTTCACGGACAATTGACGAAAGGCTTGGTTCATCCGCGAATGCAGAAATTCGCGAAAAATGTTCGAAATTTTGGTCCTCGGGACGAATAAAAAACAGTCGAGAGAGAGAGAGAGAGAGAGAAATTTAACCAGGAAACTTAAAACACAGTTATCGTAGTAGTTAATTATTTTTTATAAACGAATATTGCCGTAATCTGCACATTTTTATTATTACCTGTGGATCTACAAACCCTTCGCTTAGATCGCCTCTTTTTATTGTGCGTCCGAATACCGCGTGCGCAACGTACATCGGAGTTCTGCGTTTCGTCGGATAGGATATGTTCGCTGCGTTGATTTGTCGAGAAAAAGATCACCCGGCGAATCAGCGCTTCGAACATATCCAATCGCTGACGGGGATTGGCCCAGTGCTGCTGCCGGGAAAAAGCGGCCTTACTACCAACCGCCGGGCCACCGCCAATATTCGCAAAACTACGCGAATCATTGAATTTACGGCCAAGAAAAATCCTGATGCAGTTATTTTTAACTCGGCAAGTTTTCTACGAGAAATAATCGTTAGTGCTGGCGGAAAACGCATACGGTTTGAGGGACAAACGCTGTAGAGTTTTTGAAAATTTCCATCTCAGCGGATACAGATCGCAGCGCCGGAAGCCGCTTTCCATCCTCTATAAAAAAATCTGCCTTACCGACTGACGGTACACCGAAGCCTCGGAATTCGCCGGATGGCGTCGCTAGCGGCGGTTCGGCGTGTCACTCGAGAACGTAAACAATCGACGAAGAATATTCCATTCCGAAAAGAATCGATGCGATAATACGCTGAGTTATCCTACAACCAAGCTACGTTGTAACTTCTTTTATTTACGCGAATGGTGAACGTTGACTGAGTGCGATTGTAAGTTTCTCTCTACGAACTCTTTTTTTTCACTGATTGTCATTGCAAGCCCTAAAGGCATGTAGAAAGTCAACATAACCTCACAATTATTCGAACCGAGTTTTCTCAGAGATAAATAATATTCCGGGCGGAAGAAAGTCGTCGAGCTCTGTGTTAGAAAATTCTACAGTCCGATGCTTTATTTTATTCTTTCGAAAAAGTTAACCATCTTTGAGAAAAGAATGTTCAAAAGATTGTGAGGTTATGTTGACCTTGTACTTGCTCGTAATACGCAGCCGCGCACGTTATTTCGCTCCGATCTCTCGGTACCCTCTTTTTTTTATACTAATTTTGTATTGAATCTAATTTTGTATTAAAATTTTCTATAACTCATAACTCGATTTTTCCTTTTTTCAAGCCTACTCAGCAGCTGTTTGGTTCCTTGGAAAGGATGCGTGTCCGCAAATCAAACCGGCTGATGGAAGTCGGCTGGAAAGTTTGCGAAGGCTCTAGACTTTTGGAGCTAGTGAAATTGACGGATGGTACTATCTATTTCCCTTCACTGTAAATATCCTGCTGCAAAGTTTTTTCGTGCAGAATTTTGGTAGCTTATCGAGGAGAGTTGCACAATCAAAATGTTAAAAGTCCTGCATTCCAATACGCAACACCTGTAATATGATAGAGTATAGATATAAAAATTGTAAAATGATAGAGTATGGATATAGAAATAGATATCCACAGAACAACAATTTTGCGCTGTGCGATCCGGTAACATGAAGACGAGGGCAGTCGTCATATAGAACAACGTGATTAATAAATTAGTAGTCCCAAATTCATAGTGTTGCTATGTTAGTTCAGAAAAATGTGTATGCTTGCTGGCCGGGCATTGCCGTTAACCACAGAATTCTCATTGAGACATCCACTGACCAGTGTTCTTTTCAGTACCGTTTTAAGGGGTTAGGATACTGTGACGACCCAAAAATCAGGGTTATTGACATAATTAGTTTCAAAGGAATAAGTAAGATTGAAAAATCGTTTGGACATTTGTTCGCATGCACATTCACGAAGCTGTGTGCCAAATTTCATTTAAAAATATTAATAATTAACACATTCTCTGCCAATAGCGTAAATGAGAAAAATTACATCGAAACTTTTTGGTGGAAATTGATGCATTAGGTCAAAACTTAAACTATGATATCAGTTAAGGTTCGATTAGCAGCAGGGTTCCACAGGTTTCTGTTTTGAATTGGTTAGGTCACCGGTGCCCTACCTGGCAGACATGTTAAAGAAATTGTAAACAATCTCGCGGAGGACCTTCAAACGTGAAGGTCTCAACAATGTACTTAATTTTGGCCACTCAGTTAAGCAGAAAAAAAAGTACGAGTTTTTTCTCAAAATTTATAATATTGGATAAGGCTCGACAGAGTTTTTTACGTTTTCGTGTTTCAATCGTTAAAAAAAATATATAGAATTATGGATTTTTATTTTTGATTGTTCGAGGAAAAATTCCACCATTTTAGTCTTGAGGCTTTTGCGAGGCTTTTTGTGTTACTAGAAAAGAATGTGGCATGTCAATCCTATTAGGCACACCGTCCTCCCGAATTTTTAATTGACCAGCCGATCAATTAAAAACATCCGATTGGCTGGTGCAGTGATCTGGAACAATCACTGCAACTATATATGAGATGTGTAAGATACAAGAGTTTCAGTATCGGAGCTCTCAGGTCTGATGATGCAGACTGGGACGTTAGCAAAACGTTGGCATAACGCTGATCCTCAACACGGCCTCCATCCGGAAGCCACATACTTTTGTAGTAACATAATTATTGTTAATATCAAATGCAAGAAAAAATGTTAAGAAAAACGTCAGTCAAGACCTACCTGCCATTACGCTGAATAAGTGTACCAAATTTCAAGTCGATCCGTTCATTAGACGTCGATCAATCGTATACACCGTTTTGAAAAACAGTTTCGAGAAAAACTCGTTCAAAGTTTTACTAGCAGTTCGTATCTTGACACGGTGAGATTGATATCTTGATTAACGTTCACACTATTGACTTGAATTTGCACAGTTAGCGTTCAAACAGTAGTCATTTTCGGTTCGCGAACGCATTTTTTAATTGGACGAACCATTTGTTAATAACAATGACTTCAGCATGCTGTTTTGCGCGGGACAAATGAGGTTTTCTTTAGAGAAGTTGTCATTGTTCGTATTTTTCGAAATTTCGAAAAGTGGATCGTGAACCCGTAGCCAGTTTGATATATTTGAAGAAAAAAATTGTTATTTTCGTTTCAGATTACATTTGAGCCTGGTAGAGTTCTCGCCGTTTCGGGCCTCGCCGCTGGAGGACTGCAACGCCAACCGCAGCACCACGAACACTTTGAAAGATTTTCTTCCGAAAACGTACATCGTAACCACAAACATGTGTACGACATGCTGCGAAAAAAATAATTCGTTCCAACCAATGTGTTACTAGAAAAAGAAATGCATCATTCCGACCCTTCAAATTGGACTTCCAGAGAGGGATACCCCATTAAGGATGTTGTGTCCAAAATTGAAAATGGTAATAAAATTTTACAAATTTGATAGGTCATTATGTAAAACATTTGAAAGGTTGTGTAAAAATTTCACGACGATTAGAAAGCTGGCTACTGAGAACTTAGAATACACAAATTACACGCAGCCTTATGGAAACCGAAGTAACATTGCAATTTTTTTTGGTTTAATAAATGATGCCGAAAATACAAAAAAAATCACACTTGAGGAAAAACATATAAGATATAACGGCAGCGTTGCATAGACCGAAAGTAGCGGGAAATTTAAATACTCATGTTCGTTCACGGACGACGTCGTTTCTTGCACCATAAAGCCACTTTTGTTTTTGATATATTTGAAATGAAAAAAACGATCATTCATAAATATTTCTTCTATTTCTTGAAAACAAATAGCAAAGTTTGCTATTTGCTGATAGAATTGCAAAGCTACTTCAGTTTCCACACGGTTGTGTGTAATTTGTGAATTCTAATTTCTCAGTAGGCAGCTTCCTAATCGGCGTGAAATTTTTACACAACTTTTCAAATGTTTTACATAATGACCTACCAAATTAAAAAAAATTTATTACCATTTTCAATTATGGACACAACATCCTTAAGGTAGTACGAGCGCGCAATCTTGATTTCTATAGATTTTGTTGAAATTTTAACCAAACATTGTTCATACCATTATGCAAGTTTGAGTGAAATTTCAGAACAGTCGACTACTTAGATTGAGAGATAATGGGTTTTAAATTTGCAACTTTTAACACTGCAGGGTCTGCATTGAAATTTAGACAGAATTATTTTCCGTAAAAAATATTTGTCCCCTATAACAAGAAGAAATATGGCAACGCCGCAAAACAGTATTATTCAATATTTCGAGAAAAAAATAATTATCCCGTTCCTAAAGTTAAAAATGTTGTCATAAAAAAATATTTGCGTTATAAATATCAATATTTTATATTGTTTATGTTATCTTCATTGACAAATAAAAGTGTTGGTTTATTCATAACTAATTAGAAACTTTGTTCGATTAAAAATTACTTCCAAATAAAAATTTGCGTTGCAGTATTATTTTAAATATATCGCGCAAACTCACGTCATTGGATACGTGGAACGATGCAGTGTCGCCATATGTTTTTTTTATTATAGGGGACAAATATTTTTTACGGATAATTAATCCGTCGAAATTTCAATGTGTTAAAATTGCAGTGTTAAAAGTTGCAATATTAAAACCGATTATCTCTTAATCTAAATAGTCGATTGTTCTGAAATTTCACTCAAACATGCATGATGATATGAACGATGTCAGGTCAAAATTTGAACAAAATCTATAGAAATCAAGATTGCGCGCTCGTACTACCATAAGAAGCGAAGCAACGAGCAAGGGGCGAAAGGGTGAGCCATGGAACGTAAAAGCACGATAGGCAATGAGAAACATTGGAAATCAAAAAAGCAGTACCAAGCACTCATCAATCGAGTAATCTACACGCTCCGAGATTTCAACACCAGATCCGTATATATTGCAAGTACGAATGTTTTATTGACGAAATTGGCCACTCTCAAACTCAATCGACAAATTCACTTTTGCTGCTGCGTCACTCCCTCGCACATCTTTCCAGCACTGTCGTGGTAACTTTTCTAGCTTAATGACTAATAGGCTCTGAAACGATTCTCCGGAGGACGTATAGCAATGAATTAAAATAAAACGCCATTTTCCCTCGCTGGCACGACAATGCTCAACGCGGCTAACATGAGAATGACAATTTTCAGACGACAAGGGGTGAAGATCGCAACGACTTTTGCAACGATGGGTATCGTCGACGGATGTGCTCCTTTGCTTGGCGGAACATCGCGCAACTATTGTCCATTGCTAACGTACGATACTGCTATATCCTGAAGTGTGAAAATTCGCCGTCCAGCTTCGAAGGATCACGAGGCTTGGATTGTATTTTCGCGGTGCGTATTTGTCTCGTGGTCGTGGCTTGCTCGATCCGCGAACGATTCGCCAAACTGCTGTCGTTCTCCTTGTCGCACTTTGGCAATTTCTTGCCGCCTTTGCGCGCTCGACTCATTCGGCATTCTTTCTCCTCAGGGTTTTTCGTTCCTCCGTGCTTGGCGAACGAGGGTGCAGTTTTTGTCGCGAGCGTCCCGACGCTCCCGCCCTCCTGCGAGTTCTCGTCCAGCTCCGAGTAGTCGAGCTTCCGGCGCCGGAGATCGAGCCGTCTCGACGACTTGCGCGACTTCGTCGGGGCGTTCGGCAGGATCGGCGAAAGCTTCGCATTCTCCGGCGTCGTCGTCGGCGCACTCGATGCTCGGGGATTCGCCGTCGTGGAGCGAAACGGAAATCGACTCGGCTGTACGGGCGAGATAGTACATTTTACTCTCAACATTAAAAAATTTGCCGGATTTTTGCTTATTTCGATATGAAAAATGACAACGTGGACGGGCTTTTCCGAAAAAGGTGTTTTTTTTACATTTTCGTAACCTCCAGGCTTTATGGCTCGGGGTATTATGAAAAGCAACTTCGAATTCGTCGGTCTGTTGACCTTTGATAAACCCAAACTTTATTTCTTCGAAAAAGCTCGTTTAGTAAATAATTAGGTTAAAAAGATTCCGAGATATTGACGATTCGACGCACGATATGGTCGAGACTTTTTCATCGGCACATTTCGAGTGTACGAAACAAGCGGGAAGGAGGTGTACCTGCAAATCCGTGTACAGTTCCCATTCTCCGTTGTAATTTTCCAACAATGTCGGTTTTATTTCTTCTGCAAGTGAAAAAAGGCGAAATCTGTCAATCATCGTTCGCTGCGGACCGGAAGTCTGCGCCATATTTTTTCGACGATTGGACGTCCCGATCGTGACTGATTGCATTTACTTCAATATATGTATATATATGTGTGTGTCTATATGTATCTATCGGTACACTTTTTAATCCGTTTCTCTCGCGAAAATCGTCCCGGGACGCCTACAACCCTATCGAGCTACTCGTCAACGACGCCTTCTCAATACGCGTGCAAGAATTTCCCAAGCTTCCCTAACGGTCGCGAAAAAAAAATCCCAACCACGCTCATACGAGAAACGGGGTTCGCGTTGCTTGGCGCAGGTGCGACAACCGCAATTTGACGTTCCGTTCGTTCGTGATCGCAGCAGCCAGTGAACGAACAAAATAGCGATGAATATTTCGCTACGTACCGGCTGAAAAAATAAAACGTGCTTCGAAAGCGAACGGAGGGTCTGAAAACAAACCTTTCGAGAATTAAAATCGATTTGAAATGATTATTTTTGTGTGTTTATTGACCTAGTCTTGGTGACAACGCGGAGGAATAGCGATGACCAGGTGGACCAATTTTGCACACCGTTGAGGAGTTGGGCTACTGTGAACATTTCAAAAGACAGTGGCTTGAGGCAACCAAAGGCAAATCGAAGGGGGAGGTCCAACATGTGGTGCAGGAATCGCAGATCGAAGGTAAACTTATGGTTACAACGATAGGGCTAGTAAAACTTCAAGGAGACTGGAGCGCTTGAGTCAAATGACGATTTATCCATTTTTTCCCCAATAAACGTCAAAAAAATGCATACGATGTATTTTGCTTTATTCTGTAGATGCTCATTTTTCATCAAATATGCAGTGGGTGAAAAAGCGTTTGTACAGCTCGCACGAAACTTGTTAAGTTGGCTTTATTTTCTTTTGTTCGTGTTTCCCAATATTTTTGTAAACAGACGCCATGTGCATTTTGGAAAAGCTATCGAACACAAACACTTCATAAAATATTTTATTTGTTTCGAACGATAATTTGAAAAAGACGACGTGTACAAATACGTTTTTCACCCACTGTATATTATAGGGCAAAAATGAGCATTTTTATATTTTTATTACGTAAATAAGAAAAACTTTTGCGTTACTACCAACTTGAAGAGTATAACACTATCGATGATTATTAGGAAAATACTGCATCAGCGGATGTTATTTTTTTTTTATTATTTGTTTTTTCCTAAGGTACACGCTGTTCGCGTTTGTTATCTATTATGCATCAGCGGATGTTTTATACAAGTCAGACTGAAATTTTAAGTAATTTATAATTATGCCTATTTATATTTGTGTCTCGAGATTATTTATTATTGCGATTAATTAATATTGCTTAATTGATATTGAGTGTTTTGAAGACTGCATCGTTGGAATTCAACGAAAAGTTTTCTTCATTTTGTCATTTCTTTATTTTTATTATTATCCAGAATCTTTTTTTTCGCAACTGTTGGTAGTAAATTTTGAATGAGGATTCTAAAAAATGTTGCAATGACTTGCGTAGCCTAAACGTGGCAAAAAGATATGGGCAGTCGAAAATATATGTTTTCGTTGCATTTCAACGATGCAAACTTCAATACCATGGTGGTTCAATATTGAATATATATGGTTCACGATGGGCAAGATGGGGTGTTTTTCGAAATATTTACAAACTTTTAGTTTGCGTTAATCCGTTGTTAGACATGGTTTATTTTTGTGCTAAATAGCAAAAAAAATTATATCACTCGTAGCGTGAACATCTTGCATCTCTAATCGCACGTAAAATTACATACATTAAACTATTTTCCATCACTGGTGTGTTGTGGTGAAAAAAATTTCTAAAAATTCGTCCATACCCCGTATAGTCTAGACGATAAAATATATTTTCTTTCGAAATTTAATCTTAGATTGTGGCTAACCCTGCAACCTACTTAAACGCATTTCTCTCGAAACTATGTTTTTCAAAACAGTGAACACGATTTGTCGACATCTAATGAACGGATTGACTTGAAATTCGGTACACTCATTAAGTGTGATAATAGTTTAGTCTTGACCAACGTTTTTCTTAACATTCTTTTGTCATTATTGACAATGATACATTTTTTTCGAAAAATTGAAAATAAAAATTCCAAGGCTTTTTATGCTCGAAACACGATACCGAAAAAGCTCGGTCAAGTCTTACCCAAAATTATTTCGTTCGAAAAAAAAACTCGTTTTTTTGTTTCAGATAAACCGGGCGGCCGAAATCAAATCCATCGTTAAGCCCTTCACGTTCAACAGGCGTTCACGAGATTTTTTATAACGTTAATTGTTGATATTTTCCAAATGATGTTTGGTACACAACTTTGAATGTACATACAAATAAATATCCGGTAAATATTCGGAAGTGGGGCTCCTGCAAGAATCAGGTTAATTTTATTCAAGGGTTCAAACAAACCCAAACATAGCCAAACAACCCTAAATAACCTTAAACAACCCTAAACAACCTCGAAAAAACCTAAACAAAAATTAGCCTGATTCTAGCAGAAGCCCCACTTCCGAATATTCACCAAATGTCCAAACGATTTTTCAATCATCTTACTCATTCCTTCAAAATGAATTTTTTTTCAGATAACCCTGATTTTCGAATGTTCTCGGGTCGCTCGATTTTTTGCGTCCTCTTAATAAAACGTGGATCATTTTTCAAAACAGTACGACATTCCAGTCCGAGAAAACCTTCCCGAATACTTTGAATTTTATCGAAGTGTCTCTCACGACAAAGCGACCTGCACGTCTCAACAGTGTGCATGATTTTTCTCTGCATATTTACCCTCCGAATTCTTACACGCGCAAATCTCCGTAAATCTGTATTTATAACAATTCCTCTTGTCATAAAAAAAAAGAATAAGCTCCGCCACACACGTAATTTATATACCGATAATTTGCGAGGTAAAATTCATAGCGCTCCAACCGCTCCTTTTGTCTCGTTCGCGGCGCTTGTGTGAAATATCGTTTGCGCAACGACGACGCTCGCTTTGATTCGGCGTAGCGCCGAGCGGCGCGCTCCGAGGAGGTCCGAAGTTAGCCGAAGGGGCTACACACACGAGGGGTGTGTGCGCGCGCGTGTGTTTCGTCCGTGCCGCCGAGAGCAGCGCTCTCTGCCCACATGGGAAAATGGTGGCCGAGTAGGCAACGGAGTAACACCGAGGCAGAGCTATTCGCCATCGTTGATGGGCACACAACGATTCTCGTGAGCCTGGGTGCGCCGCGTATTGGCAGTTTTATCCGTGTTATTGTGCATAATAGGGCCAAGATTTGCGTCACATCGTCGTAAAAAACGCTGCCGCGCCGTTTCGAGGTAAGAATATACGAATAAATGGAAATATTAGATACGAAACGAGACGATGAAAGATTGCCTTTTTTTCTCGGTGCACGAACCATCCGTTTACCATGGCATGTATAAACCGTCCTATTGCGCATGCGTTGACGCGGGAACGATAACTTTTACGTATGTGCTGCTACCGCTCTGCTCTCTCGATACCACTGCGCCGCGTTTACGAACACCCTTTCGCGGTGCCTTTCAATAATATTATGCATACGATAAAACGAATCGCCGGTTTTTTCGTACGCGTATGCGCGCACACGTATTCGAAAGAATTTGTCACTCTCGTAATTGCCAATTGAACGTGTGTACTTTCAATTATCTCTGTCGCTTTTCTATCCCCCCCCCCTTTCTGGCTCTCTCTCTCTCTCTCTCTCTCTCTCTCTTTCTCCTGTTGAAAAACACAATAGCGTATCGTTTTTTCCCCGCGCACTATCGCGTTTATTGAAAAGTTTTGGAGACGTCAGGAAGGGGGAAAATGCGCTCGCGTTTGTATACTCTTTCGTTTATGATTTTTTTTTTAACGATGCAACTTTGACACGAGAATTTCGAGGATACGCTCGTCGTCACGCAAACGCTTGCACGCGCGTTTCACTGTAGCGTGTGTACGGACGTTTGAAACCGTTTTAGTAATTACGCTCTGATATACGCGATTGTGATATCAATAAACAACGCTTTAATTGCTCACTAGCGTTGCATTACGATTCGGTAGCGTTACTATTACTATCGAATAGTTAATACTATTTATAATATAATGTAATATTCACTATTGAATAGTAAATAGTGAAGTGGAATATGGTGGGGAATGTAATAAGGGGAAGGACCCTGTACAAATGAAAGCTAAAATAAAATATAAAAAATTCAAATTATAAAGAATAGTTTAAGAATATTAAATACTATTCATAAAGAATAGTAAATACTATTTATAAAGAATAGTAAATACTATTTATATTATAAATAGTGCTCACTATTGAATGAGTAAATTTTTTGTTTTATTTTTACGTTTACTGAAACATTATTATAATCTATTCGGAAAGTAATGAGTAATTTTGATAAATACGTAAAACTGTGAAGATCATTTAAAGGGCTAGGCTACTGTGACGACCTTAAAATCAGGGTCATTAAAAAAAAGAATTTTGAAGAAATAAGTAAGTTGATCGAAAAATCGTTCGGACATTTATTTGTACGTACGAAGTTGTGTGGCATACTTCATTTGAAAATATTAATAACTAAAGAAGTTATAAACAATTTCGTGAAGACCTGCACGTGAGAGGCTCGACGGTGTACTTGATTTTGTCCACCCCGTTGATCTGAAACAAAAATATGAGTTTTTTTTCTTCAAATAGACCATTTTGGCTAACATTTGACCAAGCTTTTTTTAGCCAGCGTGTTTCAAACATCAGAAAATAATGTTTGAATTTTTTTCTTGACTTTTTGAGGAAACATAACATTATTGTTGTTAATAACTGGTGGAACAAAAATGTCAAGAAGAAAAACGTCGGTCAAGATTAAACTACTATTACACTGAATAAGTACACCAAATTGTAAGTCAATCCGTTCATTACATGTCGAGGAATCGTGTACACCGTTTTGAAAAACAAATGAAAATGCTCAATTGTTTCGAGCAAAAAGGCGTTTAAAGTTTTACTAGCAGTCCTATCGTTGTAATCATGAGTTTACTTTTAATCTGCATTTCCTGCACCGTATGTTGTACCTTCCTCTTGAATTTCCACTGCCTCGAGCGACTAACGAGTGTTCGTCATTTTCACAATAACCTAACCCCTTAATTGATCATTATTTTGGGTTACTCAATTCAATTACAATCCAATAGCAATACAATTACTATTACTATTCAATAGTAAATACTATTTATAATATAATATTTACGATTAAATAATGCATACTATTCATATTGTGAATACTACGAACTATTGAATAATAAGAATTATTTATTAGCAATTTTTGTTTGATTTATTTTTACGTTGACTGAAAAATAATTATAATCTATTACGAAAGTAATAGTAAAGATAATTATTATTACACAAAAACAATAGAGGAATACGAACGTAATAATAAAGATAATTATTATTAAACGAAAACTTTAGTTTTCGTATCGTACGTATCATTCATATGAGGATGGAGGAAAAAAATCGAGAACGAAACAACGTATGACTAAGAGAAGGAAAAAAATACAGAAAACTCCATATGGAAATGCCTAAAGTCTATTAACTTGATCGTTAGGCTATTTGATCTGTATTATTTGATCATTAGTACTGTAAGTCAATCTGGTTTCTAATAATCCCCTCCCCTCTCCGCCCTTCTCAACGAAGGAAATACACACAAATTGAACACGATAATCTCAACCCGGTAAAACCGAGCCTGAGAATAATGGTCGTTCGTGAGGCAAAATATGAGATTGAAGTTTGTATCGTTGGAATGCAATGAAAATGATTATTTTTCAATTGCTCGAATTTATTCCGGCAAATCCCTCAATCCTTCTTTACATCCCTTATTTAGAGATCGAGAATTCAATTGTAAAAAAGAATATTTTGCGTTACGCTAAGGATGAAGAAATAACGATGCTGAAGTTTGCATCGTTGGACTGCAACGAATTTAATTTATTTCGGCAGATTTCGCCTACAAAAATCCATCAACCATTTTTTAAGATATTTATTTTTCGATCTACATAAAAATCTATCAAAAAAGATCGCCTATAATAATAAAAATGTGGAAAATAAAATGTAAAACGGAACTTTCGTTGCGTTCCAACGATGCAAACTTCAGCACCATGAAGAAATAAAAATATAAGGAGGAAAAGAGTTTTCAAGAGGAATCGTGATAATTTGGATTTGTGACGTTGGGTTTTAAAAATAGTGAAATTTAGAAATTGAGCACGGCCGATTGTTTTGACAATTCGGGTGTAATAGTTGTTAATGGACATTTTTTGAGCATTTTCAAATGTGGGTTTTGGTTTTTTTTCGAACGATGTTGTCAGTGGATTTACAAAAATTGGTAATCCAAGAAATAACAGTTTCGTTGAATAGCAAAGTCAATCTTTATAAAATAACTAACGAATTTTCGTTTTTATTCAATTTTTAAAGGTGAATAATCTAATTTGTCATTAACTGATTAAGTGAACTTTTTTTACAAGTTGATTTGTTCAACCTTTGAGTAATTAAGATATTGAATATAATTTTTCGGTAATCGATTGACATAGCTTTTATCGTTAGATAATTTATTCATTGATACATTAATTTCCTTCGTTCGTAAATGAATTAAAATTTTGAAAAATTAACAAGGTCGGCTTTTTCATAGATCAATAAAATTAACTTTTCAGTAATGCATTTTTCTCGATTTTTCGGTAATTAACGCAGCTTTTAATTGAATAATGAATGCGATTCATTATTTGTGTATTCAGTTATTTTATTAATAAACGCCTGCAATTGTCCACTAATGAATGAGTTCAATTTCATTATTAGTTGATGAATTAACGTAATCTGTATTCAATAATTAAATTAGTCACGGAACAGCGTAATCCGTTATCATAAAACTAACAGCCGAACTTTGTGTTTAATTATTCAGTCGCTTTAATTCGTTAATAAATTCAATCTGTTATTGACTAATAAAATCAACGTTCGTACAAGTTAATTTATTCTATCGGCCACCAACTCATTCATTTTATATAATTTTTGACTAATTAATTAACATAACTTTTGATGTTAAATAATTACATTTTTATTTACCCAGCTCCTTCATTAGTAAATAAATTGAAGATTTTTACTAATTGACAGTATCAGCTTTTTTTACAGATGTATTAATTTAACTTTTCACTAATTTAGTTTGATCAATTTTTACGTAATCAATTAACCCAGTTTTCAATTAAATAATGAATTCAATTGTCTACTTTTGTATGCAGTTATTTTATTAATAAATGCTTGCAACTTTCCAGCAATGAATTAGTTCAATTTCATTGTTAAAGCGTTACCCCTAGTTTGTGACTGAACAAGAGGAATTTTCGTGATTTTTTTCTGGGAAAACTTGTGCAAGTTTTCAAATGTTGTTTTTTTTTCATTAAAGAGTATGATTTTAAGTATCTTTTACAATGTTTGATATGTAGAAGCACTGCTCTCTGATATGTAGAAGAAACTCGTAAAATTCAAAGTTCGGTTTTAAAAATATCGTGGTCACCGATTTTGCAAATTCATTTTGAGTGAAAACGCTGTAAAGTTCGCTGATTCGCGGAACCTGCCTACAAACGTCCATAGCTCCCTTAATGTTTGACGAATCGACTTGAAATTGACGGAGAATATTTTTTAAACTTAATAAAGGGTGTCTCAAAATGACCTGACATGTTAATGTATTGATAAAACGTATTATTTATTTGAAAAGTACGAATATTTTCGTTTTAATATAAGGTACAAACATGGAGGTTATGTGTGGAACACAATATCCGATAAATGGGCGCCTCGTCCCAGTTTGCAAGCCCTCACTCATTTGACGGAATTTTAAATACCATTTTGGCATAATTGCGGACCAATTTCATTAAGGGGGAAAATACATATAAATGGTCGAAAATGGCGAAAAATTTCGGGATTTTTTTTCCGACGCAACTACTGGACCAATCGTTTTTCAATTCGTAGGGTATTTTGGTGTACATTAGGAGACACGAAAAACATTTTTTTAATCGACAATAAGTTTTCATCAGCAGCCTGCAGCCTATTGTTGCTGAATGAATTTACCTGTACTGTAGTTTTTAAAATTTGAAACAAAAAATTCAAAAACAATTACATTCTACATGAAAGTACGCTGTCGATAAACCATGAAAAAGTTGGATATTATAATAATGTCGGCACTCAGAAAAAAAGATCGCATTTTTACCGAAAATTTTCGTGTTTTTTATGCAAAATATGATTGTTTAATTACATTTTTTTTATTAAATATGGAGGTTTATCGACGAGGGTTCGCAATTATGTGTCTAAAAATCATTGGTTGAAATGAATCGGGTAAATAGTTTTATTTTTATCGCTGCCGCAAATTTCGAAAATTCGTTCAGCAACAATTGGCTGCAGGCTGCTGATGAATACGTATTGTCGATTTGAAAAAATGTTCTTCATGTCTTCTAATGTAATAATAAAATACCCTACAAATTTCAAAACGATTGGTCCAGTAGTTCCGTTGGAAGAAATCCCAAAATTTTTCGTCATTTTCGACCATTTATATGTATCCCCCCCCCCCCCCCTTAATGGTGGGTCCAAATGCTTCCTTGAGCTCCGGAATGGTCTGCGGATCATTGGCACGCACTTTTCCCTCCAGAAAACCTCAAAGAAAGAATTCCAATGGCGTCAAATCGCACGGTCTTGACTTTCTTAAGGTAGTCCTATCGACAGGCTTCAATTCATAGGATTTTCATAATTTTTTTCTGAGCCTCACTAAATATATTAATAATCGTCTCTGTAAAGTTTCAGGGTCGGTTATCGACCTTATTACAGAGAAAAAAAAATATAAAAATTGCGTAGTTTTGTGAAGGAATACCGAGACGCCATACAAAAACCCAATTTCCGGTCGCTACAAAAGTGTATACAATAGTGAGAATCCGTCAGATTCTCAAAAATATTCAGATTTACATACTCAACACTTGTAGTAATCCAATGCTCTCAGAAAAAACAACGCTTATTGACCTATCTTTCATGTAATATCAAGTTTAATTTGAACTTCCGGTATTGGATTTGTTACCAATTGCTACGATAAAGAGACGCGACAGCAAGGCAACAGCTGACTGTAGTCGTAACCTCATCTCACTCGTTCGAATTTCCACACATATTTCATTTTTAACGCTATTTTTTTAATTTTCCTAATTAAATGTGAACATTCGTTAGTTTACAAATGAAAAATTTTAGTTATTACAAATTATTTTTATTCCGTGTGTTGAAAATATAAATTGTACAGGTCTCAAGTACGATGAGTCGTATGACTAGTGCGAAGCAATAGGACTTAACCGTGTCTGCAAATTTTTCACCATTTTCGTAGTGAATTTCCACAATTTCTATGCGTAGCTCGATCGTACAGTTCTCCCTGACGAAACCTCGATACTTTCCGACGGCATTTGTCAAAGATTAGTACTCTATGTTCGCCACAAAGAAAATGGAGCGCAATTAAAAATGTCGGGTCATTTCGAGACACCCTTATGTCGAGAAGACTCCATGTAACTTCCTCATTCCCGAATAAACTTAATCCGCATCGTCAAATGAAACAAGCCATTCGCAAATTCATTGAGGAAAGGGTAGGGGTTTCAGCGTGAAAAAAAAAACACTTTTTTGCGAATCTTTTTCATCTACACGGATGGAGTAAATTTATTGAAACCTTTTGTACATTGTTAAGTGTCATTTCAAGAACATTCCGTGAAATTTGTACGCGAAAATATCCACAAACAAGCCGATGACAAAGCTTTTCCAAGAACGCCTTTGGGAAAACACGATTTGCGGTGTTCACTGTATGTCAGCTAGAAATTATCTGAAATCACGTACCATTAAAATTTAGTCAAAGTATCATCAAATCCTCCACCCAACGGTCATTGATAATTTTTTTTTTTCATTTCCAAATTTTTGGTGGTCATGTAAAGTGAAAAGTTTTTTACCAAAATTTCCGCCATTTTGGGGGTGGAAAAGCCCCTCAATGTAAAAAAAAATCTCAAACTAACCGTTGGGGGGAGGTATTTTATATGTAGAAAGTGTGTACCAAGGTTGAAATAAATCGGTCATGTAGTTTTCAAATGGCAGTGAACACGGACTTTGAAAAAGTGGTTTCGAGAAAAACGCGTTTGAAGTGTTAGCTACAGTTTGAAAGGCGAGCTAAATTGTTAGAGGAACGGGACTAAATAGTCGATAACTTCGAGAGTTTTGCTCTGATTTACTTGAAATGTTTAACCATAAGAAAAGACAACAAAAAAATCAATTTTCCAAAAGTGCGAACCCCTACCCTCTCTTTAAAATCTCGTAATACTCGCTAAATTTCCATTGGTCAGTCGAGTCAAAGTTTTCCCACCGACTTCGACCGCGCCGATCGATGCCCACGCCGTACATTTGACGCCACGTTAACGAACGAATTTTCCCAACAGATAAAACGTGGACGGAGGGATGTCTTCGACGCAGATCGACCGTCCCACGAGAGTCGGCCACGTGGGTGGCAACAGCAACAACAAGAAGGAAAGCGACAAGTCGCGCAAGCTGTTCAACGCTTCGCACAAGAAGCACAAGCACGATGAGTCCCGTCACTTCAAGTTCGGCCGCAAGAGGCTCCAGAGTTTCACCGCGAGTGGAAAATTTTTTCCGCCCTACAAGAGGCGAAAGAACGAGGGTATAATACCGCCGACCAAGTTTCTCCTCGGCGGCAACATATGCGACCCGTTGAATCTCAACAGTATGCAGGACGAGGAGATCAATCGTGCGATGAACGCGGTGACGCCGAAGTCGAGTCCGCTACCGACGCCGAAGCACCGCAAAGAGACGATCGAGGTGATAATACCGCCGAACATATGTGATCCCTTGAATCTGAGCAACTGCAACGACAACGAGGAGTACGAGAAGCAGCTGATATCGCCAACGAAGAAGGGCGCGAAGAGGCGAAACCGGAAGCGCAAGAGGGCGTCTTCGGGCTCGGGAAAGGACGACGGGAGTGAGCAGCAGCAGACGAGCGAGACGAGGGTGAACGAGGACGAGGTGACGAGGCTGGCGGAATCGAGGACTGACGTGGCTGCCGAGGCAGTTCCAGCTGCGCCAGCCCCCGAGGAACCTCCGACTCCCCCGTCGATCGTCATCGGCAATCCACCCGCGAAACTCGAGCCCAAACTCGAGAGCCCCACCAAGGACAAGAACAAACTCCGTCTCAAGGGCCTCGATGATCCCAAGGACAAGCGACTGCGAAAAATCGACCTCAAGGACAAAATCGTCAGTCCCGTCATACCCCAGCCAGGCGCTTGGAAACCGCGACTGCCCCATCGTCCAAGCCAGGACAAGAAGAAGAAACAGCAACAACAAATGCCAAATTTTCGCGTCAAAGACGCCCGCTATCAGTATGGAAATTACAATCGTTATTACGGCTACAGAAATCCCCATCAGGACGTCGACACGCGACTCACCGTCTTCGGCCAACGACAGGAACTCTTTCGCGGCAAAGACGTTCTCGATATCGGCTGCAACATCGGCCACATCACCCTGTCCGTAGCCAGGGACTTTGCCGCTCACAGCGTCACCGGCATCGACATCGATCGCAAACTCATCGGTATCGCACGCAAAAACGTCAAACATTACGTTAACTGCGTCAGCTCGCCCGCAAGCAACGAGGAACACGTGCCCGCGGCCGGACGTAATTATTCGGACGCCAGCTTCTTTCCACTCTCGATGCCCATCAATTACGGACCCATCGACGTGCCCGGATTCACCAAGAACGAGGACCACAAAGGATTCCCCTACAACGTCACGTTCGTTCAGGTAACGGACGAACGAAGTATTCAATGCGAAAGTTGACCATTCTCGTAGCTCACTTTCGCTGCTTTAGGAGCGTTTTATTGACGAGGGAGGGAAAGATATCCTTAGACGAGGAGAAAAATTCGGATTTTCGGGGTTTTTTTTTTAAAGGAGAGATTTCTTCATTATTTTTTAGACTTAGGGGATGTTTTGTTGCTACTTTTGGCTGTGACATGGTATTTTTCTTGTTTTTAAAGTTCACGTAGCGTAGCCGAGATTAATATGAATATCAACGAAGATTTTTCTTTCATCAGCTCTTATATCTAGAGTATGAACCAATATAAAGTTATACATTTTGAAGATCGATGAAATGGACGCTTTGAAACGATAAGATTGAATTTTCCGAAAATAACGGCTACCTTTTGCAATAAAGAAATACTTTTTTTACTTTCAAGTACATTTAGGGCCATGTTTTAGACGATAAGGTTAAAAAGATTTATACCAAATTTCATCGGAATCGGTCAACTAGTATTTTAGCTATGGGTCACGCCAAATGTGGAAATGCAATTTGGAAGATCGTGCCATACATCCACCATTTTTGAAGATTAAGGGAGAACACTGCAACTGCCCATTTTCGGTCGTTGTTTTGGAATTTTTTTTAAAGAAAAGAATCACATACATGGTCAAAAGAACTTTTAGGCTGTATTAGGTATATTTTGAAGTATGTAAAAAAAGTATTTGTCATAAAAATACAAAATGGTGGCGCACGCCATAGTTCCACTGCGTCGTAAGTTTAATCATGGAACTAAGAGTAAAATATTTGCGTTAATTATACTAGTTTTAGCAGTCAAGTACGGAGGAAAATACAAAAATAATGAAAAAAAATAGAGACGAGTATGAAAAAAGTTCTTTTCGATCATAATTTTCATATGAAAAGTTATAGATTTTTTACAATTTTCAATTAATCGAAAAAGCGTTCGGACTTGACTGTTAAGGCCTTACGCCTTGACAGTCTGTTAGTATGTGCGAATTTAACAATTTTTTTTCGTATGAAAAAGTGATTTACTCATAAAAGTAATTACACATCTATTTAGTATATCAAGCTGTTAGAAAATATATATTTTTTTTTCGATGTACAAAATGGCCGACTAGTAATATTTTCTTTCTTGTCTTTTTTTTAGGCGCTCCGCGGCGTGACATTTAGCATTCACAATTTTTTACCTGGAACAAAAAACTAAAATTCTCGTCAATCTACATTAGAATACCTAGAGAAGTATGTGCGGAATTTAAAAAATATTGTTTTATTCAAAAGTCGTAGGTATTTGAACTTAAGAAATGAATTTTCAGTGAAAAAATTTCGTTATAACTGCTCGTAAAATGAAAAGTTTTCGATTAATCAGAAATTCCGTACGTACTTCTCTGCGAAATGCAATTAGGAACATAACTTTTAAATTTGAAGTAAATCGAGTGAAAATTGTTGAAGTTATTTGTCACGCCAATTGGAAAAAAGCCGTTTCGAGAAGTTTCGAGTAGTCGGCCATTTGTATATCGAAAAAAAGAAAAAATTTCTAACAGCTTGATATTCATACTAAATAGATGTGTAATTAATTTTATGAGTGAATTACTCTATCATGCGAAAAAAAATTGTTAACGGGAGATATACACCTAGGAGCCGGAAAAAAGGTCATTTTTGTCAATTTTTTCAAAGAAAAATATTTGAAATTTCGGTTTGGGGTTTTAATTGTCTAAAATTATATACATTCAAAAATATGTTTAATTTTCTTTATTTAAAAATATCAAAAATATACAAAGATATTGTATGATGCTTGGAGCGTCGTAAAAAAATCGGTACACAAAATTTCTCGAATACCAATGAACCAATTGGCTTGAGGTTTTTTGTGGTTATTCTATACACCATTACCTAGTACTTGTCATAGGATTTTCTTTTCCGTTACTTAGTTTTTGTTTTATAGGCAAAATAATAACTAATTTTTGACCCAAAGATCACTGTTTATGTTCAAACGTCCGCCATTTTGTGACAAATCGATATTTTCAAAATCGGCTATGACAAGTACTAGATGAAAATCAATCAAATGTTTATTTTTATCTTTAGTTTATTTTTCTTTAAATATTTGTTCAGCCATATTCGAGCTTAGCGATAATCGCCCACGCGACGTAAAATCGGCCCAAAAAGCACACGTTCATAACTTCTCCTTCCCTCCGTTTCCTAGGGCAACTACGTTCTCGAAGACGACGCGTTGTTGGTTACGGAACAGCCGCAATTCGACACGATCCTCTGTCTCTCGATCACCAAGTGGATACATCTGAACTTCGGTGACGCGGGCTTGAAGCAGGCCTTCAAACGCATGCACGCGCAATTGCGTCCGGGTGGAGTGTTGATACTGGAGCCCCAAGGCTGGGCGAGCTACGGAAAGAAGAAGAATTTAACCGTGAGTAGAAAAAACTTCTCGGTCGACTTCCCCACGCGTACCGACGAAAAATCGACGCCCGTTTCTCTCGTTTCAGGAGCGAACATACCGAACGTACCAGAGCATCGAGTTCTTTCCGCAAAAATTCACGCAATATTTGCTGTCACCGGAGGTGGGTTTCGACAAGTGCGAGGTGGTTTCGATCCCGGCGCACCCGTCCAAAGGTTTCCAGCGGCCGATTCAGCTGTTCACGAAAGCGGGCGCGAGTCCGTTGAACGAAGCAACGCCGTCGACGGGCACGACGACGGGCGCGACAACGACGACGGAAACGACGACCCCGACGCCCTCCAGCAACGGCGCCACCTGTAGCGTCGTCTCGGTGCGTTTCGTCGATCGCGACAATAAACGAAAGGACCAAGAACGACGCGCCTTCGAGCGCGATCTCTTTCCCAACGAGTTGCCCAAGTTCGGCAATCTCTCGAACTCGAGCCAACGCAGCAGCGAGTCCCTCAGCCAGTACGAACAATTGGCGAACGTTTACGCGCCGAGTACGACGCCCTGTTACGACACGCCTGGCCACAACGCCGAGTACAGCCAACCGAACGAGGCAGCAAAAATCTGCTACGTCGAGGTCGATACCTGCGGCGTCGAGACGCGCCCGGAGAACTCGTCGAGCGCACCTCCCCCGTCGTCGTCGAGCCCTCAAGAAACGAGGAACAATCAGGACAATCGAATCATCGAACCGAGCAATAATTCGTCACGTAAGAGAAAAATCAACGAGACTCCGTCATCGGCGTGCGTCACGTCCGAGTGCAACGGCGAGACTGCGCAAAAGATCGCCCTCGTGGATGGAACAATCCAGCCGGAGGAGTCCGAGAGCAATAACAGATCGAACGGCCCGGGGAGCGAAAGATTCGCCACTTGCGATTCCACTCGGGCCAACGAAGAATCCAATCACCGAATCAACGAAACGACTACACAACTCGACGTTCACGTGAGTCCTCACAAACGCGAAATCACTACGGCCGATACGTAAACGCGGGCGAATCGCGCTAGCGCTCGAGAAAGGACAGCAAAGAACATCACGCGCTGTCACGGATTCGCTGTGATTCCCTAGCCTAATCATTCACAAATTTATTCAACGTTAGATAACGCTCGATCACGAGGTTCGGTTTGGAGGCTTTCGACGTCAACTTTTTCCGAGTCCCGTCCCACCCGCTGTCTTTCCCCTCGTTTCTATCAGGCACGAAACTCCTTTTCTTCTTGTGCCTCGTAGCTGCGACTCGTTGAGCTTTCGCGTCTTCGCGATCCTCGAGACGGGCTTCGAACGGACGGTCACGCACCCTCGCGACATTCTTACCGGAGAGAATGCGAGCAGGCTTTTTTTCGTAGTTGCGGCAGGTGGAGAATTAAAAAGCGTTTCGATCGGCTTTCTTTTTCACCATGGCGGAATAACGTTGAAAAAAGGGATTTAAATGGGTCTTTTTTGTAGACACGGGAAACATGGGGCGGAAGATTCAAAGTAAGCGATTTTTTAATTCCTCAGCTGTCGTCGCGATTCGGATAAATATTAAATCGAATGAAGATTGATCCGTCGGGAATGAAATGAGACACGTGTCTTTTTGGATTTCAAGCACGGTGCACTTCCTCGAAATATTGAATACGTTACATTTTTGTTTTAAATTGAAGAATTAAAAATAACTGCAGTGGGTTTTCCTTCTCAAAACGGTGGAATAAGATGAAAAAAAGAGAATTTAAAATAGCTTTTTTTTTTATAATTGCCGAAAGAAATGGTATGGCAGATTTAAAATTATTTTAAAAACTTTGTCAACGGTCGTTGCCGTCCGGATAAATATTAAATCAAATGAATATTGGATGAAGATCGATCCGTTGGGTATAAAACGAGACACGTGTCTTTTTCGATTTCAAGCACGGAGCATTTTCGTCTTATTTTGCAGAATTTTCGTCTTATATTGAAAAATTTAAAAAAGTTTGAACAAGTTTTCCTCATCACAATGGCGGAATATAATTTAAAAATTAAAAAGTGAATTAAAATAGTATCTTTTATAATTGCAGACAGAATGGTCTGCAATGATAAATAATAAAACTGAAAAATATACATTTTTGTCTTCGATAAAAGAGTTAAAAATAGTTTCGGGAGGTTTTCCTTTTCAAACCGGTGGAATAAAATGGAAAAATAAAAAAACAGACTTTAAATCGTTTCTTTTTTTAATACTGCGAAAAAAATCGTACGGCAGATTTAAAAATTATGTAAAAAAATTTCTCAACGATCGTTGCCGTCCGGATAAATATTAAATCAAATGAATATTGAATTAAGACCGATCCCGAAATATTACGTACGATTTTTGTCTGACGTGACGAATTGCAATTAGCTAATTACACGTTACATCGAGCCTTCCGGTCGCGCACAAATTTCCTGGAAATCTACTTCTCTCGCGCCGCATCTGTCACTAAAAGAAATTCCGTAGAAATAACCTCCGCACTTATTTTCACCGAAAAGTTTCCCCTCGCGCGATTAAAGAGTACGTACCTAATCTCAGTCTGCTCGAAGCCCAAGAATGCTAGGCGCAAATCTGTGGCACGATTGGAACCCACAGCAAACATACAAAGATAGCAAGGCTCAATTGTCGCTGTCGCTCAACCAGTCGTGAGTTCCATACTCTTTGCACACCTTTCCAAATTCCGTTCACGAAAAAGCTCCAGTAAAAGAAAACATAAGCGAAAAGTACGTCGCGCCAATCATTTATTTTTCCACAAGTGTCACAGAGCAATACATCGTGCGAAACGAGGGCACTTTTCCTCAGCCGATAATGTTTTCCGCTTCGAGCATTCGATTATTACTGATTATTAGACGGAAAAAAAAACAATTTGGTAGCATAGCGGTACGTTCGAACGTTCCCCCTCGAATCATTTTTCCCCAAAAAAAAAGCAATTGAAAAAAGTACACCTCGAGAAAATTACGCAGCAGTCGATTTTTCGCAATTTAACTTCCCGCTCGGTTCACACTGGATTTGCATAATAATCGTTCGACTATCGAGTTCACTTTCGGTAGCGTCCGTAAAACAATAAAAAGCGAATTGTGCGAGACGAAACAAATGGAGGGGAGGGTAGGCTCGTCGAAGAAAAAGAGAGTAGGGAGAAATTCTCGTCTGGGCATTAAAAACGACGCTGTACATTTTCGACGACGAATTGACGAGCCGAGGGGCAGAAAGAGGAACGATATCGAGATAATCGTTGAACTTTGTTGTATCCGATTGGTACTTACGTACGGGGCTTCCGAACGCACCGTGTGCCGGTTGTGCCTCTAAATTGAAAAAAAAAAGAGAGGGAGACAAAAAAATGAGCCCTGGAGATCGAAGATTCGATGTCAAAGAGAAAGAAGAAGAAAAAGATTCGTGCCTACTGTGTCCGCACTATCGCGATAACGAGCACGTCGCGCCTCCAACAGGTTGCTCGATCGAAGACTGACTTTTGGCTTTACGATGAAACAATATTAAAAAAGAAAGAAAAATTAAAAAAAAAAAACAAGCAAAAATAAGAGAATGGACAAAATGTGAGAAAAAAAAACAAACGAGGCGTAAGCGGACGGATCTAGCGCGGATAAATTCGAGACGGTTGAAGGGCGACCGACGAACAACGGAAGGTCGAGCGAAAGAGCTTTGACGAAACACGAGGGCGCATTGTCTATACTGTATGTACGAAACGAGGGAGATGAAACAAACGTAGCGATAATCGGCCATTCATTCGGCGAACGCGATATACTCGCCTCGCGAGCGAAAAAGAAGAAGAAAAAAAGTAACGAAAAAGAATGAAAGATATATGTGGTTTGTTTTTTTTTTTCGTCCCACGTTGATCGTGGCAACCGCAGCCACGAATTGTACCATAAATAATTAGAATCGATGGACTATAAGGGAGTGAGGAACGAAGCGAGACTCGCGCGAGAGTCGTATACACACAGCTGGGAAACGATTGCATTGTTTTTTCAACTTCTCGCAGACACGCAGAGCGTTATTGAGGAAATTATCAATAAAAATAAATACGGTCGTTGCTCTAATTTTGTAGAGATATGCTTTTCGAGAAATTCCCGAACCAATCCAAGGTCACGGTAATGTCGGTAGCACGAAGATTTTTCACGCCGAGGCAGCCGAAGGTTGTTGCATCTCGAGTCTCGTTATTTTGAAAAAAAAAAACATCGTTTTCTTTCCAATTCAATTTCGATTCCAATTTAAATTTCGAATAAATCACTTTTCCGAAATCTTCGTCGATAATGTTGTGGAAAAAATGTTAAGTTTTCCTCGAAGCTTCACGATTTTGGTTCAGTGACCCTTGCAGACCGGAAGTAACGAGCGAAACGAGGATAAAGATGGAAACGCGTTGGAGAATAAATGAGAGCGAGGATGTGCGGTTATTGCGATACGATTGGTGAGATAAATTCTAGTTTTTAGAGAGCCTGTATATTTATCGTATTTTTTAAGAACGCGAATATTATATCGTTGCGTAGTTATTTATTGAGAATAAAGCTAAACGAGGTAATAGAGGGAGTCGAGGCGAAATTCAGAAGCAAAAGAGACACACACTCCATAGGCGACACCCCAAGTATTAACGTGCGGAGATTCGCCGTATTCGTCGATGCGAGAACAAAAGTGCACCGAACAATCATCGAGACGTGCAGAACGCGGCTTTCTCGAAGCACACGCGAAAATATCCTCCCACGCAATGAGAGCACAACGCTTATCATCGAGCGCTGCGTAGACCTTTCGATTGTAGACCTCTTTGATATGTTTAAACACAGAGAATACACCCGCAAAAACGTCTTGAAGGAAAAACTTATCATTTTTAGGGCCACTGTGTAACGGCGCTCGTCGTATGCGGACTCAAAAAATGCGACGAAATCGCGAAAATAATAGGCACGCTGCCGCATGCTCTGAGACGGGGATGTCGTACCTATTGTTTCGAGACCGCTACCGGAAGTGTACACACTACGGGTATCGGAAAAAAAAATGCAACTTTCACACCTCCAAAGGATATTAGGTGTAAAAAAAATTTATGAAAAATATGATACTCGAGCCCAAGGGCTCGATCGTTTGTTTTCGTCGTTTGTTTTGCACGACGAATTCTTTACGTTGAAACTTGAGTAACTCTAGAATTAATTAGTGTTCGCCAAATCCGGTTGAAGTTTCGTGAACCTGGCCTTTACAGCTTCAGTTTTTTTCAATTATGTATTTCGATATAGCTGTTTTTACATGAATCACCGTGATTGAAAAATTTTGGCAGTCGCACAAAATAATAGGCACGACATCCGCTTTCTGTGGGATACGATGTCGTACCTATTATTTCGATAGTAGCACAAAATAATAGGCATGGCATCTGTTTTCTCCGGGATACGAATGCCGTACCTATTATTTCGTTAGTAGCACAAAATAATAGGCACGATGTCAGCTTTCTTTTAGCACACCATGCCGTACCTATTATTTTTCCGGCAAATTAAATCATAGGCACGATATCCACTTTTGTACCTATTATTTCTGTGGTCGCACAAATTAATAGGCACGATGTTCACTTTTGTACCTATTATTTCTGTAGTCGCACGATATCAGTTCTAGCATACGATATCGTACCTATTATTTCTGCCGGCATATTAAACAATAGGTACGACATCCACATTGAAGCCCTCGGGGCGTACCTATTATTTTCGTCACCACGTAAAATAATAGGTGCGATCGCTTTTATAGCACGCGACAGCGTACCTATTCCGATATTGTAAAAATTGCTTTCTTATTCTCGACAGGAATACATGGATTTTTTCGAACAGCTGTAATTTGTGTAAAAATGATGATATCAAAATTGTACAATTTTTGTTTGTCAATCAGATGTGGCGAATATTAATTCGCCATATTAATTACTTGGGTTATTCAAGTTTGCACGTAAAGAGCGATTTTTTAAATACCTAATATGAAATGTGACGGGATAAAAGTTGATTTCTTTTTCGTTTCAACGCTGTTGTCCGCAGATTCGCCGCCGAAAGGATTTTTTCTCGAAAGTGATGGCGTTCCGTTCGTGTTCGTGTATTTTTGCGCACTCGTTCCGAAAGAGAGAAAAAAAACGTACAAATTGCATAGAAATTTTTGAGCAATTAAACCATTCGAGAAATGAAAATAAAAGAGTCGCCGCGGTTCCGATTTCGAGTGTCGCTTGGCTCACCTTCGAGCGTGTCCCTCGCTCGCGAGAGATCGTCGTGTTTGTGGAATCCGTTGTACGAGTTTCTCAGCGAAGCGACCAGGCTTCTTTTTTTCTCTCGCGACCTTGCGGGACATCGCGAACGTGAGAGACGCGACGCGAAAATAATATGGCTAGCACAAATTCGATTCTGGACGCAATCACTTTGAATGCTCGATCGACGAAACGTAAAGATATTTAAAAAAAAGAGAAAACAAACAAGAGTAACAGAAAGAGGAAAAGAAAATAGGCTACTACTTAGAAAAAACTTACCAGAGAAAAGCGTACTGTATAAAAAAAACTATGAAGAATATTAGTATAATAAAATATCATTTTAAATCGCCCTCTTTAGAACGTCTTCATGTTTTCTTTCAACCCCGACCGTTATTACATCCGAAATTAATTATATTTTTTTGTTGATGAGATTTTTTGATCGAGTTTCTATATTTATTGTTTTTAACTGTGTTATTAATTTGATTTCAAGATGAAAAATTGTATGTTCTCGCTCACCAAGGTACTTCCGGTTCTGCACATTCTACATTCCGAAAGATGGCGCCACGGTCGCCACTTGTTCTTCTACTCGAGCAATTATGCACGTCGCATAAATATTCAATGTGCTACTAATTTTCAAATTACATCTCCATTTCGGCTTGATGCAAGCTTACTTATAATTCGAATTGCAAGCTTACTTATAAAATTTTCCGTTCTAAGAGTCGAGTTCTTCGACTTTCCCGCGACACGGACGCGAACTAGCGGCGTCGAGAAAAGTTTTCGCATCGAGACGTCAGCTGTTTCTTGCTCACTTCGTAACTTCGTAGCTCTTGGCTGGATTGAGTAATGAAAAATAAACATCCGGACGAACTCTGCGTGACGATCGTCGTTCCACCTAGGGTCCGAAAAAAAACCGAGTCGAAACTTTTCGAGGTTAGGCTACTGTTAAAATGACAGATGCTCGTTCGTCGCTCGAGGCAACTCAAGTTGACGAGGCAGGTCCAACATGTGGTGCAGAAATCGCAGATTGAAGGTAAACTTATGGCTACGGTAGAACCATATGTTCTACGATAGAACCATATATTCTCGAAACTATGTTTTTCAGAACGGTGTACACGATTTTTCGACATCTAATGAATGAATTGACTTCAAATTTCGTACACTTATTCAGTGTAACAGTAGTTTCGGCTCGACTGATGTTTTTTTTCTTATCATTTTTTTCCATTAGTTATTAACAATAATGATGTCATTTTTCAAATTGAAACACGATAACAAAAAAATCTCGATCAAGTCTCAGGCAGTATTATCTATTTTCAGAAAAAAAAACTCGTTTCTGTTTTGTTTCAGATAACCTCTTTAATTATCAATATTTTTAATGAAATTTGTCCGAAAACATCAAAAACCACAAAAATGCCTTCTCCCTCTTTACAAGTCGTTTTTTATCGTTTTAATTCCTCGTTTCATACAACATCTTTGCGAATCGTCAAGTGTGAAAAAACATTTCCGATCATCTTCACTCGCCCTCCGTGCAATCGGAGGATTGCCATTGGTATCAACGCGTGCCCAATCAGCTTTCGACGAGGCCGGAAGTGAAAAGTGAAACAATGCACAACATGGATGCTCGCGAGTAAAGTGAGAATATTAGGACGCAGAGACTCGTCGAGACGTCGACGCAGTTCGGAATCGATCGCCGAGATGTTGGCACAGCTAAATTATCCAAGTAGATGACCAACGAGGGGACGAAAGCAAGAGGCGCACGGTAAACATCGCGCCGCGAGGAAGAAAGGAACGTTTCGTCATTCAAGAAGTATTTTATTTGTGAGATCGCGAGGGTAAGTACACGTTATACTTGTTTGTCCACGGGCAGGTTCTCACCTCGCTATGCACGATTATCATTATACTCAAATCTACATATCTATATACGTCTACATATATATATTTTTTTGTTCGTTTTTCTCCATATTTCTATATTAATAATAATCATCATATACGTAATGTATGCGAACGAACGTGGTGGACATATTCATTAACATGCTACACGTGTCGACCAGCGACATCATTTTGTTTTATTTTTTCGCGTGTGCGAGACCGAGACCCAACAGCGAGGGTACCAAGTTTTCGAAAGTCTTGTACAGAGCGACTACTCCTCGGCGATTTAGCCTGTTCATAAAAAAAATCGCATTTCCACATGTTTCGTCTCGCGAACGATGCGGTGGAGCTCGTGAAAAAGTCGAAGTTGAACTTCTTCTCGCGTCAATTTTTTTATACGCCAATTTTCTTTGCTGACGATGAGAATATTTGCACGCCTAATTATTGTAATGTGGGGAGGCGAAAATTGGCGCCGTCGCGTACCAACTTTGTCGTGGGTAACCCTCGTTGCGGGTCTTTTAACGTAGTCTCGCTCTCGCGGGAGTGCGCTAACGCTGAGGTTGAATTCATGGAGTGGTGTGCTTATTTCGAAAGCTATTATCTTCGAAAAAAAAAAAACTGATTATTGAACTGTATATGAAGGGGCGCCCGCGCCCCTTATCAGTTGTTTTTAGGCTCGACAACCGAGACCTGGTATTTGCGTATGTGTATGCGCGCGCGTATAAATACGTGTGCGAAATAATAGGTACGATTTCCACTTTTTGCAGCGTACGAGGTCGTACCTATTACTACGGTGCTCGCGCAAAATAATAGGTACGACGCCCGCTTTCTTTAACATACAGCGGCGTGCCTATTATTTCTATAGGTGCGCAAAAGTAATAGGTACGATGCCCGCTTATTTTATTAACATACGATGGCGTACCTATTACTTCGGTAATTGCGTAAAAATAATAGGTACGACCCTGCTTCCTTTACATGCGACGGCGTACTTATTAGTTCGGTAGTCGCGTAAAATAATAGGCACGGCATCAGCTACTTGTAACATACAAAGTCGTACCTATTATTTCGACAGGCGCGCAAAAATAATAGGCACGACACCCGCCTCCTTTAACATATGACGGCGTACCTATTACTTCGGTAGTCGCGTTAAATAATAGGTACGACGTGCGCTTCTTTTAACGTACAAGGTCGTACCTATTAATTCGGTAGACCCGCGAAATAATAGGCACGACGCCCGCGTCATTTCGACTACGACGTACCTATTATTTCGGTAGGCGCTCAAAATAATAGGAACCACATCCGATTTCTGCAGCATCCGATGTAATGCCAAACTAAATAACAGGTTCGATATTTCACTTTTTCAGCCTACGAGGCGTACCTATTATTTTTGTCACCACATAAAATAATAAGTGCGAGAGCCACTTTATGCAACTTGCGATAGCGTACCTATTATTTTGGCTATCCGAGAAAATAGTAGGTACGATCGCCACTTATTATAGTACGCCCGTAGCGTACCTATTGTTTCGACGATCACGATACCTATATATTCGTCACAGGTATTTTCGAAGGCGTTACATTTACTATTACAAAATTGAAGTCGCGCCGGGACATTCGATTTTTTTCTTTTTCGACCTGTGGAGCTCTTAACAACGCGGCTTGTACATCCGGAGCAAATATTTCTCTCTAGACTGTGCAAGTGAGCTTCGCCACCTGGCTGCGATAGACGCAACTTTTGTACAACACACCGCACATGCGCGTCACCTCGCAATTTCAAACCCGAATTTCTCGGAGATGAGGGAACGGAATTTCATGAAATTTGGCATACGCATGCAGCATTTGGGCGCACTGCATGGCAAACTCGATTTTGTCCGAGAGCTACGCGGATAAATGAGATATATCAATGACAAACGGTTGGCTGCAAGTGCCGCCTGTGAAACTTCAAACATTTTTCTCAAATTCCTCATTGCAAGTTTGCGCTATCAGACGTATATATGCGAACGGGAGACGGAACTTGCGAATCGTCGTTTTGCTCTATCATTGGCTAAAAAAATTCATCCGCATATACATTGCAATCACCGAGAAAGTTCGGGCGGATAAAATATTGAGGTTAAGTTGATTTCGCCTGAACTTCAAGAGAGTGAAACAGTTTGCGATGCTTTGTCGCTGTTATCTGCGACAAAGTATACGCTTTGAACACACGGATGTAGTGCACCTGGAAAATGAACTAAAACAATTCATGTGTGTTTGCGGATATATGTGTGTGTATATATATATATATATATGATTTTTTCGTTAGCAGTCAAAAAGTTCTGGTATTAATTTCAATTGACGTCGTATTAGCACAGAAAAAATCATACTTCCACTGCAGGTGATAGCTTGAAAATTTTCACATATAATCACGCATATTTGGGAATTTATTCCGATTCTTAAATCCAGGCGTTTTTTTTCGGAAAAAAATGTTTAACGAACGGTTGTTTCGAAAGAAGTAAAAAAAATTCACGGTGTCTTTTAGAGTCAATGAAATCAGATAAAAGAAAATAAATCGGATTGACGGGAGTCAGGGAAAAAGTCCACCGGATCACGTGGAATACCTCATATATATATATACGCACACAAACACACATACTTAAACCATACGTAAAGTTATTTTATCTACCCGTTAACAAAACGTTACGTAGCCTGATTGTTGTCGTTATGATAAATTTATCGCAGGTGTGCGCGCGCCTCATCGTAGATCGCAATAATAGCACGATTGTCGTAAATCATGCTGCGAACAAATTTAACGCGTTTGATCGGTATTTGCTGAACGATATACCTGGCTTAATCGTTCGGTACATACGGGCGTTTAGAAGATCGATGCAAAGCCTTAAAGGGGGTGATCGGTCACCTCGTCAAGAACATATCTAACCTACACGGAGAGAATTTTTAAGTAATTTTTACTGTGAAATCACAGTAACTCGGTGACAAATGTGCAATTCTTCAGGTTTTTAGGAAATAAATTATAAATTTTTCATGGAAATGAATCAAAATTTACTTTTGCGTAACAGAAATTTAAAATATTTTCCAGAATTTGTACTGAAATTAATAGTAAAATTTCATGAAACGTAAAGATTACGACAATAAGTTAAAAAAGTGCTAATATAAATGAAATTTTTCAGTGGAACATTGAGAAATTTGCGTGTTTTCCATAAAAATTTAAAAAAGGAAGCCGAAATTTTCCGTGCGTCCACCGGAATTTTACGTTCTTTATAGTAAAATCAGTTAGGGCTAGGTCGCCTGACCGTACGCGTGAGCTCTGTGTGCGAGCGTGCGTATACGTGAACGCAAGCTGTGAGAGTGTGCTTGTGTATGACGCAGTATGACGAGCACGAACGACGCCGACCCGCGTTGCTTAGCAACCGCGGTACCGCGCATGCGCATTATAGTACGAAGCATGGGCCAAGAAAGCCTCGTGGTCTCGTGCAGTCTAACGTGTTCTACGCAGTTTTACGCAAGAAAACAAAGAAACGTGAAAAGAAACTTCGATAAAGGACGTCTACAATGGTACGGAAAGATGATATGCTAAAATAAGTAGCAATGAAGAACACAAATGTTCAGAAACGCCGATGAAAAAAGTATTTATTTAATCATAGGGAATTAATTTTTCGCTAGGGATTTTAGAAATTTCAAGTTTGTCCAGGTTATTTTTACTGTAGAAACTTGGAATTTTTGAGGCAGCCCATTGTTAAAATTCTACATGAGAATGTGTCAGAATTTTTACCGAAAGAAATGTAAAAAATTATGCTACTTGCTTAAATTTTTACATGAATGAAAGCAAAATATTAAAAGCTAGTGTCAATTTTTGACTATGTGCACATTTGTCACCGGTTTCAAATTTTTAATGTAATTTTTACGGAGATTTCACCGTAAAAAATACTTAAAAATTCTCTCCGTGTAGGTTACCTTAGTCCAAAGTCTAAAGATTTCGAGTTTCCATGGTAAGTATGATTTGTGAAAGAATTCCCAAAATTAGGTACTAACTCGTTCATAATGTTCAAACAGACAATAATTGGTAACAAAAATCTTATTTTCGCCTCAGCTTAATGTGTATTGAATCCACAAATACCAATACAATCATCTGTATACACACAACTAACCAAATGGGACGTGTTAAATAATTAAAAACTTGTCAAAAAATAAAAATACCTCTTATGTTAATGTTATTTTTTTAAAAATAGCATTAACATAAGAGGTAAACGAGTTGGTTCCTAATTTTGGGAAATTTTCCAAAAATCATACTCACCACGATAACTCGAAATCCTTAGACTTTGGGCTAAGGTAACGTAGGTTTGATAAGTTCCTAACGAGGTGACCTATCACCCCCTTAAGGCTTTGCATTGACCTTCCATATCCTAACGCCCTGTGTTAGGAAGAATATATATATATATATATATACATACACAACGTAAATATAGAACGACATCGTCAGTGTAACGCAAAGAAATGGAAAAACCCTTCGCGCGATCGATATAAAACTTTAGGGTGTCGATAATTATTCGAACTACCTATGTACTCAGTATGATGTTTTTTTAAATCCTCGCAAGGTCTCGCTTCACACGAATAAATCAACACGATAATAACAAACGTGGAAATAATTTTTTTTACGACTTATTGCGCCTGGCTCTCTTCGGCTTGTATGACGTACATATATATTTATACACCGCGCGGCCGGGAGACAATCAACGCAGAATGAAGTGTGAGAAAACGGCAGTAACACCCGGCTCGATCGTAAAATCGAATCGGCTATACGTGTGTGCGTGTAGAGTGGCTCGGAAAAAATGACTGTTTTTGTTTTGTTGGATCGTCTCACGCGCCGTCGAGGTACTCGTATCTTGTCATACACACACACACACACGCTGCGCGTAGCGTCGCAAATTTTATTTACTACGCGTTTTGTCGCCTGCGCAGCAGAAAAATTCTTTCGAACTCCTCTTTCCGGTATAGAATTATTATATACTGAACGAGGCTGGAAATAAGTGGTATGGTAATGTCCCGAAATTGACGTATTTTTTTACATCATCATCTTTAGATTAGCCCGCGCTGTCACGGTCGCTGTCTTATAGGCGCGCGGCCAAATTATTTTTACGATACTTGTAAGAATAAACGACGAAAACGCAATACGAAAGAAGAAACGAGAAATTGATGATATTCATATTATTGATGTTATATGTAGTATGCGCTGAAACGTAAAATAACAATAACAATGGCAATTATATTTTATACTTTACTGGAATAATATATAATCATATATATTATTTGTCTATTTATTTAATGTTTTACTAATATATATATATATATATGATTATATATTATTTCAGTAAACTATAAAACATAATCGCCATTGTTATTGTTATTTTACGTAATATATACATACATATATGTAACATATTAGTTAAATGAATAAATAATCAGTTTTATAAAATATTCATTTTGTAGTTTTTTTTTGAGTTTATGCTATAAAATACGTTTTATTATTTATTCGACAAATTTTTTAAAAAGCGAGTCGTCAAATAAATAAATAATATATTTATAATTATATTGTTCATTTAATGTTTTACTATTTTTCAAATTTATTGAATAAATAGTGAAATATAAAAAAAAAACTATTTTATGCAAATGAGACTACAAAATAGACTTTAAAATTAATATTTTCAACAATGCACTATTTATTTATTAAGTAAATTATTTACTTGGTTATTCAATGTTTTACTAATAGATATAATACTATGATAATATACACTATATATATATATATATATATATATATATATATATATATATATATATATATATATATATATATATATATATATATATATATATATATATATATATATATATATATATATATATATATATATATATATATATATGTGTGTGTGTATATAGTGTATATTAATAACATATATATTAGCAAAAGATCAAATTAATAAACAGTTATTTTATAAAATATTCATCTGATCGTTTATTTTATAGTTTATAAAATCGTTTATTTCTTAAATAGACAAGTATGTAAAGTAAATATTTATCTTCGTATTCTTTATGTAACGCTTAACGATTTCTCAAATTTATTAAATAAATAGTAAAATATTGTTTTATGTGAACTATTGAACAATAAGATAAAACTATAAAATAGACTATAAAATAAACATTCCAAAAATGTACCATTTATTTAACGTTTTACTAATATGTATATAATATTATGATAACACGATGCATATTCGTAAACCATTGAATAAATAAGTAGTACATGCATATCGAAGTAAACATATCAAAGCGGAAATGCTGACTAAAAAAAATGCTAACGTCAAAATGGTTTAGGGTCCAATGTCGCAGATGTGGTGAAAACTGAATCAAGACTTCCATGCAAATCCGTCGAATCCATAGAAATTTTCCCCCGACAAATTTGTTTTCGGGGAAAATGTTCGTGAAAGACAAGATACCCGTTAAACTTTTGCAGGCTCCTGCGCCCGCGCTGACTCTGCAGTGACAAGGTACAAATATCTCGAAAGATCGCAAGGATAAATTGAAAAAGTCGTTTTTACCAATTTCGTGTTAATGCCACTATCGCCTCGCTGAGCCACCAGAGGGACGATAGCAATCGAGCTCGACGTTTCCGTTGTTCTTTTCTTCCTTACTTTTCACACGTTCGTCGTAGCGAAACGTTTCCCAAACCGTCGTCCGACAAATTTTTCAACCGTGCAGCGATTTTTACCTTCCGCTGCATTCGTCGTCGTCGCGACGGCGTTTGTTTCCTTCGTTTTTTTTGAGGTTAGCTCGTCGCGATGATGATTTTTCGTTCATCGCAACAATCGCGTTTGTTTGTTTGTTTTTTTTTCTCGTTTTCGTTGTGTCTGTTTACTTCGTTACGTGCCGTGGCTACGCAGAGGAGGGGAAGTTTCATTCGTCGACGAGTTCCCAGAGCATGAGAGCGGCATCGGTGCCACCGACGGTCACGACGTTCTGATCGTTGTAGAGAAAACGCGAGCAGGCCACCAACGAGCTGTAAACCTTCTCCTCGACGTATTCGGCTTTGGCGCTCGTGCACGGATAACGGAAGAGCCTGAGATAACCCTCGGCGTCGCCGCTTACCAACATATCGTGAGCCGCCGAACGACTCGACGTCGTCAATACCGTCGTCAATGGGTAATACCTATTGTTCCACATACCTGCGAATGTTCGAGACGTCGCGAAAGATCGAGCGTTAGTTACAGCCTGTTGCTCTATGGGAACCCGAGTAATAATGAATATGCAATATATAAAGATACATAATTGTACGCTGAGGCTAGATGTCCGGTTATCGGACGAATAAGCGTATGTTGTTCGTCCGGACTGCGGCTAATTTCACGCGGTTCACGCTGGGCAACGCCCCAAACACTCAAACCCAAACAAATCAACCCAAACTCAAACAAATCAACCCAAACCCAAAATGAGCAACGGAAACAAACCACCCCCAAACCCAAACCCAAACCCAAACAAACGCAAACCCCGAAAACAACCAAAACCTAAACAAAACCAACCGACCCAACCCAAACAAATCCAAACACAACTAACCAACCCAAACCCAAACACAACCAACCAACCCAAAGCAAACAATACCAACCAACCCAAACAAAAACGAACCAACCCAAATCAAACAAACCCAAACACAACCAACACACCCAAAGCAAACAATACCAACCGACCCAAACAAAAACCAACCAGCCCAAATCAAACAAATCCAAACACAACTAAGCAACCCAAACCCAAACAAACACAAACCCCCAAAACAACCAAAACCTAAACAAAACCAACCGACCCAGCTCAAACAAATCCAAACACAACTAACCAACCCAAACCCAAAGCAAACAATACCAACCAACCCAAACAAAAACCAACCAGTCCAAATCAAACAAACCCAAACACAACCAACCAACCCAAAGCAAACAATACCAACCGACCCAAACAAAAACCAACCAGCCCAAATCAAACAAATCCAAACACAACTAACCAACCCAAACTCAAACAAACACAAACCCCCAAAACAACCAAAACCTAAACAAAACCAACTGACCCAACCCAAACAAATCCAAACACAACCAACCAACCCAAACCCAAACACAACCAACCAACCCAAACCCAAACACAACCAACCAACCCAAACAAAAACCAACCAACCCAAATCAAACAAACCCAAACACAACCAACCAACCCAAAGCAAACAATACCAACCGACCCAAACAAAAACCACCCAGCCCAAATCAAACAAATCCAAACACAACTAATCAACCGAAATCCAAACAAACACAAACCCCCAAAACAACCAAAACCTGAACAAAACCAACCGACCCAACCCAAACAAATCCAAACACAACTAACCAACCCAAACCCAAACACAACCGACCAACCCAAAGCAAACAATACCAACCAACCCAAACAAAAACCAACCAGGCCAAATCAAACAACTCCAAACTCAACTAACCAACCCAAACCCATACACAACCAACCAACCCAAAGCAAACAGTACCAACCGACCCAAAGCAAAATCAACCAACCCAAACCAAACAAATCCAAACACAACTGACCAACCCAAACCCAAACACAACCAACCAACCCAAAGCAAACAAACGCAAACCCAAACACAACCAACCAAAGCAAACAACACAAACCCAAACGCATACAAACCCCAACACAACCAAAACCCAAACAAAACCAACCAAACAAAACAAACCCAAACACAACTTACCAATCCAAACCCAACACAACCAACCAACACAAACCCAAAGAAAATTATAAAAATTTTCATCGGATGACTACGTGTAAATTATTATTCCGAATAGTTCGTTTAACAATTTAACACATTCTAGTCGGACAATTATATATATGTTATTCGTTCGGATACTAGCTTGCACGAATCACAATAATACGTACGCCTACTGGAAATACAGCGTGAACTGAGCCGCTATCCTGACGAATAACATACGCTTATTCGTCCGATAGCCGGACGAGAAGACACTCCGATAATTGTATATTAATTGATCATATACAATTGTATACAAAAATTGGCCCGATAGAACTTTGTATATTTGTATATAAACGTATGCAATTGTATATACTAATATACAGTTATGTACAATAGTATATTAGTATATACAACTGTATACGTTTATATACAAATATATAAAATTCTATCGGGCCAATTTTTGTATACAATTGTATTTGATCAATTAATATACAATTATATGTGTTTATATATACTCATTTTTACTCGGGCAACTATATGTATTTCAAAAGAAAATAAAACTACTCATATACAGTCATGTACAATTTTACATACCGTGAATAAAATTTTCACGTATATATATAATTATATACAACACTATATTGAATTATATATAACTGTATAGATATAATCAATTATTCAAGTTTTAATTATAGTAAGAGGATTCATTATTGTTTTCAATTCATTCATTCATTCATTCATTCATTCATTAATTGTATTCAATTTTTGAATACAATTGTATATGATAAATTAATATACAATTATATGTGTTTATATATACTCATTTATGCTCGGGCAACTATATGTATTTCAAAAGAAAATAAAACTACTCATATACAGTCATGTACAATTTTACATACCGTGAATAAAATTTTCACGTATATATATAATTATATACAACACTATATTGAATTATATATAACTGTATAGATATAATCAATTATTCAAGTTTTAATTATAGTAAGAGGATTCATTTTAGCCCGTCCTAACTTCCATATTTAATTTCCTCTCTATTTACTTTTATTTCACATTCAATTTTCTCCATATTTAATCTTTTTCACGTTGAATTTTCATTGTATTTAATTTTCTCCATATTCATATTAAGCCTTGAAAAAATCCGTCCGAAACTGACCACCAAAGCTACCAAAAACTCTAGAGATCCTTCAATTTTCCACACCAGTGTATATATCTTGGCATGCACTTCGTGGGCACGTATTTCAAATATAAATAAAATTACGTATAATTTCATAAAATGTATAAAATCGAAATAAGAGTATGACATTTTTGACAAAATATATAAATTGTAATTAAAAGTGTACAATTGTTCTAATCTACTGTTGCAATGACGAAAGAACTTACCGGATACCATGTAACCGACTGTGCAATTGTGAGTGTACCATTTGACGTCCTTCATCACGAGTGGACTCTTTTCCGAAGAAAGCGCTTTCACATCCCCTGAAGATTTTAATAATTTGCTTCATAAATCAATTTAACGAGGAATTTGTACTAGGCGAATTTGATAAACAACTATTTAAACAATGATAGTGATAAACAATATTAATCAAAATTCATAAGTAACAAACAATAATACTCATATTAGTATCATTAATAAAATTACTAAATTTAATATAATATTAATAAATTAGTAATTTAATTAATTAATTAATTATTGAAATTACTATTAATAGCAACAACAACAAAAACAACAGCATTGATTATTTTTCTTATTATTATTTACCTTATCAATAAAACAATATCGTATGCAAAAGTCAATGAAATACCACGGCTCACAATAATAAAATCACGAAAAATCAAAAGAACAACTGACTTTGAGTTCTCATTCGCCTAATTGGAATTGCGTAACGGCATAACTTACAAAACACGAGGTCGTAGTCCTGTGTGACCGTCTGCAAGAATCTACTGTCGGAGCTCCAGTCGAGTTGAACGAGCGGTTGACTGCCCCTAATCTTGTTGCTCTTCTTGTATGAAAAACCGTCGCGAGACACTCTGAACAGATAGACGCTACCGTTCTGCGAACCCATCGCAACGATCTCCCCGGCTGTAGAGTATAGGCAAAATGTATCGAGATGATGAAGCACCGAAGATCGTTTGGTATACAGAAGAAATGAAATAATTCGCGAATATCGGAAATTCACGAATGATGGGGAAAAAACTAGTTTTCTTCGGATCTTCAGGGATAGAAGAAATAAAAAGAAAAAAAACTTGCTCGATGGGTTAAAGTTCGTGACCGGAAAAAAAAGGAATTCTGGGGAATTTTGTCTGGAAAAACGTGCGCGGGTATTCATATTTTTTTTTGTCCACTTCAAAGAGTATGGCTTTAACGATCTTTCCCAATTTTTGTATTGAAAAATAATGATAGATGAGGGGGAGTGCTAGTGCTTAGTGCTGAGCGGTGTTTGAAAAACGTCTGTGTTTCGTTTGAAAAACGAAAAAGCGGAGACTGATCATCCGAAATTTAAAAAATCAAACGCATTTAGTTTTTGCATGAAATTATCCAGTGCTTGGACGAAGGATTTGATGAAATATTGATTTTTGAACAAATGACCGCAGTCCAAAGTGGAAGTATCGATTTTCGGTGAAAAAAAATGCCGATGGCTCAAGTAGCTCATTGAGCCGCTAAGCCGCTAATTTCAGATGCTCTTGACCAAGCTAATTTAATGAGCAAGATTAAATACTTGCTCATTTTTCGATGATTAATTAAAAGCTATGCATCCACAAGAAAAAATTCCTTCGTTGAAGCACTGCTCTTTGATATGTGAAAGGAGCTTGTCAAATGAAATGTTGATCGGTGCAGTGCACCGATGCACTTTGAGATATGGTGCCCTTTGAGTGCACTTTGAGCGCACTTTGAGATATGGTGGATTTTGAGTGCACTTTGAGGTATGGTGCTCTTCAATTTTGAAAAAGTCATTTTGATAAAAACGCGCTTAAGGGGGAAAGGCAAGGAAAACGATTTTCCTTTTCTCATTTGCTGGAAAGTATAATTTGCTGATATTAGCAGCGGCAAAAATTTGCCGCTGCTTTCTCAGTGCAAACATTTTTCTCAGTGCAAGTTTGTACTATTTATATCATTAACATTAACAATTGTTGAGTAAAAACTATTACAAGATCTTAGTAAAAGTGACGATACGAACATTATGGTAATCTTATAGCGAATACGTAAATCGTTTGTGGAACGTGCCAATAAAGTAAAGACAGCGGTGGCACGCTATGATCGATAGAGATATATAAGCGCATTCATTTATCATTTTTTAGAATTCGATATTTCGAAAACTATTGGGCCGCGCCAAAAATCCATTTAAGCAGTGACATATATTATCAAAAAGGCAATCTGTGCGAAATTCCACCTATGTCAGAGGTAACAGCTATTCGGAATTGCAGTTCGAATTACTTTCATCCGTTATGCCAAATCTACGATCGTAACGACATAAGTACCCGGTAGCATAGTGGCAGCGTGCGTGAATATGGATGGGTAGGTCGTAGGTTCGAATCTCCGTGTAGGCGAAATATTTTCTTCGATAGGAATCATTTCAGGAGGTCAGGGAATAACAAATCATGATAAACAATCATACAGGTAGTGCTGTCGATTGGAAAATTTTGAATTTTTCAAATATTACATACATTTATGGCCGTATTCATAGTCTCTCCTTATCTCAAGGATAAAGGACGCCTTGATGAAGGCTTCCTTGAATCTCAAAGGCGTCCTTGTTTCATAGTCCCAACTCGACTCTCCCTTCCAGAAGGAAGACATATTTAGGGATATGTGATTGCTTATGGTGGTAAAACCGCTGATAGAAGCGCCACTCGGCTATATTTGAAACTAACTCAAACCGCTTGGCTCTCGATTGTATAGCCTCTAGTGTATAACCTCAGAGTTCAAAATTAGAAATTGAGTTGCGACGAGTACAATTATGGATGAAGGAAAGAATGTTCATTATACAGAGCGCGAAAGGCTGTTATTAGCTCAGCTTTTTTTTTTAACTCCGTTCACTGCGATACGTTTCGAAACTTTTTACGTGCTCCACTTTTAACTGTTTTTGAGGTTAACCTGTAGACTGGTCTGCGATACAGGTAAAAACTGCATAGACGCCAAGCGCAAGCGCAAGCGTTAGTCATATGAAACGAAACAGCCAATCACAGCGCCGAAGGTTTCCTCAAGGAAGCTCGAGACCTGCCTTGAAATAAGGAGGCCAATAAGGCTCCTTGTTCTGTCAAGGAAGGTCTATGAAAGGCGAAATGAGGAACAAGGAAGCCTTGTTCCTCAAGGAAGGACTATGAATCAGCCCTTAGTAGACCATACCATTCAATATGGTAAACCCACCATTTTTTGATAGTGCAGGGAAATATCCATTTCATGATAACCTACTACATTATATAGCATTGACAATCAACGTATGTTTGAAAGATCGTGAAAGGTCGCGGTTAAGGATGTTGAGTCCCTATGAGACATGCTAATGTTAATTGTTCAATAAATCCCTTCTCAATCGTCATGAAATTTTCACACGACCTCCTGAATACTTCATGTAAAAACATACAAAATTTTCAGAATTCTATCGTCATTACTTCAACCTCCTTAAGGGTTGAAATAAAAAATGATGAGAAAATTCTGAAAATTTCGTATGTTTTTGTATGAAGTATTTAAGAGGTCGTGTTAAAATTTCACGACGATTAGGTAGCTGGTTATTAGAAAAATTGACATTTTGTTAAGAACAATTTTTAAGAGAAATAAAAAAAAATTTATCAATAAACTTCGTTTTGTTTCCGTTGCTTTCAGTATATTGTAGATATCACAAAATTGAGAGGTCAAAAAAAAAAACTTATTGCAAAGTTACATCAGTTTCCATAAGACAGCATTTAATTTGTGAATGTTAATTGTTCAATAACGAGCTTCCTAATTGTCGTAAAATTTTTACACGACCTCTGAAATACTTCGTGCAAAAACATACCAAATTTTCAGAATTTTATCATCATTTGCGATTTGGGACTCAACATCCTTAAGTTTTGTTCAATCAAACTTGTATTATTCTTTTTGAATTTGGACAATTCATATGGTTAACATTAACGTTTTTTTAGTATAATTTGTTAGGAGATTTTATGAAAAATGACTATTCGAAAAAAAAGAAAGTTTATTTATAGCGAAGACGTGAATCATTTGTATTTCGAGTAACCGCAACTTAATAGTTTTACGAATGTAAACGTGATAGAAACAAAAGGTTAAAAGTAAGTGAAAAAAGAGAAGAACGATACTCACTCGGATTGTATCCGATACACGAGAGAGGCGAGCCGCAGACTCTAAGAGTCGCGACCGCAGCGCCAGTGTCGGCGGCGAGCACAAGAAGATGGCCTTCCGAGGATCCAGCGGCAAGGGCGACCCCGAAAGGATGAAAAGCAATGCAGATGCACTCGAAACCGACCTGCAATCAAAATCTCATTTTTGCCGGTCCCCCGCTTCGAGTAAAAAAAAAACGATATAAGAGGTCAATGCTCGGTCACCCATCCGAGTGTCGGCCCAGGCTAAAGCTGCCGAAAACGAAAGATTACCAGAGTCGCCGACCGATCGCGCGTCCGTTACTCGGTAGGTTTGAATATTTTTGCAAATTACTTATCGAATTTCGAAAAAAACGTATTAAAAAACGGACCTGCGTCGTCCAGAGAAGCTTGTGCCTTCGCCACAGTGCGATATTCTTGTCGTGGCCGGCAGTGGCGAAGACTTCGTCGTCGGGATGAACGGCGAGGCCCCAGAGTTGTCTTCCATGGCCGAAGACCACCTGATTGAATCTCCTCTGCAGCGAGCCCTCGACGATGTTGTTTCTCGTCGTGCCCACGTAAATGTTACCGTCGTTTCGGCCCGGACGCTGCGGATAGATACTCCGCACGCCTCCGGCCGTTTCTGGCAGCTGCGAAAACATCGATATAGTGATAACGATGCAAAGTTTTCGTTCTGAACTCTAATTTGAGAAAACAAAAACTTGTGTCTATATGGATATACCTACTCATTTCTTGCAAATATTTCCTAAATAATTTCATTTTTTTAAATCAAATATTTAGTATTTAACAAGTACATTTTTTTTTATTGAATTTATTTTTTCAGTAAATGTATTTGTTATTTAATAATTTTATATTTAATAAATGAATTTGTTGTTTTATTGATTAACTTTTCATTCAATAACTGTATTTTCTATTCGACTGATTTATTTTTTATTTCACGAATACACATTTTTCGTTCGTTTCACTTTAATGCTAAATTCGCGTGTCATCGGATCGGATTATTAAGGCGTTACCCCCACTTGTAGCGCAAAAAAAGGCCTTTTTCATGAATTTTTTTAAAGAAAACTACAAAACTTTTTTAATCGATCAATATACCATCTTAAAGAACACATCTTGAAGAACTTTCAGTAATTTTTTTATTGAAAAATATTACATTGTTTAGTGGCAAATGGCCGTCAATGAAATAATGTTTTTATATACACGGTTTGCGGTGACCAACATTGCGGCGAAGTGGATCATCTGAACAAAAAAATGCGGATGGATTTAGTCAAATATAAGTATAAACTAGTCTTTAATCGAAGGATTTTAAAAAATATTCATTTTTCACAAAATGGCGGACAGTCAAAGTTAATGGTTCGATTTTAACGAAAAAAAACGGCCGTTTTTTGGCTATAAAACGGCCATTTTTTTTCGAAAAAAAAATCAAACGATTAAAGACTACATTTTTATGTATTAAATAAGCCTGCAAAATTTCAAGAAGATCGGTTCATTAGTGTTCGAGTAATATTGGTCACCGACTTCAGAAATGCCATTTTGAGAAAAACGCGTTTAAAGTTTCAATTTCAGTTCTTCAATTCACGGATTCTTCTCTTTCAACGCTCATATCTCAGTCAATTTTGTTCGGATCGACTTGAAATTTTCAGGACATATTCTCAGATACTTATACTTCAAAAAAATGCAATAAAAAAAATCAATTTTTTCAAAATCGCAAGTGGGGGTAACCCCTTAAGAACTGACGCAAAACGAGCGCGAGCTTTATTATTAAATCGCGGTTGAATTGCTATTATCTGCTACTTTATACTTCGCTTTTCGATATGCGAAATGTTGAATGCATTCAACGTGTTTACTTATTTCTAGTGAAGACTCCATAAATAAGTTTATATTTTTATTAAATATTCACGATTTTATAAAGGGCTTTTTCATTCGTTAGATTCATTTTTTCTTGGAAAAATGTTTTTCAATTTTATTAATTAATTCAATGAGAAATACATTAGTTATACAAAAAATTCATTTATGAACCAAACAATTAATGAATACAGTTTAAAACATACATTTATCAAAAAAAAATTTGTTGTGTTTAAAGAAATTCTACAGATTATGTTCACGTGTAAAATTTTTCCCCGTGTCGATCAATGTGAGTAAAAACTGTCGATGTCTGAATACTTTGCAAATTATGAAGCATATAATCAAGCGATTTTATGCAGACGTAAAGTGGTTTTGATGTCATGATTTTTTCGATATCAAAATAGGGGTATTTAAACATTTTCATACGGAAACTTTTTTTCGACCAACTACTGTGCGACCACCTTAACTCAATCACACACGCGAGAAAAAAAAAAGTTTTTTCTCGACCAGCTACTGTGCATTTGCCACCTTAACTCAATCATAAGAGCGCAGAAATAAATGTTCGTTTTACATCATCACGAATCTGTCGCGTACCTTTCGTTTTCTCTCCTTGTTTTATCGTTACACGCGCGCGATCGCCGGACTGTGCAACGAGTTTATCGCACGTGCGCGGATAAGGTCTTAATACACCAGCGTAACTTCATGTGCATATATATTCGAAGACCGCCGTGAATTACGGAGACGTTGCAATTCTTAACGCGACAATGTCACGAAGGCCATCACCCATCTAGTTTCATTTTGCCGCGGCTACGACCACTTTGACTATACTTCTTTTTTTTATTCTACGTTCTCCATGTACGTTTCGTTCAAGTGATCAGAAAAACCAGCCGTTCTTTTGGTCCTATTGACGAGTAAACATTAGCAATCTCAATTTGACGTTTGTGTCACGCTGATAAAAAAGATTTATTGAAATCAACGAAAAATGCGTTTATTTGCTCGCTTTTTATTTGAATTAACTATAATTTTCGAAAAATGAATTTAAAAACAAATGTCCTCGACTAGTCCAGGCATTTATTTCGAATATACTCATTTATTTAAATAAAGACCTATTTAACACCGTCGAATTATGAAAAATGTATATTCTTCTAATATTTTTGGTATTTAGTATGATCTACTAAAAAAAAATTAGTTGTCTCGTCTAAAATTAGTAAATAAAGATATTTTTAAGGAATGTCCGAAACAAATCGAAGAATATATTTGAAAAAAAAAAAGTAGAACCGTAGGAGGGCATGAGGCAACGAAAAAAAACTAGGGTTAAATAAGTCCTAGTTAAATTTAAAAAACTTCTTTAACGTGCAGTCCTAGGAGCAAAATATCGAGAGATTGACTCGATCTTGAAAGAAAAAAAACGTCGTCAGTATTGTTGACGGAACATTTTTTAAACGTTTTTTTAAATTTTAATTATTCTACGGACCTTTCTGAATACGTCCGTAAAAACCGTTCAATTATACTTATAAAATTAGCCAAGTTATGGAAATTCTAAGGAGTGCGCTCGGTCAGCGAGTGCTCTACAAATCGGCAATCACAATATCTCGATAACCAATCGGCCGATTGAGCTCAGATTTGGCATACACCTTCAGTTTACTGTTTTCCAACGTTGGTAGCGGAATTGAATGGAAACGATTATATACATTTTTAATATAAATCGAAGAATGGTCAGAAAAGAAAAATTGATAATCCAAATTTAACATGCCGCCCTTTTGTACATTTTTTTTGCCGAATCTTGTACCAAACATCACAACACTCACACAGATTAAGAATATGTTTGGTTTTTTTAAATTCAGATTTAGTTCAAACGTTATTCCATCGTAGAACACATCTCCAAAACAGCGCTCTAGACAACAATACTTCCTTAAGAGGGGATATCTCTTTAGGGGATAAAAAAATTGGCTGATTTTCATAATTTTTTCTTTAAAGGAAAGATTTCCTCACTATTTTTGAGACTAGGGGTATGTTTTATTACTATTTTTGGCTATTGCATGCTATTTTTTTTATTTATTAATCTTCAAAAAAGTCGGTGGCATGGCACGATCTTCTAAACTGCATTTTCAAAACCGGCGTGACGGATAGCTAAAAAACTAATCGACCGATTCTGGTGAAATTTGGTTATGATGAAGTTTGGCTATGATAAGTACCAGATAAGGGTGTATAGAATAACCACAAAAAACCTCAAGGCAATCGGTTCATTGGTTTTCGAGAAATTTTGGGTATCGATTTTTTTACGACGCTCCAAGGATCATCCTTGTATGTTTTTGATATTTTTAAATAAAGAAAATTAAACATATTTTTGAACGCATATACTTTTAGATAATTAAAACCCCAATCCGAAATTTGAAATAGTTTTCCTTGAAAAAATTCACAAAAATGACCTTTTTCCGGCTCCTAGGTGTATATCTGCCCTTAATTACACGGTGAAGATTGATTTTCTTATTTTTTACAATATCCGTTCTATCCAATCTATCGAATTTCAGTTTTCCAACGGGTTTAGTTGGATACGTGAGGAGAAAAATCACGATCACCGCACTTCCGGTTGACCGTCTCCGTAAGACGACGTGCTTCGGTAACTCAATGTCCTCGACTTTGCAGTTTTATTGCGGAAAAACTAAACGGTCGAAACAGCTCAAATTTTGGCAATATGCACATAAAGTATTCGTCAAAATCATATAAAAATGTCAAATCCGAAAGTTGGATTCGTAGTAATGATCGTACCTCCTTAAGGATCTTGAGTCCCAAATCGCAAATGATGATAAAATTCTGAAAATGTGGTATGTTTTTGTATGAAGTATTTCAGAGGTCGTGTAAAAATTTCACGACAATTAGGAAGCTCGTTATTGAACAATTAACATTCACAAATTAAATGCTGTCTCATGGAAACTGATGTAACTTTGCAATAAGTTTTTTTTTGACCTCTCAATTTTGTATTATCTACAATATACTAAAAGCAACGGAAACAAAACGAAGTTTATTGATAAATTTTTTTTCATTTCTTTTAAAAATTGTTCTTAACAAAATGTTAATTTTTTAATAACGAGCTTCCTAATCGTCGTGAAATTTTAACACGACCTCTTAAATACTTTATACAAAAACATACCAAATTTTCAGAATTTTCTTATCATTTTTTATTTCAACCCTTAAAGAGGTTGAAGTAATGATGATAGAATTCTGAAAATGTTGTATGTTTTTATATGAAGTATTCAGGAGGTCGTGTAAAAATTTCATGGCGATTAAGAAGCTATTTATTGAACAATTAACATTAACATGTTTCACAGGGACTCAACATCCTTAATAAAGCAATAGTGGACAAACTGGAGCAGTATACATACTGGTAGTAAGGGGATGGAATTAGAGCGCAAAATTGAAGCACAATTTAAAAGGCAACCGGCAAAGGAACTATGCAATTATATACGACAATTTGAAAAACTAGGAATTTAGAATACAAAAAAAACGGTATAAAAATACTATTCTAAAAGGGAAGGGGGGGGGCATCAATGTAAACATCCTCAATAAAGGATACTCGGAATAAATACTACTACTACATACCCTGAGTCTAAAAAATAGTGACACCTTTCATTTTAAAGAAATCACGAAAATCAGCAATTTTTTCCTCCCCCTTTAAGGATGTTGGGTCCCTATGAAACGTGATAACGTTAATTGTTCAATAAATAGCTTCTTAATCGTCATGAAATTTGTACACGACCTCCTGAATACTTCATGTAAAAACATACCAAATTTTCAGAATTCTATCATTATTTCAACCTCCTTAGGGGTTGAAATAAAAAATAAGAAAATTGAGAGGGGTTGAAATAAAAAAAAGAAGAAACGATTAGGAAGCTCGTTATTAAAAAATTAACATTTTGTTGAGTACAATTTTTAAAAGAAATAAAAAAAAAAATTATCAATAAACTTCGTTTTGTTTCCGTTGCTTTAAGTATATTGTAGACATTACAAAATTGAGAGGTCAAAAAAAAAAACTTATTGCAAAGTTACATCAGTTTCCATAAGACAACATTTAATTTATAAATGTTAATTGTTCAATAACGAGCTTCGTAATTGTCGTGAAATTTTTGCGCGACCTCTGAAATACTTCATACAAAAACGTACGAAATTTTTCGAATTTTATTATCATTTGCGATTGGGGACTCAGCATCCTTGAACGAAAATTGGCTTAACGTACCTTGGTGTCGGTGATTCGCTTGTAGTTCTGCAACGAGTCCCAAGCGGCGATCTTGCGATCCTTCTCGCCCCCCGACAGCAGGGTACCTTCGGAGAGCATGATGAGGGAGCTGATGCCCTTGTTGTGGGCCTCGAATTCCATACGGACGAAATACGCGCCGTCCGCGTCCACAGAATATACCGTTATGAAACCGTCGCTGTCCGCCGTCACGACGTCCCCATCTTGCTCGAACTGTATGCTGGTCACGTGGGTTCGTGACGGCTGTCAACGAAACGTCAACGTACACGAGATTGGCAGATGTTATTGTGAAACGACAGGGATGGTTGGGCGTCAACTCACGGGCTTTATTATGTCGGTCCTCTCGAAAAAACCGTCTTTTCGACGGTTCCAGAAGGTCAGGTGTCCGCGGCCGTGCGTTATCAGTAAATTGTCATCGAGGGGATGAAAAGCAGCCCCCGTCAAGTCCTCTTGTAAGGTCTGCGAACAACCATCGCTACATTCGTATCCTATCTACTCGTATCTATTCTACGTATCGTTTGAGGATGTTGAGAAGGACCTTAAGATCGTTTAAGGATGTCCCACATCGCAAATGACGATAAAATTCTGAAAATTTGGTATGTTTTTGTATGAAGTATTTCAGAGGTCGTGTAAAAATTTCACGACAATTAGGAAACTCGTTATTGAACAATTAACATTCACAAATTAAATGTTGTTTTATGGAAACTGATGTAACTTTGCAATAAGTTTTTTTTTGACCTCTCAATTTTATAATATCTACAATATACTGAAAGCAACGGTAACAAAACGAAGTTTATTGATAATTTTTTTTTCATTTCTTTTAAAAATTGTTCTTAACAAAATGTTAATTTTTTAATAACGAGCTTCCTAATCGTCGTGAAATTTTAACACGACCTCTTAAATACTTCATACAAAAACATACCAAATTTTCAGAATTTTCTTATCATTTTTTATTTCGACCCTTAAGGAGGTTGAAGTAATGATGATAGAATTCTGAAAATTTGGTATGTTTTTACATGAAGTATTCAGGAGGTCGTGTAAAAATTTCATGACGATTAAGAAGCTATTTATTGAACAATTAACATTAACATGTTTCATAGGGACTCAACATCCTTAACATTGTACAGTGGGAAAAAATAACTTGGACTGGCTAAATCGGTCATTGGGGGATGCCAAGGATCATTTGGCGAAAGAAACGACCGTGGGGTTGATTTAAGGATGTTGAGTCCCTATGAAACATGCTAATGTTACTTGTTCAATAAATAGCTTCCTAATCGTCATGAAATTTTTACACGACCTCCTGAATACTTCATGTAAAAACATACCAAATTGTCAGAATTCTATCATCATTACTTCGACCTCCTTAGGGGTTGACATAAAAAGTGATAAGAAAATTCTCAAAATTTGGTATGTTTTTGTACGAAGTATTTAAGAGGTCGTGTTAAAATTTCACGACGATTAGGAATCTCGTTATTAAAAAATTAACATTTTGTTAAGAACAATTTTTAAAAGAAATGAAAAAAAATGTATCAATAAACTTCGTTTTGTTTCCGTTGCTTTCAGTATATTGTAGATATTACAAAATTGAGAGGTAAAAAAAACTTATTGCATAGTTACATCAGTTTCCATAAGACAACATTTAATTTGTGGATGTTAATTGTTCAATAACGAGCTTCCTAATTGTCGTGAAATTTTTACACGACCTCTGAAATACTTCATACAAAAATGTACAAAATTTTCAGAAATTTATTATCATTTGCCATTTGGGACTCAACATCCTTAAGAATGATTTATTCCGTCGAAGGACTTCCGAATGAAGTTCGTCGCTTGAACCAACTCAAATTGAAGAGGAAGGTCCAACATATGGTGCAAGAGTCGCAGATTAAAGGTAAACTTATCACTACAACGACAGAACTGCTAGTCAAACTTTAAACGCGTTTTTGTTTTGTTTTGGAACTATGATTTTAATAGTAGCTTTGTCTTGAACGACGTTTTTCTTCTTAAAATTGTTTTTCATTAGTTATAAGTAATGAAGTCATTTTTCCTCGAAAAATCGAAAAAAAATCAACAATTTTAGTCTGTTGATTGAAACACGATAAGGAAAAAAGCTCGGTCTTTTTTAACCCTCCGCGGTCACCTGGGGTCACAATGACCCCGCGTGCAACTTTAAGCCAAAGTTGCTATAAGTTGTTGGCGACTAAGGCGACTGGTCTGGCTTCTAACGGTGCTTTGGCGTAACTCTGTGTAAGTACGGACTAGGGTCGGACGGGGTGCTATTTTCTCCCTCAAACTATTTCCCACTATGGAGCTATTTTTTCCCCTTAAACTATCATGTCTCGAAAGTATCGCCCTATAACTTATGAAAACATAGAAAATTGCAAGAATTATGATTTTTTTTTAAATAAAAAAGGACTTTTTTACGCATTGATACCATGGTGATTTTTTCCGCCATTTAAAAATTCAATTAAAATAAAATATCGAGAATGCCATATTCTTGTATGTTTAAACTAATATCCTGAATTTTTATGAGTCATTCGGAACGATACGGTCAACGCGGCAATCGTTCGAAACACGGCTGGGGTCATTGCGACCCCTTGTGACCAGCGTGTGGCCATGCAGGGTGAATTAAAAAAAAAATAGGAAATTTCGTACACAACTTTCTTAATGTAAATACAAATAAACGGCCAAACGATCTTTCAATCGTGTTAACTATTCCTTCAAAATAAAAAATAAAAATGTTAACGCTGATTCTCGGGTCGTTACAGTTATCTAGACCCTTAAATAATTAAATTCGTTGTAATGTTTTACTCGCTATTTCTTCTGTACGCTTGTGGTTTGTAATGCGAAATGGGAAAAATATAGAATCAATAAATTAAAAATGTTCTCACCGCGACTTTGCCGAGCAAATGACCCCACTGCCATTGCCACACTGACAGGATGGCTTCTCTACCGGAATCGACGACCAGCACGTAGCTCCCGCCGTTCTGCGTTGACAGAAAAAAACATTCACGAATCCATGTAAACAGTATCGATAGCACATGGACAAATTCATATGAAAAATCGGTAAATCGGTATTAAGGGGAAAAAACTGAAACTTCGCGTGAACGGAAATTTTGGATTTTGGGTCACTTTTATGATTCCTGGAAATTAGATATTTTACGAACTTAAGGGGTCTGCACGAGTTTGAATTTTAAGAAATACGACATTTTTGTCTAATTTTATAACCTACGGTCTTGACGTTAATTTGCAACGAAGATTTCGTCGATTCAAAAAATTGACGGGACCATGACCATTTTTGTGAAGGATAAGATCGCCCACTGCATTACGGTGGACTTTTTTCTACAGCTCGCCATTTGCGTAATTGTCGAAGTTTCAAAAAGGGATCCGGTCGTACGGAAGTGTTATTCCTATAACAAAACTATATTAATTTATTTTTTATTTCACGTGACCCAGAACGGCCTACACCGATTGGCCACGTAGCAATGGCGGCACTTTGGTTAAATAATGATAACTTTATTGTTTATAAATATTTCTTCACACAAAAAAAGCTCAAACTCGGCAAGACTATGTATCAATCGTGTGTAAAATCCCGACGTCGTCATCCCAATATTCCCGTAAACAAAATGTTGAAAATCGACCTGTTTTTTGGGCCCCAAGTTTAAGCAGACCCGTTAAGGAGAGTCGAGCGTTGCACGAGCTGATAAAATTCAGAAAAAAAAGAACAAAAAATCCTAAGTTATCGAGAATAATTTAAGGGGTCTTCTCACTTTAGACGCTAAAAAAGGCTATTTTCGTGATTTTTTTAAATTGTTTTATATTACAGATATTGATATAAAAGTTGTTGCACTTAATAAATACACTTTCGAAATACATTTTTTTTAAATGTATGTATTTATGTAACCCAAACCAAATTTACACGCGTTTTTCCCGAGAAAACTTTTCTCCGCGGCCTGTTGATAAAATCTTCGAAACTACTGAACCAATTCTTACAAAAATTTTAACCACATATTTTTTACAACTATAACTATAGCGCATATAAAATATTTTTTTGCCAAAAACGGTGACAAACCCGCTTTTTATGTTTTTTCGAAAAATATCCGCCATTTTGTTATTTTTGCATGTATCAAAAATCGTATGATATGCGGTATAGCCATTAGCATACCGAATCTAAAACCGTTTGATTTTTGTTGTTTCGGATGATCCATCTCCGGGATTTCATCAACAGCGAAGACCTACAATTTTTTTAGGACACTTTTTTTAACTTCCATTTTCGTCTATAAATAGTGAGTGAATTTTAATTTTTATGTATTTCGAAATTGTATTTATTGAGTGCAACAACTTTTATATTAATATCTATAATATAAACCAATGAAAAAATGCAAAAGGCCTTTTTTAACGTTCGAAGTGAGAAGACCATTGAAAAAAATGACTTACCAGTTGCGAAAAGGCGAGTGCCGAGACTCCCATCTGAAACTCCGTCATGCCGAAGACGTAGAGAGTCATAAGAGTCTCGGTCGACCATATGCGCACGTGAGGCTGGGCCTTCCTGTGTCTTCCGGCTCTTTGGCCGGACGCAACGAGTTCCCGACTCGGATGAACCTCCATGCACGTTATGTCCTCCGTGTGACCGACGTAATGACGCTGGGCATTTTCCTCGCGGTCGAAGAGTACAGCGACCGCGGCTACGTAGTACAAAAGTTCGCCGCTCGGTAGCACCCACAAATTTCTTCTCGTGTCCGTGCCGCGATAACCGTACACCCACTCGAGCTGGAGCTTCTTCTCCGGCGGCGAATTGTCAACCGGTGGCAAGTGCGACGGTGGATAGAACGAACGTCTGAGACCACGAATCGTCACCCTCACCGGCTCCTCGCGCAATACCTCTACAAGGCTGTAATCTGTTTCCATCATTTCCTTTTAATCTATACGCCGTGTTGTACATAGCTCAAAAGACAAAAATATGCATTACCGAAAAAAAAAAAATCATCTTCTGAGCCCTTAGGCCACAGTAACGGGTATAAAATCATGTGCGAATTAAAAAAATTTTTTTTTCGTATGAAAAAGTGATTCACTCGTAAAATTAATTACACATCTATACACGGAGAAAATTTTTAAGTCATTTTTACTGTGAAATCACAGTACACTGACAAATGTGCAATTCTTCAGGTTTTTAGGAAATAAATTATAAATTTTCATGGAAATGAATCAAAATTTACTTTTGCGTAACAGAAATTTAAAATATTTTCCAGAATTTTTACTGAAATTAATAGTAAAATTTCATGAAACGTAAAGATTACGACAATATGTTAAAAAAGTGCTAATATAAATGAAATTTTTCAGTGGAACATTGAGAAATTTGCGTGTTTTCCATAAAAATTTGAAAAAGGAAGCCGAAATTTTCCGTGCGTCCACCGGAATTTTACGTTCTTTATAGTAAAATCAGTTAGGGCGAGGTAGCCTGACCGTACGCGTGAGCTCTGTGTGTAGCGTGCGTATACGTGAACGCAAGCTGTAGAGTGCGCTTGTGTATGACGCAGTATGACGAGCACGAACGACGCCGACCCGCGTTGCTTAGCAACAGCGGTACCGCGCATGCGCATTATAGTACGAAGCATGGGCTAAGAAAGCCTCGTGGTCTCGTGCAGTCTAACGTGTTCTACGCGGTTTTACGCAAGAAAACGAAGAAACGTGAAAAGAAACTTCGATAAAGGACGTCTACAATGGTACGGAAAGATGATATGCTAAAATAAGTAGCAATCAAGAACACAAATGTTCAGAAACGCCGATGAAAGAAGTTTTTATTTTTAGGACGGATTATAGGGAATTAATTTTTCGCTAGGGATTTTAGAAATTTCAAGTTTGTCCAGGTTATTTTTACTGTAGAAACTTGGAATTTTTGAGGCAGCATATTGTTAAAATTCTACATGAGAATGTGTCAGAATTTTTACTGAAAGAAATGTAAAAAATTATGCTACTTGCTTAAATTTTTACACGAATGAAAGCAAAATATTAAAAGCTAGTGTCAATTTTTGACTATGTGCACATTTGTCACCGGTTTCAAATTTTTAATGTAATTTTTACCGAGATTTCACCGTAAAAAATACTTAAAAATTCTCTCCGTGTAGTATTAAATGAAAAATAAATTCTAATAATTAAATTTCTCTCCTTATCCGTTTGTTGAGTATACCCATTTATATGAAAGAAAAACACTCTCCCAACAAAAAACAAACAGCATTAATTTGTACCAATTTTTCAATAATAAATCATATTTATTATTATTATTATGGTTATTATTATGATTGTTATCGCACCAGTTTTTTGAGAAAAAAAGAATTATTTGCATTCATTGTATTAATATTTTTTGTCACAGTAATATCATTATTAAATTATAATCTATATTTTTGACGATTATTTTTTTTTTAATCACGAGATCGAGCACTGCTTTCAGAAAATGAAATTTTTTGCACAAGAAAAGAGACAAAAAATACGCGGGTAGTTAAATTTATTTTTTGAGGCACAACGGTTCGATCTGTTGGTTTGTCAAATGTGAAAGAGACGTACCGTTAACTCGTACCTCGGCTTCGGGAGCGTACAACGCACGTGGTCTACTTTTGCTACGTGCGCGTCTCTGTCTCCCGATGTCCTCGACGGGTCCGGTCATTTGGACGGTAGACGGACCGCGCGATCTCGACCGTCTTGCCGGTGACGAGGCTATCGTCATGGCGCCGGCCCCTATTCCCATCGAACTGCTGCCCGTCCCGAGATAAAACGTGTCCACGTCGGCGAACTCGTTTCTCAATTGGGAAAAACTTCGTACCTACGTGAATGTGCAATTTTTACGCATTAGATTATTATACACCTTCATAGTTGTCCCCATAAACACGGGAAAAAGCAACACAGTTTACGTGTGTTAAGGGAGCTTTCCAGTGTGAAATTTTCAAAAAATCAATTTTTTTTTTTTTTTGCTTTATCGAATAGTATACACTCTTCCGAATATTCCCTGAAATTTTCATGCCGAAATTCAGATTATTTCGGTTACTGTACAGCATTTCTTGGAAGAAGGCAACGGAGCGCTACAGCTACAGCGAAACTTTGAACGCGTTTTTCTCGAAACAGCATTTTTCAAAACGGTGTCCAACTTGGAGGGCAGAGTTTTAAAGCTATCGAGTTGAATTTTTTACACAATATTCTTAACGTCATTGTTTATCGTGCTATGGAAGCTTTTTTTTTTTTTGACATCTTCCTATTTTTTTGTAAAAAAAACTGCCAAAAAAAATGCTAAAATCGATACTTTTTGTACAAACCGGCGCCATTTTTGCAAAAAAAAAAAAAAAGCCTCCATAGCACGAAAGCCAATTATATACCGATCAATAATCTTTTTGTGTTTTTTGTTTCAGATCAAAATTGTGACCCCCAACGTGGACACCACATCCAAGTGCATTTTCTGCAACAATTGTTTCATCATTTTTATAGATATTAATTAATAAATAAATCGATCTTTAAAAAATTGTTTTGTATTCTTCAATACCCAATTAATATACAAAAAAAAAACCAGACCGATTAGATTATTTTTTCTTTAAAAAAAAAAATCGCGAAAAACAGCGATTTTTCGGGCTGTCACACTGGAAAGCTTCCTTAATTGCGAGTTTGATTTGACATTTATTGATTGACCGGTTAACAAGACCACATTTGATCTTCAATTAACCAAATTAACACAAATTAAAATGGATATGCCCTGATACTATCAAAAATTTACTTTCCCACGATTCTGATAGTGAACTGGAATATATACATACATTGATTAAAAATGTCGCCTGTGATCTGTGACGATGTTTATAGTGATTTGTACCATATTATAAGATACGACCTGTTATATGCATATTTGGTGTGTTATTCAAGTGTTGGTACAAGGCATCAATGCCCGTCTACTAAATGCATAGAATATTTAATAAATCCAAAATAAAATAAAATATGCAACTGAGAGCTCTACCTCGATGATTTTTTTTATTATTATTCGCCATTCCCTGACCTCATCTAATGATTTATTTCGAAGAAAATATTTCGCCTAATCGGAATCGAACCTAGAACTGAACTGCCTACCTTGTGCCTATCCTATGCTACCGAGTACTTTCGGCATCCTTAGCACAGATGTGGCGTAAGAGACAAAAGTAATTCCGGTTGTACTGCCGAATAGCTGTTACCTGCGATTCAGGTGCAATTTTGCACAGATCTTTTTTTTATAATATAAGTGACTGTTGAAATGGATTTTTTGGCGCTTCGCAATAGTTCCGTACCCTATAATAGTGATTTGTACCATATTATATGATACGACCTGCTAAATGCATAGTAATGCGTGTCCTACAAGAACAGAAGGTGAACTACAAGAAGAAGTGTTGAACTGATATCCTATTTTTGCAATGTAACAAATATACTATATAACAGTTTGTGAGACATGCGTAGTTCTTAAAACTATTAAGTTGCGGTTACTCGAAATACAAATGATTCACGTCTTCGCTATAAATAAACTTTCTTTTTTTTCGAATAGTCACTTTTCATAAAATCTCCTAACAAATTATACTAAAAAAACGTTAATGTTAACCATATGAATTGTCCAAATTCGAAAAGAATAATAGAAGTTTGATTGAACAAAACTTAAGGATGTTGAGTCCCAAATCGCAAAAGATGATAAAATTCTGAAAATTTGGTATGTTTTTGCACGAAGTATTTCAGAGGTCGTGTAAAAATTTCACGACGATTAGGAAGCTCGTTATTAAACAATTAACGTTCACAAATTAAATGTTGTCTTATGGAAACTGATGTAACTTTGCAATAAGTTTTTTTTTGACCTCTCAATTTTCTAATATCTACAATATACTGAAAGCAAAGGAAACAAAACGAAGTTTATTGATAATTTTTTTTTATTTCTTTTAAAAATTGTTCTTAACAAAATGTTAATTTTTTAATAACGAGCTTCCTGATCATCGTGAAATTTTAACACGACCTCTTAAATACTTCATACAAAAACATACGAAGTTTTCAGAATTCCCTTATCATTTTTTATTTCAACCCTTAAGGAGGTTGAAGTAATGATGATAGAATTCTGAAAATTTGGTATGTTTTTACGTGAAGTATTCGGGAGATCGTGTAGAAATTTCATGACGATTAAGAAGCTATTTATTGAACAATTAACATTAACATGTTTCATAAGGACTCAACGTCCTTAACGTACAGTATTAGTATTTGTACGCCGATTTTGTTATAGTACTAAATCAACCATATCTATATTGTCAAGCCTTTTACAATAGTGAATAATCATTTTGAGGATAATAGATAGTCAAGCAAGCCACCCCAATCGCACGTTCAGGTATACTTTTTGCTGATAGTTGTGTTAACCATATTACGATTGCGGTGTCAATAAACGATAACTAATTTTCCTATCCCCTCTGTCACCACGGGCGTTTGTTGAACATACCATGCACTTTTATCTCAGTGGAAAAAAAAGTGGAAAAAATTGGGATCGTGAAAGCCCGCGAGCACGAAGAAACATTGGAAACGGTAAATTAGTTAAGGGGCGATAAATTTTTCACGAGTTCGAATGACATGAATTGCCGGGAGTGTTAAAATGAGAAATCGTCGATTTGCTCGCGTGTCTGTGAACAAAAAGTCCCTATGTATGCTCGCTGCCATATACGAATATCTATATATAAGATGCACACCTTGACGAGAAATTTCCAATGCTCGTGCAGGTGGAAATTGACCAATTTGTAATTCATATGCGCTCGTGACCTGAAAGGTAGATGAATCTCTGACCTTTTTCTATCGGACTCGAACACTCGATGATGGCCCCTTTTTAAAGTTTTTTCTTACTCAACTATCTTAGCCCTGCGCAATGCTTTTTTTTGCCCCTGGTTTTACGTGGGTGCATAGTTCAAGAGTGGTTCTTTTCGTGTTCTTTTCCGCCTCCAGATATCGACGGGCTGCTTAACTCGCGATGCTATGCTCTTAATTGACCTGTCGATACGCTGATATTTCACGAAGCACGCCCGCGTCCACGTCATCAAGGCGGTTTCCCACGCGCACATTTTTTTTATAGATCCGAGATACCGCTGGAATTCCTTTTGGTCGTTTTTTTATTCGACATACCACTGTGGGCGTCTCGGAATAAAAATAGGGTTTCCGGTAATATTCCGTGCCAAAGGGGGGAGGGCATATCGAGTAATTTGGAACGATTGATGCTGGGCTCCACTTATAGGAAAAAAGAAAGATTTGAGTCACGAAGTTCTTGAAATTATTTTCATTTTTGTATATCATTGGTGAACGTATAAATAAATAAATCGGTATAATGTTTTAAAAAATTGTAAATAATGCCTACTGTGAAACTCAAGAAAAACGAATTTTTAAAAAGATTTGAAAGATTTATTTCGATGATTTAATAATTGGTTGAGTTATAGGCCTGGTTGGTGTTAAACAAAAGAAAAGGTAAATCATTTACGAATCATATCGCATTGGCTATCGTACGACGCAGCTGATTTTTCGAATTTTGTTCGGCAGATAAAAACACAACTGCGTGGATTTTTTTAACGATTTCTGGGAAAAATTGTTATTATTGTTGTTATTGTTATTATGAATTTTTCGTTAACAAATAACGTTGCTTAAAAAATGATCCGTCAGACGATGCGATATAGAATTAGCGAATAACTTTCGCATTGACCGCAATAGATAACTCACCCATTATTTCTCATATCACCTTCAAATTTTCCAGACACCCTCCTCAATGCCGATACCAATTGTATACCGAAAATTAATAAAATCGCGCCACCAGTTTCCTCGCAATTAATTCCCAAAATGCCCACTGATTTTTGGGACCCCACTGA